>VZTN01005791.1:125581-149446 GCA_013400515.1 Erpornis zantholeuca
CGGCGGTGGGCAGGGAGCGAGCGCCCGGAGCCGCCGGCGGTGGCCGCGCAGGAGGAGGAGGCTCCGGGTGGCGGCGGTCGGGCCGGCAGAACTGCCCGGTCCAGGGAAATGAGTGAAACGCTGGCAGCGTGGCAGCCCTTGCTGCTGTAACAAAGTCAGCTCGGTGAAAGTGAGGTGGTGCTGCTGCTCGGTGGTCTTGCTCCCTTGGCTTTCTCGGTGGCGTACGGGGCCGCAGACTCCGTGGGCAGATGGGTTATAGGGCTCAGCCCTTGTATAACTAAAACGCTAGATGCATCGTTACAGAGAGCAGCCGTGAAGAACTCCTAAGGAAGTTTGCAGGGAGATACTTTTCAAAGCAGCCTGTGTGCCTTTGGTTACTGGCCTCTGAGTTGGTGAAGTAGGAAAAAATATCGAAATTATATTTATGGTTTTTTCCCTCTTAGGTAAATGCTACCATATGTTAAGCCACGTGTTTGCTTGAGCCACACAGGGGCTCTGTAACTCACCTGACTTGTTTATCTTCCTATTTGCTCACATTTAAAGAGGTTGAGTGCCAACGTAATAACTCCAGACTTGGGTGAAGCTCTTTGCATATACCAGGTGTTTTTAATATTCTTCATGGCCTATAATCCCTCACGGGCTTGGAGCCCATGGTGACCCTTTGCTGGTGAACCCAGCTGACTGCTCCTCTCTTTAAACAAAGTATTTATTTAATACTAATTGGGGAGTTATTTAGAAAACGGATCAAAACCACAATCCCACACCAGACATGGCTGGTTAATCACTGTACAACAGTCGTGTTGTTTTCTCTCTTTTAGAGCTTTCAAAACTTCTTAAGGTATGAGTGTCTTCATTAGCACATATTTTTCCCCAGATTTTCTTTTAAGTATGAAGAAATCTTTTTCAACTGTCCATTTGCATAGTTGTTTGTGTGGCAAAACAAGTTTTGTGACTTGCTTGAAGCCTCCAGGTAGGTTCTTCCCAAGCTAATAGCTTGCTGTTGTCATGTAATAACATCTAATCACTTCAGGATGGAGGAAGCACCTGTTTGTTGCAGGCTGTTGCTTCCATCTCTTTGTGAAAGTCCTGACCATTTCACCCAGTAAGAGCTCAGAGTAAATAGATAATAATGGTTGCTTCACAGAGCCACGAGTTCCTGCCCAGCCTCTCTAAGTGCAACCCGAGTGCTTCAGGGCATATGTGCTCTATATAGAATCATAGAATGGTTTGAGTTGGAAGGGACCTTAAAGACAATCTATTTCCAGCCCCCTTGCCATGGGCAGGGACCCCTTCCACTAGACCAGGTTGCTTAAAACCCCATCCAGACCTGGCCTTGAGTGCTTCCAGGGACGTGTTACCTACCACCTCTCTAGGAAACCTGTGTCAGTGTCTAGTTACCATCCCAAACCTTTGAAGCACACCACTTGTCACTGCTCTAGTCCCTTGGACACTGGGCTGCCAACCACAGCTCTTTGAGTGCAGCCATCCAGTCACCAGCCACACTTATGAGAACTCTTTGTGCTCTGTAGAGTGCTTTATGAGTTCTCTCAAGAAGAGAGGGATAATGTAGAAAGAGTTTAAAATTTTAGTGGAACTTTGGAAAATTAATATTTAAAAAGTGAATTGCTGAATGTTTGGTTTTCAGGTTTTGGGGAAAAATACTAACATCCTGGAAATCGGTTGTTTTTTTGTTTTTTTTTAAATAAGATGATAAGTTGGATTGGTACTGTGCAAAAATACCTGTCTGCTTACAGATTATTTTGTAGCCTAAAGATTAGATATCCATAACATGAATCCACAGCAGACACAGAGAGCTTGTTCTTAAAGATTTAAATTGATCAAAGAGAATTTGTTATTCAAATAAAACTTAGGTTCTGGTTTTTAAACCTGTAGTTCCAGTGAAGTCAGGGGATTGACATGTGAGTGTAATGGCTGCAGGTCTTTATACTTATATTGGTAATCAGTATGTCTATGAGTCATTATATAAGTGATATCTGTGTTCAGTTCTTAGTTTTTTACTAAAATTTGCTGAGACTGTGTAGGACTTGAGGCATAATTATTGTAAACCTCTATGTTTTACCTGCCAGTGGCCTGCTGCATAGCCCCGTGACAATTGTTTTGCTATCAACAGTACTGGAATTATTGTAATTGTTTGCAGTTTGGAAGGCTCTGTCTGAGAAGTCTCACATTGGTCTGAAACCATGATTGTACCTAAATTCTTAGAAAAAATGTAATTTTCATTAATGTCAGAAATCTGATAGTCTTGCAGTGAGACCATCTCATGGGTGAGCAAAACTAGCAGCCTGATGCTGCTGCACTTGGTGTCTCAACATTCTTGAAAGTTGTTCTCTAATCTGTCATAAATTATATTCCTACTGCATTAAGTTTCCTTAGTGAGCAAAACATGTGGGCTGGAGCAGCCTGGCAGGTGAACTCACCTATCTGATAAATTTTCATTCTTCCTAACACTATGTAGGTCTGAGGTCGTGACATAAGAACACAACAGAAGTTTGATGAGGAAGTAACTTTAAACTGGTATTTCTGCTTGAAATCTCATTTCTTAGCTTAAGCATCTGTAATCTATAAATAGGTGATTCTGGCTTCCTGCTTCATCATTTAAAATTCTCTGTCTAACCATGAATCCAAGCATAGTCTCCTCATGCTTTTTTTAATGGTTTATGCATCCTGAGAGGACTTAAGGAATTTTTTGTTAAAATAAATAAGTATATTTCTTGATAATTTGTAGCTCTAATTCCACCCTGTAATTTGTTTCCATCTTTGCATTTCAGTGTTGTGCACAAATTTAAAAATCTTATCCTTCTTCGGTAGTTCATTGATGTTTATAATAAATGGTGACTATATTAAATGGTATTTTACCCAGAGTTCCTGAAATTCAATCACACTAAAGTTTTCATGGGGCATTAACAATAGTTACTCTTTTGGAATTGTCCAACTACTTTTGCTCCCCATATACAGTACCTTTTCTTTATAATACAAAAATGGTTTGTATCTTCATTTGCAGACTGAGCTGCACCTTAGAATTTTCCAGCCTTGGCCTCTTATATCCTCAGTGCCAAGAGAATGTGGAACAGCCTTCGAGGAACAGAGGAAAAGCTTTGGAAGGCTATCAGGACAGAGGGAGTTGCTGGAGTAAACTCTGCACTACATTTAATGTGACTGTATTCGTGGCAGAAAGTTGCACAGTGTTTATATGTACAAACACGTGCTAGTTCTCATGGCCAGTTAAAATCTTAACACTGAAATACATTACAGTCTCCCCCCTATTCATAAAACTTGCTTTCTTGTGACTGGCTGCCTTCCTTCCCTTCTCCCACCCCCTCTCCAGTTGTCTTTTGTCTGAGGAGAAAGTAACCATCTCCTAGTAGCAAAAATTTTTATTTTGGTTTTTTTTGGATCTGTTGTGGTATCACCAGTTAGTTAAGTCATCATTTCACAAATGTTTAAGCAGTTATTTGCTAGTGTTGCTGCTGCTGGAATGCCACTGACCTCCTCCCAGGCACTTAATTCTGCTTTTGGAGGTGGTCAATGGAAGCACCATGGCTGCTTGTGTGCTTGCTGCTCAGCTGAATATCAGTGACATATGAATGGTTTTGGAACTGCATTTGAGTCGATTCAGGCAGAAGTGTATTAAAGGAGTTCCTATAACTATTAAGGAATTTCTCTTAGAAGAGCTCGATCCAGAGGGGATCACATCAGGAGTTTTTAGAGTGTGCAGTGGTTGTATATCAGCGTCTTTGTGTCAGCTGTGCAGAGTTTCAGTGGTGAGCTCACTGTAATAAGCACCTTTCTGTCTCTGAGGGATGCTGTTCCTTGAAGGAGTTTATATGTTCCTAATGTGGCAAATTTCTACCTAGGTAATGACATACAGTAAATTCCTATGCAGCATAACTTTAGATTTCCCCACCCACGATGATGCTTAGATTATAACATATCAAAGGATAGAAAGTGTCTGTGTTGGATTTTTGTCAGTGGATGTATACCAGTTAACTAAATATGAAAGTGTACAAATTATGCAAATATGTAATATATAAAAAGAATACATTGTCCCTAGATTTTTTTTTCCCTGTCAAATTATTTCTAAAATTATGTTCTTTAACCATGCTCTCAAGTAAATTTATGTGGTGGTTGTATGTTGTTCTATCAAGTCCTCAGTACATGAGACACATGGAGCTCCTGGGGCAGGTCCAGCAGTGATAGTTAAGGCATGGACTATCTTTCTTATCTGGAAAGACTGAGAGAACTGGGCCTGTTCAGCTTTGAGAAGAAATGACTGAAAGAGTACCTCATCAATCTGTCAGTATCTGAAGGGAAGGGTGTCAAGAGAATGGAGCTTGGTGGGGCTGAGCAATAGGACACAAGGCAACAGGCAGCAACTGATGCATGGGAAGTTCCACCTAAATAGAGTTCTTCTGAGGAGGAGCTTCTTTACTGTGCAGTGACTGAGCACCGGAACAGGTTGTCTGGAGAAGCTGTGGGGTTTCCCTCACTGGAGATACTCCTGAAGTCTTTGCACATGATCCTGTGCCATGTGCTCTGGGATGACCCAGCTTGAGCAGGAGGATAGACCAGATGANAGAATGGAGCTTGGTGGGGCTGAGCAATAGGACACAAGGCAACAGGCAGCAACTGATGCATGGGAAGTTCCACCTAAATAGAGTTCTTCTGAGGAGGAGCTTCTTTACTGTGCAGTGACTGAGCACCGGAACAGGTTGTCTGGAGAAGCTGTGGGGTTTCCCTCACTGGAGATACTCCTGAAGTCTTTGCACATGATCCTGTGCCATGTGCTCTGGGATGACCCAGCTTGAGCAGGAGGATAGACCAGATGACCCACTGGGGTCCCTTCCAACCTGAGCCATTCTGTGAAGTCACAGTAATTTGTGTACATTTATTGTTCCTCAGGCACATATCCTTTGGTATGGTAGTTCTGTTGAGAATTTTTCTATAGGGCAGGATAATATTTTTGATAGTGATGCAATATTCTAATAAGGGGCTTGGTATTTTTTATTGATGTAAAATCTCTTGTATATTTGAAACATCTATGAGATTCTGGTAACAGCTTCAAGTGGGACTTGGTGATCCCACAGATAAATGTGTTGCAAAGCTTTATTTACTTCCTGTTGTGGAAAAACTGAACAGACTTTGCTGTCTTATGAAAGCAAGGTCATAATTTGTTTCTTAAAAGTGTGACAGAAACCAAATAATTAGTTTTGAACTTTTGAATGGAATTACAGCAGTATTTCATTTACAAAATAGTTTGAGGTGTCTTATTCTCTTAAATCCTTATTGTGAGATTTATGTATTTTGCTGTGATGAAGTGGGGAAGTAAGTTGGTGAATGAGGTTCAGCAATTCGTCCTTGAGGATGTTATCTATCCGATCTTCAGTGCAATATTACCCAACCCCATGAAACACAGAGCTAAGATTTTCTTAAGTAGGTATGTCAGCAGCAATGGTACAATTTACTTCATCATGTATAAATAGTGTGGGTTTTAGGGAACATAAATCACATTCTTAACTCTGTGGACCAGTAAAATTGTGATAATTGAGAAAAGTCTTCAAAGCATGGATTGAGTGCTTGTAAGATTAAATTCTCTTTTTTGTTGTGGATTGGTTGCGTTGCCTTTTTTTTTTTTTTTCTTGGATAGGTTTGGTTTTGTTGTTTTAATTGCAAAAGGAATGTGGGTTGAGTTTCATTCTCTGTGGGAAGAATGAATGCCTTTTATCTCGGCTTCTCAGGATTCAGAAGAATTTTTCAGTGTTTGAGACTGGCTAGTTTGTGTGTTGCCTAAGGTGAAAGTACTGGCTTGATGCCACTAGCAAAAGCTTGCATGGTCAGTGATTTGACATGCCATTTGGGAAAGGTCTGTTTTGCACATCAAGTATCAAAACACTCAGGCACAATGCTGCTTCTCATGTGTATTTCCTTTCCTAAAAGTGAAACCACATAGTGGTATTCACAACATAGGATATGCAACAGTAGCTGAATTATCTATTTTTAATTTTGGAATAAGCTTAGGTTTCATTTCCTAAATTTATTTACATTTATATGTTGTAGATATAATTGAATAGAAGTAAAATAAAATCTTTTTTTACAAGCAAACACTTTGGGTCTGATTCAGTCATCTGTAATACCAAGATGAACCTTAATATGTGTGTGGAAGAACACAATTTAAGTGTTATTATTTTTATAAGAAATTAATAATTTTACTTCATGGTACCATTTGTCACAGAGGAGAAAAGAAAATATGTATTACTGAGTCTCTAAATTTTTGTGTGTGGACAAACCTTTTTCCTATGTGGAGTTCTGCCAGAACCTCAAGAATTCATACGGGTGTAGGAGGAGTGCTGCCTGTAGGGAGCAACTAGTGGGGTCATAGCCTCTGTTTCCAGAAGACACAAATAGTGCACGATTATACAATAAAATTGAGTTGCACTATTTACTTTTTGAAAGATACAATTCTTTTGTATGTGTGTCATTCACTAATTTCAAACTAAATTAACTTTGTAAACATATTGGAAAAACTATTCGTAGTGTAGCAGAAAAGTAAGCAATCATCTGGGTAAAAAATTGCATCCTGCATTGTAATAAAATAGTCCTGAATAATTTTGAATGTCTCTGCTGTTTTGTCCATGGCATATAATTCAGGTTGGCACAATCACTGGTGTAAAACCAGGAATCACATAAGAATAGCTAATGCTGTCCTTGACATATCTAATTCACTGTCTAATTTTGTGTAATAAAACCACCGCTGCTCTGAACTGCTTGAATACAACACAGTGAAACACCTTATCAACAGTGGCTGCATTAAACACAATGTTGTTTCATCGATTATATTTACCAGGTATGAAAAGCTAATTTTTTTTTTTTTGTTTGGAGGATTCCTTGCTGTTCTCGGACAGGAATAAAATGCATCTGCTAGTCATTGAGGAATGCAATTTTTGCTGATAAAAAGCAAAAGATAATGTCCTAATCTTGGAAAGTCTTGGAAATAAAAATAAATGCTCAGCTCAAGGTTTTTTTGTTTTTGGTTTTTTTTTGGGCACCAAGTAAATTTGAATACTTGTTTAATTCCAGTACAGTGTGTGCTATTCATATCAACAAATAGCAGATATATGCAAAACCAGGTATAACGTTATTTGACCTTGCTAGAAAGTATACAAACATGTAAGTCCTGGTCCTGGAAAAATTTTCTCCTGAATTGAATGCAAAGCATCTCAGGCTGCCACAGATTTAATATTGCATAACCTGGGTTCAGATTTGCATGTAATAGTGTAGAAATGTGGGCTTAATATTGAAGGGGACATTAATTCACACCTTGTAGACTTTCTCTGTTAAGAAAAATTGTCTCTGATTCCAGACTTTTATGATGATTTACAGCCTCCTTTTATATTTTTTGTTTATCATTGTGACTGGAATGTTGTTTTTCTTCAGTATTATAGCTGCAAATAGGTAAGGAGCAGCTGGGGAATACTGGGAATGGTTCTTCTCAGCATTTTTTTTTTAGAAAAAATATANGTTATAAATAATAATACTTTTTAAAAAACTAAATATGTTTTCTAAAAAAATTTTAAAATGACACCTTGAAGATGATAGATAAAGATATCTGATCCTTGCTTCTCTCTTTCACAGTTCCTTGCAAAGCAGTCTTGATTCTTTTATCCCTTAGTTGGTTTATTTAGGTCATGTAATTCTTATCTAGATTCTTCCATGTGGGGATTATGCATTAAGATAGACTTAGGGAAAAAAACTGCACATGGGTCTCAGTTAAAAGTCAAGATAGCAGGGTATTTTTTGTTTATTTAGGCAGAGCAGAGTAATTGCTTTTTTTTCCATACACAGCAGTCCTGTTGGTGCAGTTCACAATGAACAGTTAACAGTGTTGACCCCAATATTAGAGAGCTGCTATAATCTCTTTTTCCATTTCTTCCGCTTGTTTTGCTCCACTTGATGTCCATTTTGGAGTGTATTACTTCCTGTTTTATTAAGTATTGTTGTTGATTTTGGGACCTCTTCCTAATCAGCTGAGGTCAGAATTCAAAATTATCTTGACCTTCTTAATTCTTGCCTCTCATTTTTGCTTGTTTTTGTGTGCCCATTTTGAAAACATAATCCCCTCATGTTATCAAGTAGCTAATGGAAATACTATTATCCTAGGAATGAAATAGACTAATCTACATGTTTCATTATCATCCTTCAAAACATTAGTTACAATGGTATTTGAAACCCTTTTTAAACCGAAGTTTGTGGCAAGTGGCCAGCTTTCTGCACAGTAAGTAGGGCAGAGGCTGTGCTCCTGCCCCAGTGACCTGTGCCCCATGGCACCATCTCTGGACAAGTGTCAAGAAAAGCCTGATAAACAATTAACCAAATTGAATTGCATTAAGCTTAGGACGGAAATCTGCACTTCATTCAGTATTATGTCAGTGAGGCAGTATTAATAAGAACTGCTAATTTGTCAATTATCTCATTGCAGTTTCCTCTTCCATAATGATTCTAGGAGGAAAACTTGCTTGATGACCACTCTGTCTAAGACATTAATGTAGAAAGAACTCAGTCTTGGTGTGTTAGAAACTTTATATCATCTAACAAAATATGATGATGATTTGCTTGGATTATAGGCTTCTAATTTTCCTAAATGAAGTAATATTAAGCTTCCTCTGGGAAAGACCTAGCAGGGTTCCCTCAAGAGACACAGGTTACTTTTAAAAGCAAATATGTGCTGGTCTACTTAATGAAACTAGTTTAGATATGAATAAAAATACATGCAGTAGTTCTGTGGATTAATGTGTTAAATTTTTTGTATTTGTGTTGAGTATGCCATAGCACACAAGTTAATCTACAAGTGGAGCAGGGTGGGGGAAAGCCCTTTGTTTTTCTCTTACTTTTTGTAAGCTACTGTTTTCTATGCCCAATACAGAGCATTTTAGACTGTCATGGGGATTGTTTGGGATGCACAAGGATGCAGAAAAAAAGCTCCCAACTGTCTTTCCACATATCTTCTCCCTAGTAGTTTGTATTCAGAATAAATAATCTTAGTTTTTTGCTAAGAAAACAGTCTGAAGAAAATTGTGTTTGAGTCACATAGTACTTAACAAACTTTGGCCCATTTCTAAAGCAATCAAAGGAATGTTGTTGGTACTGGTTTTGTGCATCTGAATCTAAGCAAGCTTAGTTGTGGTCCTGTTTTCTTTGTTTTTAAATGATCCTAAAATGTGCACGATTAAAAATTCCAAATCAGTTTTCTAATCAGCTCTCTAATTACAGTTATCTAATACCAAAGATGTGGAATAATGGTCTATAAACATTCATAAGGGTTTATGGCTTGTCCTGTTTTATTCTTATTTTGTCTCGAAATACTTAAAAAAAATCTAAGATAATGCAGTGTAGGGAAAGAACTTGATGTCCATAAATTATTTTCCTGCAGCTGGAAAGTGCTGTGCAGCACTTGTCTGTACTGTAGCACTACTGTATTAATCTGTAAATCAAACACCATGATTTTTCAGTATACTGTAATTTAGAAAAATAATCATTAAATTTTGCAAATTCCTTTCAAGTCGAGATATAGCACACTCATTTTTCCTTTTTCTAAATTAAAAAAAAAAATCCACACTTAAAAAAGAATGCATAATCTTATTTGTTGATTGCAGCAAGTAATGATCCCTGAGATGGGTGAAAGGGGATTTTGGGATAAAAGCAGTCAATGTTAGGTCATGCGATTGTTTCACTTAGATTCTTTTTCTGGTTTTGTTCATATTTTTGTTTTCACGCTTTGAATTCATGATGTGTTTTTGTTTAGAGTAAAACAAAAAAAGAAACTTCTTTTTTTCAGTGCAGACTTAAAAGAAGCTTGTAGTTGTTCAAAGTACAGACAGTGTTTATTGTAACATTGATGTGTTTCTGGGTGTGTGGAGAGGAAGAAGCCTAGAATAATTCTGTTCACAGACTTTGAAATAAAATGAGTTTATCTGCCCTGATGGATTCTTCTTTGCCTTTTTACAAGACAGATAAATACTAGCCTGTCATTGAAAGAAGTTACTATATGAGGATATAATATGTATGGCTACAGCTAAATGGATATATTATGGTCTATAATATGCTGTGAGATTTCCCTTACATTACAATACTAGCTCTCAAAAAGATTGGTCTGCTTTTAAACTTTGGTGATAAATATTTTCAAATTCTAGTAGACTAGAAATGAATATTTCTGTATTTGCAATTTTTCCCCCTGTTTATTGCTCTGCTGACCATTTTCTTGTAAACTTGAAGGGATAGAGCACAATGACTGCGTCTTTGGCAAAGAGGATCTAGACTCAAATCACTGAACTTGAAGATACTGAACTAAGTGAAGGCAAAAGATTGTCTGCACAAAACCAATTTTTTCTCCATAGCATAGACCATGAGAACTATGTGGGTGTTTTGGTGCTTGTCTCCAAATAATTTGTATTTCTAATAACAGCAGTTTTTCTAATAATTTGTAAAGATAATGATTTTGATGGTTTTTTCTGCAGTGGGATAGGACTGCAGAAGGTTAGGGATGCTATAGCTTTTGTGATAAGGATCTGGGACAGCTACTTGGATTAGAGTGATAGCTGATTACATGTTTTCAAATGTGGCATTAGTGTAGATGATTCAACAAGATCCCCGAATTGGGGGAAAGCCAGATGTCCAGGCTCAGTGCAGTGTGGGCCCTCCAGGACTGAGCATGAACATGGTGCAGAGTCAGGAACAGCCCTGGCTCTGCAGGTAGAGGGCAGAAGATTTGGTGCAGCTCCTGGACCCTGAGGAAGAGGAGGTGGGAACTTTTGTGCAGAGCCTGTGGAGTTTGTGGCCCACTTTGACTCTGTGTGGTAAAGCTTGTGGACACTCATGGATGCTCGTGCATGCTGTTTGCTTAGAGTGGTTTTCAGTTTATTCTGAAATAATTCTAGTACTAGGGTTGGTGCTTCCATCATCGTTGACCATCATGTTATTCCTCTGGTTATAACTATGAGTGACAAACGTGTTATTACATTTCTGTAATGCATAGGTTAAAGTGTTGGCCTTCTTTCAGTTTCATTGAATGGAGTTTATGTAGTATCCTAACGGCCAAAATGCTTAAATATTTTCTCTCCAAAGCATAGTTTGCTATGCTATGTTGCCAAATAACAACTTGCACCCAGAAGGCTGGTAGGGTTTTGAAGGAGTGCAGGTGGAGTTGTTGACTTCTACCACATAGCTTTAGGAAACTAAAGTCTGCTTAGATAGAGCACTGGTAAGTACTTAGGTCACAGATTGTAGGATTGAAAGTTAAACTGAATTTGTAGTGGTTTAGATGAAATTAATACTTTTTCAAAACACTTATTTCATGGAGAAACAAATGAAAGCAAGACATCAGAAATCCATCTTAAATATTTCCTTAACGGTGAGCATTAAGAAATAGGTATTCAAAACAATTACCATTAATTTTATTTGCTAGAAAATCTATGGGTTTTTTTACTCATCACAAAAGTGGGTTTTTTTGGTTTTAACTATAGTGAAGTGGTTCTTAGTTTTTGTTTTGTTTTTTGTTTCCCATAGGTGGCTGTTTTAATGCAATAGTGTCATTAGCTGGCTGAAGACTAAACATGAGAATAGCAGGTAAGTACACTCAGTAAAATCAGACTTTGGTCATTTGTGAAACAACTGCCGTGGAAAGCAATAACAAGTTATGACAATAAGGTTTTAAAGTCATAGAATCACAGAATACCAGGTTAAAAGGGATCTCAAGAATCATCTGGTCTGACATTTCTTGGCAGAAGCATGGTCTAGACAAGATGGTTGTCTTGTGAAAAGTGGAGATTCCCTCAAACCTTGAGTTTCTGATTAGTCTGTCAGCACACCAGGAAAGCTGAGGCCCTTGTGCCTGATTAGTCTGTCAGTGTCCTGTTGTGGGGACCCTTAAATGCACTTCCTTTTCATGTGGGTGGATTTTGAGTGACTCTAGTATTACATGCTTTTGTTACTCATTGGTGGATAATTGTCTTGCTTTGCTGTTACAGATACAGTCAATAAAATACAGAGTGCATGCTCAGTGAGGGTGGTCATACCTTGGAGGGAGGTAACTTTGGGATGATGGTGTGAGATAATACTACAATTAAGTTATGAAGAACCAAGTTCATCTCAGGAGAGTTATTTCACCACAGTTGCTGGTTCAGTAGCAAGATACCTGCCATCTCCCTTGGTTGACAGGTGCTGTGCAGGTTTATCAGCTACCAAGTACCATCTGATTTCCACAGTCTGGCCAAGGTGTTTCCCCTCTGCTCCACCCTCTGTCCTTTGGTAGCATGTGCTTGAGGTTGCAGATTGTTTTTGTGGGGAATCATTGTGGGATAGGTTTTGAGTGTGCTCACAGCATTCCATTCCATGCATCCGTATATATTCTACCCTATAATTTTCATACTGTTGTGGCTTCCTCTAGTTTGAACCCTAGCCATCTTTCCACAATGGCCCAGCATTCTGTCCAGCCAAATTTTAAAATGGCTAATGTTGGGGAGTCCACCACTTCCCTGGGGAGATTATTCCAATGTCTGATTGTTCTCATTGTGAAAAATTTTCTGTGTCCAACTGGAATCTTCCCCAGAATAACTTGTACCCACTACGCCTCTGGTTTTCAATGTGACTCCATGCAGAAAGGGAGTATCCACCTTCTTTATAGCCACCCTTGAAATATTGGAACATGGTACTAGGTTCTCCTGTAAGTCTTTTCTCAAGGCTGAACAAACCCAGTAGTCTCAGCCTTTCCTCATCTGGCAGGCTTCCCAGTCCTTTGATCATCTTTGTGTTGGATTCTCTCTAGATTGTCCAGGTTTTTGTTTTTTGCGTTTTTGGTTGGTTTTTTTTTTTAATAGCAATGTCCAAAACTGAAGGGAGTATAAGAGGTGTGGCCTGGCAAGTGTTGTGCTGAGAGGGATAATGACTTTATCTCTCTCTGCTCGTGATGCCCGTGTTGATGCAGCCCAGCATCCTGTTGGCTTCTTTGCCAGCACCCTTCATTCTTACTGAGCTTGTTGTCCAACAGGATCCCCTGGTCCCTTTCCACAGAGCTGCTCACCAGCTGGGTAGATTCCAGTCTGTTCTTTACTCCTGGGTTATGATTTCTGGGGTGGAAGACCTTACACTTTTCCTTGTTGAAGTTCACTGTTAGTGTGAGCCCACTTNTGTGTCCAACTGGAATCTTCCCCAGAATAACTTGTACCCACTACGCCTCTGGTTTTCAATGTGACTCCATGCAGAAAGGGAGTATCCACCTTCTTTATAGCCACCCTTGAAATATTGGAACATGGTACTAGGTTCTCCTGTAAGTCTTTTCTCAAGGCTGAACAAACCCAGTAGTCTCAGCCTTTCCTCATCTGGCAGGCTTCCCAGTCCTTTGATTATCTTTGTGTTGGATTCTCTCTAGATTGTCCAGGTTTTTGTTTTTTGCGTTTTTGGTTGGTTTTTTTTTTTAATAGCAATGTCCAAAACTGAAGGGAGTATAAGAGGTGTGGCCTGGCAAGTGTTGTGCTGAGAGGGATAATGACTTTATCTCTCTCTGCTCGTGATGCCCGTGTTGATGCAGCCCAGCATCCTGTTGGCTTCTTTGCCAGCACCCTTCATTCTTACTGAGCTTGTTGTCCAACAGGATCCCCTGGTCCCTTTCCACAGAGCTGCTCACCAGCTGGGTAGATTCCAGTCTGTTCTTTACTCCTGGGTTATGATTTCTGGGGTGGAAGACCTTACACTTTTCCTTGTTGAAGTTCACTGTTAGTGTGAGCCCACTTTTCCAGCCTATCCAGGTGTTGTGGCAGGTTGGCTCTCCCTTTAGACGTGACCACTTCCTCACTCAGTTTGGTATCCTCATCAAACTTTGTCAGGGTAGGCTTCACTTAGCTGGGAAAGCAGGCATTTCTGTTGTACCTTATTGATGTTTAAGGAAACTCATTTTGGAATTTGGGGTGGCCAAGGAGCAATCACCTTGTTAAAATGCACGATCTGATCTGTAGTGGCTGCTTAAGGTGCCATGACTTGACATAATTTGGCTACTGTTTCTGTAAGATGATGAAGGAATAAGGAAATGGTGAATAGTTGTCTTAAGCCATTTCTTCCCTGCCTCTCACTCTAACTAAAATTGCTATGTGCTGTTTTAAGTGTCTGAAACTTTCTGAATGGTTGGTGGGAGTTTGAAAACTATAAAAGCTTTTTTATAGAGGTAAGTTACTGTAGTGCGGGCTTTGAGAATCTAATTCTACTTGACAGAAGGTATAGTGGTTGCAGAAATAAGATCTTTTCCAATATAACAATAAAAGAAAACATTCTTTTAGACATTTTGTCACAGGAAAATAGCCTGTGTAGCAATGGAACAGTTTTGTGTTTCTGGTGTACTGCACTTTTATCAATAGTTACAATGTTATTTTGCAGAAGGCAAAACTGTTGCCTCTTCTAGGAGAAAATGACACCTTTTCCAAGACCCTGTTAATGCATGGAATTCTGTCACTACTCCTAAATTCGCTTTATTAACCACAATATGTATAACTGGGAGCAACCTGCTAAGGTAAATCTGATAAGGAATTGGAAAATGCTCCTAGTTTTAGGTGCCTGATTCAACTGGAAAATTGCTTTCCAAACATGTTCAGTTTTTTTTCCCTTCCATACAACTATTTTTTTTGCTAAAAACCACAAAGAAGATACAGCAGTTCCTATAGAATGATTAGCAATGTAGCAAACATGCCAGTTTTGGTTCAGATGCTTGAAGAACCAAGCATTTGATAGGAGATTTCTTACTCTTCCTTTGAAAGGGAGCACTTGCAGTTCAGTTGAAAAGCTCAGATTATAGAGTAGAGGGGATGGTCAGTCCTCAGACTGAGTTCTTGTTCATCTCACATACTATATACTAAAACAACATGCTCTCCAAATGCCACTTGCTAGATGACACATTCTAAAATCTGGTACCATCTTGTGGTTTTAAGCAGTGTTGCTTGGAAAACCTTTACCTCACTTTTTAACATATGTTCAGATCATCTGTTTCTCCAGTGCTAACACATGGTTCCCTTCCTTTCAAGTGATCTTTGGAATTTCAGCACAATATTTTGAAGTTAGGTTTGCACCTCTGTTTTCTTTCATCATAGTGTGTGTGTGCTCACACATGAAAAAGACCAAACTACAAACGAAAACCCCTCATATCTTTCTTCATCTTCCTTCTTTTTTTATCCCCTTATCTTTTTTTAGCCTTTTGGGAGGATTGATTAGCATCTCTCATCCTTCTGAAGGCTGAGTAATCTGTCTATTTTAAGATTTTCTGAACAACCCATCACAGCAGCAGTCTGGGATCTGCAGGACTATATAAGTTTGGTTTTTTCTAGAGGATGTATTTGGGTGGCAATCAGAGAAAAAGAAGCATGCTTTAAGGTTGATTCTTCCAACCAGCTTGATATACTGCAGTGAGATAGGAAAGTAGGATGTTGATCAGATGCCTCCTCACCTGACTTCTACTCTCAGTCAGTATTTTACAGTCAGTTAAGAGTGGAGTATTCTGTGAAAATGTATTGCAAATTATGCTAAAAAATGGTGAGGTTTGTGGCAGTATCATATACATTTCCATTTCAGATGCAAATTGCCGTGGTTGTGTGCTTACAGCTCTTCTCCCAGGAAGTAAATTGGCCACTCTGCACTGGAGGAATTTAGGCTTGTAAAACTTCAAGCTACCTGAGTCTTCAATATGTTAAAAGGGGTGGGGGGAGAGGTACTGCTTTTTCTTACTTATTTTGACATAGCCTTTGAGTCATCAAACTTGGTTTTTGAAGGTCATTAATAACATTTTTTTGAAAAATAGGTGGGGATGCTTGTTTCAGGTTGGCTGGCAGTTTGAGTTTGGGTTTTTTGTTGTTGATTGGTTTGTTTGCTTTAATGTAATACTCAGAGCTGACTGACCATAGCATCCAAGCTGCAGTATATAAACAGATCCCTAATCACTCAGTCTGGGCCATATATTAAAGCAGAGATAGCTCAATTTGAGGGCAGGGGGAAACAGAGTATTTGTGAACACTGAGGAACCAGGTACTCATGGCTAAGAACAGGGAAGTGGCATGGGGAAAGTGGGAATTTTGCCTTTGAACAACAGTCAGGTAGATCATCTTAGTTCATTTGGTTAAGCTTTTTCCATAGAAAAGTCTTGTTTCTCCTGGCTGCTCAGCTGAGTTGTACTATGGTGTCAGACAAGCATAAAGGTGGAGAAAGTTAAGACCAAAGTGAGCATTTGGTATGATAACCTGATGGATTGGTGCAGTTGCATTCTACATTATAATATCAACCCTACATTATAATATCCATCCATAATATCAATACCTTTTTCAGATTTATTCTGTTCAGTAAGTCTGCAAATGATCATCCTATTTCTGAGTTCCCCAGAATGTAATCTGATACACATTTCTCATGTTGCTTATTTTGGTAAACTAATGTAACCATTTACAGAAAATTTTTTGTAACTTTTTTCTGTTTCTTAACAGGTGCTGCAAAGTTGGTAGTAGTCATAGCAATATTTTTATTGACGTTTTATGTCATATCTCAAGTGTTTGAAATAAAAATGGATTCAAACTTAGGACACATATTTGGTAAGTGATGACTTTCTTTCCTTTGGATATCTACTAATATTTACTTGAGCCTTTATCAAGAATATCGCATTCATTTTGCTTTAGGCTCCTCAGCCTAATAATTCTGTGTTTAATATGTGTGCTTGTTATTTTTTATATATAATATGTGTATTAAATTATTTTCTGTATGAAATATTTAACCTACTCTCTTAATGAGTTTGGTTCTTTTGTCTGACAAGGATACATAATTTTACCTGTTTTTTCTTTGTTTACTGGAAATGCATTTTTAGGGTAGAGTAATAAACTAGATGACTTGAGCCATGTTTCTGGAGATCTATGCTCTGCCTTACTACTGCCCAGGACTCCATAGATTTTCAGAGATTTTGGATCTCCATGGGTTTTTGACTCCATGACTATGTCATAAATTAAGGCAATGCTTCTGAATGGGGTTACTGATCACTTTTATTCTTCTAATGCTGAAATAAAAGGTTTTTTTTAATTGGTGCATAATATTCAGGAGTATTTGATACTTCATTTCAAACAGCCTTTTTTTATAGGGGTACAGAAAGATTTTACATTTATAGGAGATTATATAGCAGATGACACTTTAATAGTAACATCTTGTAAAACTTTCTGTTTTCATTTTAGCTAGATCAGCATTGGATGCAGCTGCACGCTGTGAGTATTCATATGCATGTATTACTGCTGTGATTTGCTTTTACTAATAACAGAAAGACTGATGAATTTTCATAGTTAAGAAAGTCTTAATTACACTTCAAATGCAATCAGAAACTAATTTTCCTCTTCTCCTGATTTTCCTAAATTTCTGGTAGAGTCTGTTTTGTAGTTTTGGCTTGTGGCTTTTGATGACAGTGCCAGAGCAAGCAGCAGGGTGACAACAAGAAGTAGGAATAATGAGGTGCTTCAGGAACTTAGATTATTTTAAGCTGCTATGTAACTACAGATGCGGTAGTGTTTGTGCTTGCTCTTTTCCCTGAATTCCTTCCGATAAGTAACTGATATTTGTCTGTTAGCCTACCTGTGGTGTTCTCTCTGAAATTTTGGTTTACTTCCTTTTGAAAGCTACAAAACCTCCAAGATACAAGTGTGGGATCGCTAAAGCTTGTCCTGAAAAGCATTTTGCATTCAAAATGTCAAGTGGAGCAGCGAATGTAGTTGGACCTAAAATTTGTGTAGAGGATAATGTGTAAGTATTTTCACCTGTTGTTTCTAAGTGTTTCTTTCAAATACTTAGATCACTTTGCACATAAAATCAGCACTTTAAGTTAGGGGTTTTTTGCAGTTTGACTTCCTGAAAAAGTTGCATTGCACTATAACAGTATCTCCGATGAAGCACACTTAAAGTTCTGCAGTAAACACAGAAACGTTATTTTAATACATGCAAGATAGCTTGCACTTTGTTTCAACTTTACAGACTGAAGGGTTAGTTAGACTTTATCAAGTCAGATGCACACTTGTCTCTAAGTAACTTGTCCTTGTGATTCTAATAGTAATTCAGGGAATAATTGTATTGTCTTTTGCAAGTAATCTTTTAAACTATATTTCTTCAGTGCCAATTTCAGAACATATTTTCTACTTTGAAGGTTGACTTCGAAAGGGAAAAATAGTATTTTTAATGATCAATAGTTACTTAACTGTGCTGGTGCTAACTAATAAACTTAAAATAATTGTGAAACGAGGAAAAGAACTGCTTGAGACACAGTTTGGTTTTAAGTCCTCTTTTTAATAATAATACTGTGCACAGAGTATTTAACTGAATACTTTTCCGTAATGCCCATAATGGGAATATTAATATTTTTAGACTCGTGTTTTTCCTCTTAGGTTGTTCCTGTTCATCGTCACCTAGAGTGTGCAGCTTCCTATAACATAATCTATCCACTTGATTCTGCAGGTGATGTGTCAGAAAAGACATAATGTTAGTGTTGTTAGGAGAATTTTTTTAATATCAGCCACACTTAGCGCCTTTCCCTTCCACTTGGCATTTAAACTACTCCAGTTTAGCTGCTTCTCAGCTCACACTATATTAGTACAGCAGCTGCTGCTAATGAATTCTAGAGCCAATGGCAACTTCTCTGTGAACAACAGAACCCCACATAATAGAGTAAATAGAAGAATTCATGTATAAGAAAAAAAATGTATTGGTAGCATTTTCTATCACTTTACTGTCTAACTCTAAGATTAGTCTCAAGTGATCTTAAAGAGGAAGACTATTTTTAGCACTAACTAGCATTCCTCTGTAAGGCTGGCTTAGCTCAAGCTTGCTGGCCTGTGTGGGAGTCAGTTTGCAGCAGAGCATCCCAGTGTAGTTGGGGAACATGTGCTCAGCAGGAGCTCACCTTGGCACACAGGGACTACAGGCAGCTCCTTCTGTTGTCCATTCTTACTGGTGACTTGCTTGGTGACCTTGGGCAGGCTTATCTGATCTCTCAGCATGGCATTTCTACTGGTGTTATGAAATGTGCTACTGTCCCGTTCTGGTTGGTTAATATAGGAAACTTAATATCTGTGAAGACTTAAGCTGATTCAATGATGAAAAGTTGTGGGAATGCAAGTAATATTTTAATTTCAGGGTTGTAGGGTTGTTTAGCTTGAGATTTTTGACTGTTTTTTTTCTTGCTGACTTATTAACTAAAAAGATTTTTGTTATTTCTGTCCAAAAAAAAGGGAAATCTTCTACTAGATATTTTACTGAAGAAAGTGATGAAAAGAAGGTAGTTGCTGGAAAAAGTCCTCTAAGCAGGCAGTTTAGTGCACAGCTATTGGATTCTAAAGTCCAGTTTTCTTTGGCAAACATCTTTCTGACTTCTTTCAGAGGGGAACTGGTGTCATGTCTGTTTAAGTGTCCATCAGGAAATTTTACTAATTTTATATGATCTCCTGCTTTGCTCATAAGATGTTATATTTATCTTTCAAAAGCTCTGAACTTGTTGACTGTGAATTCTTGGAAGAATTCTAAAACTGATGAAGGGCTGCCCTCCTGTGAGAAGCTGTTGCATTGCAGCCTGTTGTGTTTGTGATAGTGCACAAGCTCAGGTCTCAAATGTATAAAGTATCAGAGCTCTGAAAAAACATCATTTCCTCTTTTTTTAGAGATCTTTTGTGAGCTCACACCTGCAAAAAGGTTGGGTTTTTTTCTGATTTGTCTGTGTTCTTCATACTTCCAAAACAGGACAGCAGGAACAGGTTTTCGTTACTTGTATATGATATTTACAGAGAAGAGTATTTTTCCTATGTGTTAAATATAAGCATGTCACTTGACTTATGAAAGCACTAGAGGTGCTGATACAATTCAGAATGCAAGTAATTTCTCAATTTCTCTTTTTAATTATATAGATATTTTAATGTGAAATGTTATTTTTGCTGTATACAAGTTCAGTTATAGCCTTCTTCTATATTGGGAGGCCATAATTAGAATTAGAAAAAACATACTGGACTTATCATCAAAATATTAAATATTGTAGTTGCTACTTCATGGGCTTTTTAGAAGGGGATGTATTTACTTCTTTACCAGCAACTTCTCCATGCAGTTTTACTTTTTAAGAAGCCAGTTGTGTGATTGTGCCACAGTAACCAAACTGCAGAATGTTGTAGTACATTCCTTTAGTAACAAGTAATTCTTGTATTCGTAGTTGCAGGTTTTGTTATCTGAGTCTGTTATAACTTTATGCATGTGTGGAATTTCAGTGTCTAGTCACCTCAGTATTAGATATTTTTGGACTGGTATTTATTTACAGAGAATTTTGTAGTTAAAATGAAAGGAAGTTCTTACTCTTTTTGGTAAATGAAATGCTCACTAAATTTTGCAGGAGGAAAGGAATGTGTTCAAAACTTCAGTACCTTTATTCATTTATGTTCCAGTCTTTACTTGCCATATGTTTTTCTTGTTTAGAATGGATGCTCAGACATGACATGAAAATCAGACGATCAGAGCAGAAGTGATCCTCCAGTGGCTAAAATACTTCTAGAGTTCCCTACTAACCAGAACTGAATTCTGCATTTCAGCAGAAAATTTCAAGTATTTTCTTTCAAAATTTACTGATTTAGAGTTTTAATTTAAATCACAGGTTTTAGCAGATAGTATAACTTATGGGACTAACACAAGAATATGATCTCTATTATCTTTGATTACTAGTTCTTTAAAACCTTTTAAATTCACTGTGCCAAGAGTTGCCATTATCTGGTAGTCTTTCATGGCCTCCCTGAATACTGAGTCTGTTTCTGATACTTGTCTTATTCAGTTTGACATTTGTCTAAATTGGTTTATGTCTTCATCCTGGGTGCAACAGATAGCACCAGAGAGGAAGATTTTTGACATACTTCTATGATAGACCAATGGTTTTTTTTTCTAGCCTGTCACTAAGAGGTTGGCATGAGAGAGCTGGCATGGAAGCTGTGTGTGTAAAGATGCATTGTTTAGAACAGGTGTTCAGACATGACCTGAATATCCTATTGCTGCAGAAGAAACGTGAAAAAATTTTTGAACAAAACAGAATTTTACACATGTGCAGCCACTTCCTAAAGCCAGCTAGGATGGCTTTAGGATCAGGATGGAACTAAAGCATCTGTTAGAGTGTGTTTGTGACTAAGGACACCTATAAGCATCTACCTATATGCTTTTGCTGAGATGCTTTCTTTAATCTCAGCTGAAGGCTTCTCCATTATCTTAAATAATGTAATTGTTCCAAACTTCTGTTTGTCCTGTTTATGTTACTTCTTTTAATCCTAGCTTCAAAATGTTAATGCTGGGATATTTGGGGCCTGAAGGCAGAACAGGGTTCTTCACACAGAGCCAGTGAACAGGGACAAGGAGGTCTAGAAGCTTTTTCTCACTGGAATGGTACAGCAGGGCTGTAGTGGGCTAAGGCAGCACAGCATCCTGCCTAAACCTTAATGTTCCTGTTACCTCTTCTTTACTGCTCTGAAGGATTTCCATTTCACAGTGGGACTCTTCAACCCCTTTGCCTCCCTGAGTTGGGTCAATAAATTATTCTCATTGATAGTGACATTCTTTTGGGATGTGTGATTGTAGTCCAAGACTGTATGCAACTTTTGCTTAAAGTCCCATAAGTGTGCTAAATATTTGTTTTGCAGTTGGGTTTCCTGTTATGTGTATGAGTAGCTAAGTGCTTTGCCTTTCTTGTTTTTTAATGTGAATGTTAAGTGCTTCTGTTCAGTTAGCTTTTAAATTTAACACATTTTTGTTCATTGTGTGCTTACAAAGAAAAAGGCTTAAGATATTGGTTATGTGGCTGTGCTGAGCTCTGCAAATTAATATTTGGTTATTTTTTTAATGCATTAATAACATAACTACATAAATAACACTATTTTTGTGACACTTTTAATATACAGACATGCTTCAAAAGCATGATTAAGCAATCAAATGAAATCAATACAGCTGGGGATACTTGATATTCTTCTTAATTCAGTGGTGCTTTAAGAATACAGATTAGTTCAGGAGATTTTGCTTAATTTAACTGCTTAATTTAATTGCTTGTGAACATGCAGTCTTTTAACTATGTATCTCTTAGAATTTGAATCTATTTTAAAAACAGAAATCATTTCACATCAGATTGTCCTATTAAAAATAAAAATATTTATTTTGTTTCAGTTTAATGAGTGGAGTTAAAAATAATGTTGGCAGAGGAATAAATGTGGCCCTGGTCAATGGTAAGTGACATTTTAAGTGGGCAGATTGTCTTCATTTTCAAATTGTTGTTCCAACCTAAGGTGAAATACTATGGGGTGGTGAAAGGCAAGCACCAAGGAGAAAAGGAAGTATTCAGCTTATTTATACTGAGATACTATCAGATATTGGCACTGACACCTTGTTGTTACAAAGTAGAAAATCCCAGTGCATTTTTGTTTCTAAAAAGGAGTTGTAAAAATAGTAGTGTGGAGCACTGTGGTGACTGTCTTGTTTATACATAATGTAAGTTCCTAACGTGCAGAAAAATGGAAAAAGACATGAAATGCATGCTACTTTTGACCTTGTGTGTTGCCACCACTAATTAAACTGTAGATTGTATTCTTCTGTTGCTCTGTGTTCAGTGAAACTTTGTTAGCTTCTTTAACAGTTTTGTTACTACACAGAAAGACCTTTAATAGGTAATTGTCTTCGGGGTTCGTAATTTTCATTAAAACCAAACAAATTTAACTGTTTGCTACCTTGAAAGCTGAACTGAATGTCAGTACTGGCACATTTGTCCTTAATGTGTGGGAAACAATTCCTTGTAGCACTGAGATAGCACTTTGTCATTTCACTGCAATATAATTCTTGTTATTCGTGGGTTGTACTCAGATTTACATCATCTAAGGCATAACTTGAACAATGCTTCTTAATCCTGTGTTGCTTTCCTAAATTGTCTCAATCTGTTCAAAACCAAAATACCTATCTTTATATTTTATAGCTCCAGTCTTTCTCTCTGTCTTCCAAACTTTAAATGAATGTATATAATAAAAAAACCTCCACCTTCCATCAAATACTCCTTTGTAGACAGCATAATAAAAAAAGGTAATGAGATATACTATATTGTCCACTTTCTTCTATTTATTCTGGATGTTCAAATCTACTTACAATTTCCAGTCTATAGCAAAACATGCAATCTAATTTTAATCTTTCTGACTTTCCATGTGGCACAAAAGGCAGTCTATAGCTATACTGTCTTATTTTTGCAAAACCAACTTTAAAAAAAGGCAGATATATGAACTGAATACTCTGTGTTGGTTTTAGAGCCTGTGGGTGTTTTCATTTATTTTAGATTCCACTTGAAGCAAAATCAGAATTTTGCCTAGAATCATGGTCTGTGCTTGAAGGGACCTTAGAGATCACCCAGTTCCAACCCCCCTGCCATGGGCAGGGACACCTTGTACGAGACCAGGTTGCTTGAAGGTGCATCCAGCCTGGCCTCCAACACTTTCATGGATCTTCTCACTTTTTTCTTCTCACCTTTTCCTGCACTTTTTCACAAATCACTACACTGTTTTCATAAAAGAAAAGTTACTGTAATTCATTTATCTCGTGGCTTCTGCAGCGCTTTGTCTGAAAGAGTGTAAGAGGAGTTGGGGATGTTATCTGTAAAATAATTTTGGCTATATTTGATGGCACCAAACTTTTCTTTTTCTCTTTTCCTTCAGGTAAAACAGGAGAATTATTAGATACTAAGTTCTTTGACATGTGGGGAGGAGGTAGGTGCAATTACACTGGTCAGAGAGAAAAAACAAATGTGCTTTTTTCCTTCCT
>VZTN01005791.1:149837-168758 GCA_013400515.1 Erpornis zantholeuca
TGAAAAAAACACATTATCACATAATCCCTTTTAATAAGATTTTTTTCTTCCAAGGTTGCAGATTTGAAACAATACTTTCAGTTTATTAGTTTTTTAATGCAGATGTGATTTGAGCACAACAAAGATCAAGCTAAAACTAAGCAGATATAGGCATGCTGATTTTTCTATTGCTGATAGCTAATTCTGTCATAGGCTAGTAAATTCAGATAGGTCCAGACATAGGAATATGATTATGAGAACATACTCTGGTGGAAAGTAGTCTGTTCCATCCAGCACTTTCTTCAGATCAACTCCAAGATGGAGTTTGGTGGTTACAGAATGGTAGAGACCATTCCCAACAAGCCTTGCCTGTATCCTTACATTTAAAGCCTCAGAGGTTAGTCATGTGAGCGTTGTACATTTTGGCCTCAGTGTTTTACTGTTTCACCCTAAAGGTATTCATGTAGGTGTAGCATAAGAGGGTTTAGGTCTCTTGAAGCATTACTTCCAACTTTCACAAATTGGGTGAGTTACTAAAAATTACTGTAGAATATGTGTTGTAATTACTCCTCACTTAAATCATCCTATCCAAAGGAGTACTTTTCACAGTGAAAATTGAAATGTCTTTCCTTTTCCTCTGTTGTTTTACTAATAATTAACTTTTTTGTTAATATGGTCTGTATACTTTTTTTCCCCTCTTCTGGTTCAATTTGTTATCCACAACTTGTCTGTATTTTTGATATAGAAGCAGCTTCCCTGTGACTAAGTCCTGACTTTGCAGTGTGCAATCTTTACAGTAAATAGTCAGGTGTGTTTACATTCACTGCTTTTAGGAAAGAAGAAAATAATTTACTGAGGTTTTAGCCAAGGTTGGATCTTCTCTCTGTTGTTCTGTTTACTTGTTTTGTTACTTTACATTTTAACCTTTTCCCTTTTTTCTTTGATGATTTAGGTAATAAGTAGGGTAGTTTTGCTTCAGTAATCCTGTTACAGCTGCTATTTTTGAGAGTTTGTATGTAGATAGAGTAGAGCTAAGTAAGAAGTTGTATTTGCCCCTGTCATGCTGACAGATAGGAACTACTGCATCTCAATAGGTGGTAGTAATCAGAAGTTTTGTCTTGTTTGGTAAGCAGGCACATTTAGTAACTTAAAAGAAGAGATAGAGCTGCTGTTTGGAGATTTTGGAATGATAAGTTATCCTACAGAATTGTTTTCCTTTCAATACTGAAATTATCCTACTTGTGCTTACAGGCACTGACCATAGGGTGAGGCAGCATTCTGAATTTTGAATTAACTGCCCCAAGCAGATGAGAATATCTTTCAGATATTCTTTTAATTCTTCTAATCTAAAATATCTTTGACTTTATCTAGACTTAAGATTGAGCCTGCAAGCAATGTTTACTTTAAAGGCTGACTTTTTCAGTTGCTCGGAGAATTGGTAACAGGACTTGAGATATATGTATAAACCCCTCACAGGAGAGGGTTCTTGGCTTTTGTTGGTGCAGTGATAGGTTTATATCCTGGTTCCTTGAGATTACAGTATAAAAGAGCAGCACTCATTGCATCAGGTGATTTCAGAACTAGCCTGACCCAATTCTGAAAGATAGATCTTGCCCAATATTGACTGACTTAAACTATATTAAATAAGATCAAAGCAGACTGGTACACTGAGCACTGAAAGCTCTAAGGGCATGTATTTTATTCACACACTGAACTTCTCTGGTTTTTCCAAGGCTTAATGAGGAAGCACGGAAACTGATTGCTGAATTAGGAAGCACATCCATCACTAACCTTGGCTTCCGAGACAACTGGGTCTTCTGCGGTGGAAAAGGAATTAAGACTAAAAGTCCATTTGAGCAGGTTTGTGATTCTATAGCTCCCTGGAATTTAACAGTTTGCATTAATAGAGGTATAGCATACTTTATAAATGCCATGCATTTGTTCAAGATGGGTATCTATTGCAGTACTGGCACACAGTGTTATTTTCAGGCTTTTTCCTTGAGTAGCCTCCTTCTTTTAAACATACAAAAAAAAGATTCTTTGATTCATAAATAAGAAAAAAAAACTTATATGGTGTAGATCTTACTATGCCAGTAACTAGATAATTTGTCTTTTTAATGAATCAAATTAAACTGAAGAATTCAAAACTTTCTCCCTGAGTTGTATTTTAGATGCACTAAGAATGGTGAACTTCCAAGATATAAGTGGGCAGTTAAGGTGTTGGTGTTCCCAGCTGTTAGCTTTGCTCTTCTCTCAAATTGCTGCCATAGCCAAATTTTGAAATAGAATATATTCCAATACTTTAGCTGTTACAATTCAGCATGTGTCAATATTGCCTTTAATTACTGTTAAAAGTAGCTTTGTACTAGGAGAGTAAGAAAGATGTGTTTTCTTCTGCCAGCTTTTCAAGGGAGGGGAAGCTAAGTGCAGAAACAGTGGCAGACTCTTGGAGGCGATAATGTCTTACCTGACTGCAGATGGTTGCTTGGTGGAAAATTAAAATATTCTTTAAAATCTCACTATTTGTTTTCATTGCCTTTTAAATTTAGTAGCCTTATTTATTTTTACTTAGTGGTTTATGCTTTAATGCAGTTGGTCATTTCCTTGCTTCTCTCTTCCTAAGCAAACATCTATAATAAATTTTAAAAACGCTTTCCCAGTATGGCTTAACTGTTTTTACCATACACTTGTCTGAGCAACTTACTTTAAATGGTGAATACTGACAGATTGTTGTATTTGATTCAAAGCACAAGAAGCTAATAATGATGTCCATGGCCTGAAAATAAGTACATGTCTTAAAGCTGTGAGTTAAAGCAAAAGGATAAATGACTTCACATTAATGGCAGATTGATATTTTCCATTTATAGCATATAAAGAATAACAAGGACACAAACAAGTATGAAGGCTGGCCAGAAGTTGTTGAGATGGAAGGCTGTATCCCTCAGAAGCAAGACTAAATGAAAACAGAAGAAAAGGAGAAAGAATATGAGAGAAAATGCACTTTCTGCTATTATTAGAGAGAGGGCTATGAAGGAGACTGTACTGTAAAAATTATTTTTGAAGCATGCAGCCATCTTGTCAGTGTGTGCATGAGCACTGACATTTTGAATATTGGGATTATTTATTGCTAACACATAGAAATTGTTTTTGTAAATATGTCCAAAATAAAAGAAACATCCAATCATTTCTATGCAGGTTTCTTAAAAGCACAGTATTTAGTTTGCCTGTGGTAAATAATACTTGTAGATAACTGGCTAATAAATTATGTATGTGGACAATAAACAGATCCTGACAAATGTACTGTCCTCTTAACAGTGCAATGTTGCTGTGACTACGTAAACTTAGTGGAATATTGTAGATTTTAGTAATATGTTAATAAGGAGCTTTAATTTTTTTTTTATCCTCTGCCTTTTTAATGGCAGCATAAATTTTTATTAAAGCTGTTTGGTTATTCTAATACCAAGTGCTCCAAAAATTTATTTTGTAGTCCCCCATCAAAACTGAATAATCAGCAAAGGAAGACTACATAATAGTATAACACAGATATGCCATGAAAAGCACAATAGAATTTTTTTTTATCTTTAGGGGATTGACTAAGGTAAATATATGAATAGTATGTGTGATATTTAAAAGCAGCTTGGAAGAATTTGTACTTAACTTGAAAGTGTTTACTTTACAGAAGGGACTTGGTGTGTCAAGCAGCAGTCCTGTGGCTAATTTGTTCATTTTTATTGCAGTTTTTGTACTGCTGCTAAACTGTTGATTCTCCCTGTGGCTGTTCACCTGCAGTGGCTGGTCACACAGTGAATGTGTGCAGTGGAAGAGCTTCCTCTTTTAGTTCTAACATCAGGAACAAATTTCCCGTCACAAAGAGCCTGTTAGGAGCAGTCTGCCTTCTAGTGAGAGTTGTTCCAGGGCACACAGTTTGCACCTTTACCACCTGCATTACTCCTCATGAGCCGAAGCTATCTCTTCTTTGGAAGAGGAGAGGAGTGTTAGAGAGAGCATTGTGTGACTTGTGAGCCTAACTGATGATGTTTCCTTCATCCTTTTCTTAAATGGAAAAAAAAAAAAAGGACCAGGTTTAAGTGGCCTTATTCTTTAGCTTATATCAGAGCTATGAGAAGACCTTGCTTTCTTTCTGAACTTGTGTTTATTTTTAAGTAGGGCCAGCTTGAACTTTTCCTGAAACTAACTTAGTATGGTATAACTGACCATGTCCATATTCACAAAATTAGGGCTGACACAGAACTGGCTGTAATCTCTTGGAGCTTTGTGTCATGAGTTCTGGTGTATTCTTCAAAAATTTCAAGCTAGTACTATGGGGCAAAAGCCAAAAAGGATTTGTCAGGACCCCGCAATGAGTTTAATACAGAAATGTTAGAAATAGTATTTTTGTTGATGTTTTCTGAGACAAATTCTGTGCACTAAAAATTTCAAGCAATATTGACAATTACCTTGTAAGAAAAATAAATAATCTCTGATACCAGAGTAAGGCTGGATTCTGAGTTGTTCTCTATGTTTAACTAGCTTTTTCAATAATATGGGTTTCCTTCAGTGTTAATGTAAAAGAGCTGTAAATGCACCTGACACAGTGAAACTGCTTTTGTTAAATCTTCCAGATTTCCCTCTGTAGGAGGATGTGTTAAAATCGTATGTATTTTTTCACTGAAGTAAAATCCCCTTTTCTAATCAGTTTGAAATTCTATTTAATTACTTAAGGCTGTTGTGAAAAACTAACTGTATAAGTCCTGGAATTTTCACAGAAATACAGTTCTGTTGGTGTATATGCCATTATTGGCTATGCTGCTATCCAGAAAACTTCAAAATTATTTTGATGTTAATTCAGCAGGGGCTTAAGAGGAAGAAACCCTATTTGGGCACATTAGTAGTTTCCCTGGACTACAGTTGTCTTCATTCTTTTGGCTTTGAATGCCAATGAATATTATCTTTCTTCAAATCAAAAAGTTAAAGAGTTCCTCTACAAAATTAAAAGGAGACTGTGTGCCTTTACTAGCAATCCAAGTTGAGTAAATGTGTCACGATTCTCTTAACCCCTTAAAGTTGTTCCCGCAAAAAAGCTTTTAAACTATTTTAAAACAACAAAATGGTAGGATTATTTTTGTTTCATCTTAAATAACTTGATTCTTAAAATCTTGTTGGAAACCTTCCTCTTGCTAAGCCATGTCCTCACAGCTGTATGGTATCATATTAAATAAGACTCTTGTCAAATATTTAAAAGTTGTACTGTAGTGGCCACAAAAGTGGAGTCTCCTTGCTTTTGTCCATCATCATGGTCTATTGACTTGCTCCAAGATCTGGTCATGCCTTCTCTGCCTTGAGTGGGCAAGTTACAGTATCCTGCTGCTGAGGTGAACTCTCTGAATCTTATCAGTGAGACTTTCTGGTAATCTATCTGCATTTCCTTTGAGTTGCCAAGCACAAAGATGACTATTCTGGCCTCTCTCCAGCTGGTGGTAGGAAGTCACTTGCAAAGATGAAGGTGTTTGTACAGGTGCATGAATACCTGTGTATGACAAAGCTCCAGGATCCTTACTTTCCTATATAGGGTGATGGGAACATTTGTAGCTTCTTGCAGACTTGTTGAGAACTGAGGAACAAGGGAAGTGAAGAGAATGGTTGTGTCTACCTCAAAATGTAAAGCTGTGAGAAGAGAAGGGGAAGGACACAAGAAGGTTTCAACTTAATGTTGACCAAGGAACACCCAGCTGGGATTCAAGGCACCTGAAGATGACTTCAGTGTAAACCACAGCTCTCAACTGCTTTACTAGTGGTGCTTTATATGGATGAAGAGGAGTCCTAAGAAAGAAACTGAAGGGGGTCTCTGTTTTGATGTACTCTCTGCACCTTCCCTAGTGACTTTCATGATCCAATTTTTTTTTTTCTTTGGAAAAAGCAGACCCTTTTACAGCCTTAGTTTCCTGATTGCCAGTTTGGAAAAAGCTTTATTTTGCTCAGCATGTTTTGCTTTCCAGATGTTACTTCGTTTCCTCAAACATTGAAGTGACTGCTAAATGCTCGATGTGTATGTAATGTCTCCTGAACTGTTTGGGTTTTCTGCCGTCTGAGTGTTTTTCAAGAATAGGTGTATTAATAAAATTAGAGGCCAGGTGGGTAATTTCAGAAGGGGAAATAATACTGCCACCATAAGTGCTGACTGACTTTCCTGTGTAAGGATGGGAAGGGCAGCAGTCCCTCCCTAACTGACTTGGGTCATGGCTAAGGTGGATACCAAACAAAGGACTTTTTATTGATGAAATCCTCTTCAGTTTTAAGGCTGTAAGGCCATAGCCTAGTCTTAATACAAGTGGCCTGTTAAAGAAACTTGAAGATGGCTTTAAGGTTAGATGGGAACTTTGAGGCTGAAGCAGAAAGGTGTGAGAATAGCTCTTGACTTGTTCAGTGATACCGTGGGGTGTCAGTGGCTTCTGATGCTGTAAGGGATACAAGGGACCCTGTTTCTCACTCTGAGCAACAGGCTCCAACACCTCAGCTCAGCCATGTCCTGCTCCTGCCTCCCCGGGGGTGAAGAAGTGAAGAATGGCAAGAGAGAACATGCTCTACTTGAGATGTTTCTTTGCATTTCCAATAACATTAGTTTAAAGCCACTTTTAGTTCCTCCTTGCTGCCTCTGTAGTTAGCCCTTTCAATGTTACAAAAATCTAAGGCATCCTTCATAGACTCGGGTTGAAACAGATGCTTCAGATATCTCTTCCTATGCTTAACTGTCCATTGAGGTAGGTTGGCTCATGTGCCATCAAATCTTCTTAGCTGAAAATTAACAATTACTTTTCTGCAAGGTAAAAATTGATGACTCTTGACTTGGGTATCTTTTTACATTCTTCTGGCCCTATGTTCCCCTCTCTAGAACATGCAAACCAGTTCCTTTAACCTTGCATTTCAATTGCTACAATCTCTAAATCTGTAATCACCTGTTGCCTCAGAAGGGTCTGTTCCTTTCTTACGGTGTTTTCCATAGCATGATATGAAAAGGCTCATGCAAAGACATGAAAAAAGGCAGTCCAAGCTGAGGAGGAATTGTATCTCCTCTTTGAGCTTGATGGATGGTAGTGGAAGAGAGTGCTATCTTCTGTGGAACATAGCTTGCAAATGATTTTTTCTATCAAATGCTACAGTAATGTTCTCTAATTACCCTTTTCAGCCTTGAATATTTCAGCATTGTTTTTATCACTACAACCTCAAGTTCCCAGATCTTGGCAGCTGAATCATCCCACTGAGTAACTTGGTGGATGTCTTGATTTATATCTTACTCCTCATAGATGCCTCAAAAGGCATCTATCTATTCACCATGTAGATAACTGCACCTTGTGCTAAGTTTTGTAGTATATTAGTTAATATAATGAACATAGTCTGTTTATTATCATTTGAAGTATGCAGATATGAAAACTTTGTTTCAGAGCAGTGGAATATATATAGAGAGAGGTAAGGATCAGTACAGAGCACTGTAATAGTCCAACACATTGTCTACTATGTAAAATGCACTGACATCACTACATCCTCTGGGAAGTTTCTGATTCCTGGAGGCAGCCAAAGCAGCTAATTAATTCTGTTTCTCTTGCTGATCTTGCACTACAGTGCAAGAGGTTAGAGTGTTTCTTGGAATTGCATTTATGGAACAATCAGCAAACAGGGAAAAAAAAACCCAAGATAAAACAAACTGTTGAACTCAAGTAATATTTCAAGGTTATTTAAGTGGTCAAAATCGTATTATCACAAGTATGGTCTCAGCAGAGAGTATGTTCTGTCTGAACTTAGTGCTGTTTAGTCATCTCCCATCCATGCTGCCAATCAGTCCTGTGGCACAGCCTGAAGAACCTGTGGACTTACTATCATTGCTGGAAGACTCAAACAACCTGGGGTCACAACTGTCTCTTCAGAGTCTTCCACCATAATGTGTCCTCCCTATCGCAGTTTTTGCAGGGAAGGTGTTGAAACATCCTGTGACAGTGCCTTACTGGCATGCTGAGCACCCTTCCCACAGACAGAAGATTTTGTGGTCTCAAGATAATAATTTGGTCAGGCCAAAGGAGATAGACTGGCCAAATGTGGAGTAAAGGTCCAAAAAAGAACCAGCAGATAAAGGACTTCATTCTTGCTGAACGGATGTTGCTAAGATAATCCACATAAGGCAGTGAAATACCACAACATAGAAGATTTTGTTTCCTTTTTCCTGACCTACACATTCAGTAAAGAGTAACAGTGCAGAATCTGGTCACCATCTTTCCTGGGAAAATAATTGACAACTAGGAAATAAATTCTTCAAAGTAACTTTGAAAACCTCAGCCAAGCTGTCCAAGTTTCTAAAAACTGGCTGTTAGTATGGAAGAAGTTAAGGGATTGCAAACCCTTCCAAGTTCCCTTGATTTTAGTGAGTGTACTTACTGTTGGAGCTGGGGCTTCGGTGTTTGTAAAATGAATTTAAGAGAATAATAAAAAAGAAATTATGCAGACTACTAATTAACTGACCATTTAGAAAATCATAGTGTTTCTCAACAGTGTATATTAACTGCATTAATTATAACCACCCTGATGGTAAAAAACTCCAACATTTATGCAGTTCTCTGACTAATTTCCCCCAGCACATGCAAATAGGAATCAATTAAAGGCTACTACAGTATTAACAAATATCCAACAGATCTCAAGGGCTGTCAAGTCTTATCACATTAGTTTTGGAAACCTTTTACATTGCTTGCATAATTTAAATATTTACAAAATATAAACTTTCTTGCCTTATCAAAAATAGTTCTTTGCACAATTAAACAACAGTAATCCTTTCAAATGATGCTTTTTAAGCCAGGCATTAAATCACTGCATAAAAATAAACAACCTTTCACAGATGTAAAATAAAATTAAGCCAACATATGGAGGCAGAGAAAATGTTATCATTAACAGTTTAAATATTTTTAAGTGGTGTGAGCCAATCCATAAATTACATTGTGCATTGAAATTACTGAGGATGCAACTTAATGAAAAATTCTAGCCCCTGATTCTATAAAGAAAATATGTTTTAAAAAATCCTTTGCTTTATGGCAGATTCCTTTGGGCTAAATCTCACGGTTAATTTTAATAATGATGGTGAGCCAACCAGTGAGATGGTTGAATGTGGCATGTTATTGCATAGAATTCAAGAGTGGGGTGATGACCAGCTGACTCACAAAATGTGTGCTCAGATACTGAGGAAATGCCTGCAGGGGGTTTTATTGCCTTCGAATATCAAACACTATTTCTGTCCCTTCTCAGACCTGTCCCCTGTGTATTTGAAGGACAACCTGTTAAAAAGCCCAAGGTTGCTATTTGGCACCCTGTTCACATGCACCAAGCTGTGCTCTTGCCTCTCTCCCCTGGGCAGAGCTTGTCCCTCCTTTTCCAGGCAGACACTGCTGAGCTCTCTGCAGTCACACACGTTCCTCAGTTCCGGACACAGTTTTCTGAACGGCTGCAAAGCAAATGCTTTGTGGTCAACAGCTGAAGTCTTTCCCTATCTTTGTGGGTTTTTCTGAAGTCAGCAGAAATGAACAATCTAGTGGATCCATCTAGTCCCAATTTTAAAAGCACAGACATAAGGACTATATCTGTCTTACAAATGCTCTTAACTCTTCAGTCTCTGGCCAATGAGATCTTGAGATTTCTCCACTGTACCTACCCACCACATGGATCTTCAGGATATTGTGGCTCTTAAATACTTGAAAAGTTTAGGATCTGTCCCTGCTCATGGAGTAACACGTTCAAATGCATCATCAGGAGTCCTTTTTGCTGTTTAAGCTGTCCCTGCGTGCAGTCTGTTTACTCAGCTGTCATTTCAGTCGCCACTGCTGTTGTCTGGCAGTACCTGTTCCCCTGGGCCGACCCCTCTGCAGTCCCGCGTGGTAACAGTGACTGCTGTCCCTGCGGCAGCTGTGTGCCCCACACAGGGCGGGTGGTTTGGCCATCTTTCCTGAGCTTCATCTTACTTGCAGGTGTGCACGTCGGTCATGGTCTCACACCTCCTGCAGCGCACGTAGCAGCACCAGACAAACTTGCACTCGCACCTCTCCACGTGCCTGACGACGTGGGTGTTGTACCCGCGCCCACAGCACAGCAGGTTACAGCCGTCGGCTCCCTGCGAGGTGCGGTTACATTCTCTTCCCTGAGTGCCAGGGATCCCCAGTCTTTGGTCTTCGACACAGTAATTGGGTGATTTGTTCACATAAAGCAGGTCCTCTTTCCCAATTGGTATTTTTCTCTGGCTTTTCTCTTTCCTGCGTAGCTTTTTTTTCAGTCTGTCTGATATTTGTATGCTGTTTTCATACTTATCCTTTAAGAACCGGCCAATCTTTTCGAAGGAGGACATGGTTTTCCAACAAGTTTTCACAGCGCAGGACCCAGAAACACCATGACAACGGCAATCCACAGACATCAGCTTTGCTACAGCCTGTAAGCAAAAGGGAGAACAACATTTGGACGCAGTCTTTCATTCATTAGGCATGCTGTCTGACATCAGTAACACAGAGGTCTCAAACTATTTAAGATTACAGCTGCCATTGCCATTTCTGTAACAGGGAAGTCAGAGCACATGTTAGGAACCAGGTTTCCAATCCTGGACCCCCCCCATGAGAGGCATGATCTTGAGCCGTGCTCTTCCTTTGCAGTTTGCAATGGCCATAATGTAGCAATATTGAATAACAATGAACACTGTGATTTCTGGATGGCTTTTCATTCTGGAGGGTCCTAAACACCTGAAATGACATGTCCTGTGTCACTCCTCCCACTGCTGGAATGCGAAAGGCTCTCGTGGATGAAAGGGTCTAGTGGGGAATAGCAGAAGGGGAAAGCAGGGATAGAGCAGATCACGGCACCCTTCCTATGCTGGAAAACACTTACTGGGCAACTAAGTGCCCAGCTATGTTTCCTTTTAAGGGTACTTTACAGCTACCAAGAAGATCACTAGACATTCACAGCCCAGTTTGTAAGGAAGGCCACAGGAATGGCTGAGGTCACACCACAGTGCTTGGGCAACCAGTGTGGCCCAGCACCTGAAGCAGCACAGGAGGAGGCACTTCAGGGCACACTCTGCTGGAAGATGAGCTATTGCTCAGATGCCCACACCTCTGAGCTTCACAGAAAGTCTGTCAAAAGACCCACCATGGCTTAACAGAGGTGTCTTCAACTCAGGTATTCTGTAGTAAATCTCAGGTGCTTCTCACTTACAGTCTTAAGCCCTGTTCTTTTAATTTGGGCATACTTGTTCTAGTACAGGCTTATAGTAGTTCATAATGGCTCTATTTAACACAGTTAGATAGTTGCATTCATACTATTTTTGTAATAGTCAATATTTTAGCAAGGTTTCCACAGTTACTGCCAACACTAAAATACTCTTAGTTACTTTTCCATGCCCATGCAGAAACAAGGGCTGGGCTAAACAGTAACTGTCTGACCAACGATGGGAACCTGAAGCCTGTGTTAAGCTTTTGTAACACAAAATTTTGGCTCAGTTTATAGGAGATCAAGCCTCAAATAACTGAAATCTGTAAACAAGCAGTAACTTTCTTTATGAGACTGACTCAAACACTCAGCAGACAATCGATACAATACTTCCTTCTCTAACATCTAATAGTCTTAGTATAAAATCATACAATTAGTCTTGTGACAACTCTCACATTATAGTTTGAAAAAGGCACTGAAAACTCACATATGTACATATATAGCACAAAGATATCATAATGTTTGGTTTGTTTTACAGTTCCATTAACACACCTTCTGGAGCCATCCTGTAGACTCATATGGGCCGTTGGTTAATAGTGTGGAAAGCCCATGTTGCCATCTTCCATTTTACTGACCTTTCCCCCCATATTTAATTGCCACAATCAAAGCAACTGGGAAATGTAAGAGTAAGTGTGGATTTTAAATTAACTCATAATAAGTTTGTCTTGAAACTTCTCATGCATCAAGGCCAAGGCATATTCAAATCAATCCTCTTTGAAGGAACAACTATTTAGCAAAACATGGGGAAAAAAAAAACAAACCCAACACCCCAACTATACAATGTTTGCTAAATTTCATCCTCAGACTTTGCTTATCCCACAGCCTTCAAAAATATTAACTGCTGTCAATCTATGTCTTTCTCAAACTGAATTAAAAGAAAGGAAGACAAAGCTAACACCCTCCACTGGTTGCCCCTGAGAAAGTAGTTTCATTTGTGCCAGTTCCTAAGCCTCGATTCTGCAGTGAGATCTGAGACCTGAAATCCTACCAAGCCCCACTGGCCCTCTGCAGTACCAGAAATAAACTCAAGTCCCAGACTGAGTCCCAGGCTCAGGCAGCACAAATGCCATCCTCAAAATTTCCAAAACCGGTGAAGGCATAGGGCAAATCAAATGAGGTATTTCTAACCTATGTGCTAAACTGGGACTTTTCCTCATGGTGACTGCAGTCACTGAAGTTTGGGATGAGTTCAGCATGGTTACTCCATTGATTTCAGTGGGCATTGAGGCCTCCTGGCACATTCTGCCCCAAAAGTACTGACACAAGTATAGTCAGAATGTTAATCATTAAGATGTAACAGTGATTGAGGCAGATGAAAATTTAAAATCAATGGACAAAAAGTCTGTCAGAAGACAAATGGCCTATTAAAAGTGTGAAGGAAAAGAGAAACAATATCAAGAGATAAATTTTACACACAACTTAAGAATAGAGATGATTTAATAGTATTTTTCCTGTTTTGAATGATTAGCTATTTTCATCAAGTAACTAGAATTTCAAAGTAGTTTTAAATCATATTGTGCATATGTAATCCTTGTTTTCACTGCAGAACAATAAGGTACTTACTAAGGGCAGAAGGATCCAGAAATTGTCAGAGGAAGCTCTGGACCTATCTGCTAGGTGCTAAGGGGGAGTTAATTCCATGTGAGCAAGCAGCCCAGCAGATGATACTCAGAGTCTTTCTCTGAGGACGAATTAAGCAAAAACATAGTGAGACAGAGTTTTGAAACAGGAGCAGAAACTGATGCTGAAATCTTAGACTGATATCAAAGTACAAAAACGCAGCATACATTAGCAGGGTACAGATGATCAGATGAAGGCAAGAACTACAAATATGTTGCTTTCCAGCTGCTAGGATGGGCAAATTTTCAGCCTAGACTCCAATATACTTTGGGTTGCCAGAAGAGAGGGGTGACATTTTGCTTTGTCTGATCACAGAACACGCTGTTGGATCTCAGTTTGCCAGGTGAACTTCAATGAAAAAACTCCCATAACTGAACATCTGGCAAAATTTAGGGACTAGTCATCTTCTCCCGATGTTGCAAGCAAGCCTAAGATGGTGCCTATAGAACCAAATGGCCTTCTGGTGGGACACAGCTGCAGCACACACCTGTGTCTCAGCAGTGCACAGGAGCTGGGATGCAGAGTTACTGGGACCACAAGTTCCAGGCTGACTCCACAACTAGGGTTCTGTTTCACACTTTAGATTCATCTGGTGAATCTGTTCAGTTATTCGTGAAATAGCAACAGGATTCTCCCTGTGAAACAAAATTTCATGGAGAACTTCAGAGGAGCCCTGTTACAGAAACCTAGTGGATAGACATGTCGTTCTGAGCAAGCTGGACAGGCTTTCTTGGGTGGGTTATGGAATTGACTGATAGCTTGTGAGAAATGATCAGTGTGGAACTGATCCACGTCCACCAGCGCTGTGGTCATCCACAACTCCATCTGAGCAGTTCCTCTTGCCCCTATTGCCACAGCCTTGGTGGTACAAGCACAACAAAAGTGCAGGGTTAAGTGATGAACAGGATGAACACTGCTCTTTTTAAAAATAAACCTGAAAGATAATTTTTAAACTGTCTTCATTTCACTGATCCAATGCAATTAACAGAGGGAGCAGCACAGGGTGAGAATCTGTGTCAGTTCTAGACAGATGGGCAGAAAGCAGAGATTGATTTACAGCAAAGAGGAGTGTCAATGGTAGCCTTAAATGGCTACCTAGAAACAGACACTAGACAGGAATAAAGGAAAAAAAAGGTGGTATTTATTTGAAAGGCCTTCAGATGTACACTTTGGGCTCCAGAGGGTCCTGCCTCAGTGAATCCCAAAATGGACAACAGGTCACGAGTTCTTCACACTTTTATGTCAACATAAATTCACTAACCAGAACCCAGCCAATGGTGGAATTTCCCCCAAGCTTGCCCTCCTCTCCCCAAGATGAAGGTTTACAGTTCTAGGTCTGGGTGTCCTTGGAGAGCAAGCTAGAGAGGCTTTGTTATGTCTATCTTAGCATAAGAGAACAGCACTCAACAAAGTACAGGAAACTTCAGAGTTACACTAGCAGTACAGGATTTGGAAAATATAAAAGTTAAAACCTAAGGCATCAATGGAATCACACTTTGCATACCCTCTAATGCCAGTTAATGCTTAATATTTCCAAGTTAAGCTTTCTGTTTGCAGGCACTGTTCTCAGCTGTGAGACAAGGACTGACAGTACTTTTGTAACAGGAACCAATGCCTGTAATCAAACGTCCCAATTTCAGCCACTGGTAGAACGAATGTGATTATTCATGAAGACAAGCACATGTCCTACCAGAGGTGCAGCACTTAAGAACAGTTCCAAACTATTGGTGAGTCTCTTACCAATCCACAATTATCAGTAAACACAAACTCTTTGATGAGCCAGGCTTTTTCAATGTCCAAACACAAGTCTCACATCAAATAAATTTTCACAAGTGGAAAAGTGAGGAGAATTTTTCCAGCAGGAAAATAACACTAAAACAGTGATAGTCACCCCATAGTGCCTGACTCCCCACATCCTTTTGCATGAGGTGCAGAAGAGCACAAATTACATATGCACATCTAAGTACTGAAAATTGCTGTGGTAGAAGATGATGACTATTTATCTTCTAGCAGAATAAGGATGCAATCTGAATCTTCTGAGAGTCAGATTAGTGGACAACTCAAAAGACACACAGTTTTGATTTTTTTATATGTTGATATGATAACTATGAGATGTGGAAGTGCAAAATAACATTTTGTACTGAAATAGGAGAGAAACAAGAGAATTCTGAACATACCAGTTCTGTTACTAACTCCAAACAAACACAGAAGTATTGTCTCTGGAAGATTGCTCTTGCAAGACACCAAATTATATATGATAGTATTTATTACAAAAGGTCATAAGATATCAAAACATCCTTCTTGTTAGCCCCAAAACAGGAAGGTCAACATTTTTCAATATCTCCTAGTTAAAATTTGAAAATACAAAAAGAAAGAGAGTTATGCTAAAACTTCAGATAATATTGTTTCTAGAACTCCCAAATGCCAACAATAAACATTTTTTTCATTCTGGACAGTGATCAAAATATTTGCTTTATGCTACATTTTGCCATTAAATTACAAAATATATATGCATGGAAGCTGACTATATATTTCTTCCTTAACTATCTCACTCTACAAACATTATAAACAAGGCTTCAGTCTTTCTTTAAGGAAATAATTTAATCTTCTGTTCCTCTTATGAGCATCTCCTACTACAAGATACCAATCACCTTTCCTTGGAGATGATTTAGCTGACTGGCATCTAATCAAACTCAGAGTACCTGTTCTCAGTATTTACATAGGTTTAAAGTTTGCTTCACCTATTTCAGTTATGAAAAGGGTCTTATGTCCTAGTACCATAGAGCCAAGGAATGGTTTGGGTTAGAAGAGCTCTGAAGGATTTTCTGCTTTTCCAACTACATAGCTTAAATGAAATAATACATTTTACCAGTAAAAATTCAAATAAAAGTAATTTTCAATTACACCGCCATAGCTCTTATGATGGCTTACTATGACTATTCCTTGTCTATGGCAGAGAGGAAAGTTGATTACAGAAAAACCCACTGATGCTGCTGCTTCTAGCTACAGGAAATTTCAGAGCTAGAATGGAGTTCATCAATACGTGTAGTCAAAACCAAAAGTTTTCCCTTTCTTTTTTTTCCCTTTAGTTAAAGCTGTGTGGCTGAGCAGAACAGATTAAAAATATTCTGGGCCCAGAGAGAGCCATTAAAGACAAAGTCTCCAAGGTAAAGCAAAGAAAGTAACTTTAAAGGAAAAATCAGAATCCAAATCCCTGCCATTCCAGATGTAAGATCCAAGCACTGGATTACAGGTTCACATCTCCCTGTACAGGTTATTTCTGCCCCCATTTTAAATCCTCTGTAAGACAGGAAGAAAAATCCAATATCGCACAGCCAAACACACACTTTTCCTCAGCAACCCTGGGTTGGAAGTTCTTTGGGTTGAAGAAAAGCCATCCAAAGTCAGACTCCTTTTACTTCTTTGATGCATGTCCTAAACAATGAGCTACTTTGGAGGTGTCATTTCTATCCCATATTTTTAATGAAAATATTTACTCTTGATTTCCCCTCTGAACAATGTTAAACTTGCACTCCCAGGTGTGGACTTCGGACTGTGGATGAGTAGTGAGGTCTCGTGTCCAACTGGCCTTCTCATTTAGTATTAGAGAGAATTAAAAATGCAGGTCATGATAGTGGCAGAAAAATCGATGACAAAAATCGTATTACAATATGACTTTTATGCTTCTCTTTGGACTATTTCAAATTTGCAACTGAATATCAAATATCTAATTAAGATAAATACACTATTTAACCACTGCAGATCTATTACTTATTTTGTGGATTTTATTTTAACATACAGACATTAGTTGGTTAAAACCAGCTCTGATTCAGAGTTTGTACATGCTTTCTTTGGTGACATTACTGCTGTTCTTGCCACTGGCCCCATGAATACCTGATGCCATTTTGTCAATGGAGGTGATCAAGCAGTTGCTGCCACATCGGAACGACACCTACCTGCCTCCCAGCCTCATTGTTGTGCAGGTTCATCGCCACCAGTCCGCTCCCGCTCTTGCCTGTGATGTTCTTGAAAGGCACGTCCAGGAACTCTCTGCTGAAGGCCATTCCATAGTGGATATCGTCGGAGCAGCCGCCCCAGTGCCAGCCCTCGCTGGCCGAGCCGCCGTGCCGCAGGGTGATGTCGCAGGAGCACTCGGTGACGTTGCCCGCACTGCAGGAGCGCGTCACCGAGTGCACCAGCCCCGCCGCCGCCACCGCCGCGATGAACGCGCTCTCCTTCGTGCCTGCACGGCAAGGGTGGGAGTGTTACTGCGGGACTCCCTCCGATTGCCTTCCTGGCTGGGCCGTAGATGGGCACTTTACAAGCCAGATGATTAGTAAAAGGGAACAGTTACAAGTTCAAAGCCATCACAGCTTGGTCTGTAGCGTTAACTTGTTCAAAGCAGTGGATGTTCACACCCCAAAATGACTTCAGGGCCTGTTCATATGACCATGCTATTAATGGTGCTGTTTCTTGCTACCTATACAATGCAATTTTTGGTAACTTCTTTCTAAATCTGATTAGGAACTTTATTTGCCACAGAAATTTTCAAGTCAATTAAGCTTTAATAATAAATAAAAAATCAAGCCCCAAAGTAACCACATTCCAAACCCCTTACTCTCCACCCCGCTTTTCACTATTCATATTGATTTGAAGAAGAAAAGGTTAGTTTAAATCTCAGAGAAACTATCACAATCCCAGGTTACTTTGGTATAGGACCAAAACTCACCTCATACTAAATTTAGCAAATATTGATGTTGTTCTAATTCACAAAGGTTGCAAAGAGCCCCAAAAATCTTAAACCAGGCAGAAATCAGGCTGGCACAAAGATTTAGGCCATGTGCTTTTCCTAGAATAAGCTGGTGATGGGGAAGACAGCAGCATGAAAGGCCTTTACTTGTTAGACTATGTCTCAGAAGAATCATGGAGGGACCAGCCTGGGCTTCTTACGCCTGTCCCACTCTCTGAAACTTCTGGCATAATGTGACACACAGCTTTAAACCGTGTTAAGTAAGGTATACTCTAAGAAAATTGAAAATCAATTAGTGGTCAATAAACACTGCTAAAATTTTACTGAAATGGGCCAATTTTCACTGTTCTAAAAACAATTTATTTCCAGTCTCCTAAGTTCCTCTCACAGGCAGGGAAGTTCCTCTTTGTTTGTGGTGCTGGTACCATCATAAAAGGTTTCCACAGCACACACTAGCAAAGCTGTGTGGGTGAGCAGTGCCATCATTTATGGGTCTTCAGGAACAGTCCTTCCTGTTGAGCAGAAGGACTAGCATATAACACATATGGATCCATACAGTGGAAAAACTTCTCTAATTTTCTTTTTTTTCTCTTTCCTTTTTGGAATATACATCACTATTCATTCCTTACTTCACATTTTCACGATTAATGCTTGGGGGTTTTGCACTGTTTTTAGCACAAAGTGAAGATTGCGTGAACACCAAGTGAAGTACTACAATATTTAAAGTCACATCCATCACACAATCAGTGACCAGGGAGCTAAAAAAAAGTTGCAGAATCTTTGAAACTTGCAGGAAAGCTTGTTGTGACATTTGATACAAAAAACCCCATTATTGTTTCAGTGGAAATTCCGTAATTATTTTATGCAAAAAAAAAATCAGCTTTGGTTTCACTGTGCTGATCAGTACCACATAACCGAGAACATGTGGTATATTTTAAGGAATTTGACATTGTATTTGGTGCCCTGAGCAGACTTTTTTACCTGCAAGTGACCTTTTCAACATACCATGTCATAAGCCCACTCATTTAGTAACTATGACACAAGGGGATAAACCCAACCTAAGTCTAAGAACAACAATATTTCAACGCAGCTAAGTGGATCTACCTAAGGGCAGTGTCATCCACGGAGGAACTACGCAAAAATTACAAGAAGCAACCACAACGTTGCACAGCCTAGGGCAGGTTTCCTCTGCCGGGCGCATCCCGTGTGCCTGCGGTACCTCCCGGGACGGCCGCGGAGCCCGCCCGGCCCGGCTGTGCCCGGCTCTGCCGACGGGACGCACGGACGGT
>VZTN01005791.1:169687-220599 GCA_013400515.1 Erpornis zantholeuca
CCGCACCGCCCCGCACCGCTCCGCACCGCTCCGCACCGCTGTGCCCGGCTCCGCACCGCCCCGCACCGCTGTGCCCAGCTCCGCACCGCTCCGCACCGCTCCGCACCGCTCCTGTGCGGTGCTGCCTCTTGAGCTGCGAGGCGCCGAGAGCAGCTGCGAGGGGTGTAGCGGGGTCCGGGAGCGGCAGAGAGGAACTGCGGGCAGAGGAACCCGTAGGTCTGCAGTGATTTAATCCACAGAAATGAGAGAAATTATGTTAATGGATCATTACATTCCCCACACTTTTTATTCAAATTTTATAATGCTTTAGCAATATTAATTGAGTCAGCATAAATATTCAATAGGACAGCGTTTGTTCATTTCTGCTAACTTCAGTGAGACACTCTTATCAACTGCTACCTCGATTGTTAGTCGTTAGTTACACATTAAATCCAATGAGTCAGCTAGCACCTGATGGAGAGCTGGTGTTGGCACTCTGGACTTTCAGGTCCTCTTTGATCACAATATATCGCTGCTTCCTTCTGTGTAAGCAAAACACCTGCACTAAAAATAATCTGGACAAAATGGCAGATCTGTAAAACTTTGATTTGACACAGCTGTAAATTAGTGAAATAGCTCTTGTTGACTGACAATAGGTCAAAGTGAAGAGCACAATAAATCATCTCAGTGACAAACGAACATTTTTAAGAGTACAACATGTCGGGAAATCATCACGTAGATGTGCTATTCTCCCTGCCTTTCTTCCCCACAAGTGTCCTGGGATGTTTTAAGAGCACAGTCTGTGGTATAGTTAGATCTATAAAATGATCTATTTAGGTCTATAAAATGATGTTTCCTTCCTACTTCATTCTCATGTATCTCCTCTCAAAGGATCTCCAAAGCATCACCAAGTCTGGGCAGTTTGCTAATGACCCCACTGGTTATTTAAAACTTTCAGTATAACTTGTTTTCTCAGTTCTGAATTTTAGTCTAGAGAACATCTGCTTGTGGTTGCAGAGGAACTTAGACCAGAATGAGGGAAATGGATGAAGGACATTGGAACACAGGGAACCAGCCATGAAACAGGCCTGAACCAGCCAAAATGTGTGGGCTGTGTCAGAGAATTATCTAATTATTCCAGGCCACATGGTTCATTTTATCCTCATTGCTGCTTCCTGGCTCCATCTTCCAAAGTCAATTCAAAGCCTTGATCTAGCAGACGTGGATTCCTTATGTGCTCCTTATCTGCTCTCTGCATTTATCATCCACTCTGAAATTACTTTTTCCTGCAGGTTCTTTAAGCTTCTTCTCTGTGGTTGTTTGTTTGTTTTGATTTTGTTGTTGCTATTTTTTTTTTATTTTTAACTTTTTAAATTTAATATGGAACTTTTGGTTCTAAATTCTTACATGTGAATTTTTCTATTATAGCTACAGAATCTTATATGCTAATAGCAATCTAAGATTTACACTAGAAAAATATTAATTTCAAAAATTCCAATCCTGTTTGTAGCATTTCATGTATAGCCCCATAAATAAATAAATTACCTTTCTGTTGGGCTCCCATGGGAATCTGATTTTGTGTACATTTTTTGCTACAATCAATCATCTTTACCCAGTTAGGGAAATCCTTTCATCATATACTCTGTAAAGGGAAACACTTACAATTTGGAGGGCTGATGCTGAACAAAAAATAATATTAATTGTGAGGGACTTCTTGAGATCATCCAGTTCAATCTATAGCAGCAGCTGGAAGCAAACTACATTTTTCCATGACCATCTGATTTAAAGAAGTTTGGGTTACTATGTGTTTGAATCCTAATCTCCCATCTGCCTTTCTCCCATCTGTTTCCCTTACAACCACTCCCCCGTTGCTGTCACAGCCGGATTCCCTACCGGATCCACATCCTCTGCTCTTCTCCTGCCTTTTAGCTTCCTGCCTGCTTTATTCCCTCCAGCAAGTGTCCTCCCCAAGCCAAGGGGGCACATGCAGGACTATTTCTGTTAGTCTAGAGCTCTGCATGCAGGTCAGTTGGCTGCTGGGAATGGGAGGGCAAACACTGCTTTGCACATTACATGTTTTGCAAACCCACAAAGGGGAACGATTCAGAAATGCCTTGCTGATCTACCAAAATTTATTGTAATTTGCCAAATGTTTCTGAAGTTTTTAATTTTAATTCACTGGTGCTTCAGGGCCCTCTGTGCTGGAAGACCATTCAGTCCATCACAGACAGCAACATGAGTGGGATTCAGAGACAGTGAAGTGGAATCCCAGCCAAGGTCAAGTGCCAAACTTCAGTGAACACAATTTACTATAAATCAGGGAAGATAATTTTACTTGCTGCTTATCTTGCTTTCTCTGGCCATGGTGGGGCTATCTGTGGCCCTTCATGCTAAAATGCCCATATTTTTTTTTTATTTTAAAAAGAAGATAATCAAATGTTGATTTAAAAAAAAAAAAGGAAATATGTCTAAGCAGATTTGTATTTCCTGACTAGACATTTATAAATTTAGTATTTAATGAAATTAACGTGATCCTGACAGAGTCAATTAGGTATCAATTATATATGATTCATATATATATATATGTAAGGCAGTTACATAAAGAAATACTCTGTTGCACAGAATCTGTGTGAATAAGTTTCACTTCACAGATAAAGTGTTTCAGAGATAGGCCAATTTTCTCTTTAAAAAGCTAGTGTCCAGTGCTTTCACTATAATCAAGGTTCGTCATCTTATTACATGTAAGTATATGCAAAGTTAATTTTCCTAAACAAATCACCTCTTTTGAAAGCTTTGTTCAAATTATTTTCCTTCTCCTGGAACTTCTGATGTCCATCAGAGACATGAGTATGACAGAACAAACTGCATTATCCTACCTGTACATTCAACAGGGTCATTATCCCCTTATCTCATAAAAAGGAGCAGAGGAAAACCTGTATCAGGTTATCTTTTTCAGCTATGACATTTTTCACATATGGTGACCAAGCTCAAAATCTGTACTTCTGACACAAAAAGCACACTTCAGTCCCTTAGTGCTTGGCTGCACGATGTGCCACCACTCTGGGAACTGCAGAGGTGCCAAGTATTGTCATTGAAGGAACTGGAACCTTTTTGGGAGAATAGTGGTACCCAAGCAGAGCCATTGCACCATGGGGGTTGTGAGAGTACTGCACCCTCAGTGAGAAGGGAGGAGAGATGTGCAGTGAGTCCCTGGACTTTGGGGCAGGAGTCCTCATGCTCTTGGTGCAGTGCTGCCTCACAGTGCAGCATCCCTCTGCCAGAGATGTCTGTACACAGGAGTTCAGTAAGGTCAGGCTGGCAGTAGAAGGAGGGTTAGGAGAGGAAAACAGAGATGCCCCTTCTCCCCTACATAGGGCATCCCTCTGTCTCTTGTCCAGAGGTGTAACATTACTGCTGTTATGAGTGCATTATTCATTTTGATATTTATACCTGAAAGTGCACACTGTTGCTGGTTCAGACCAAGCATGCTGAGTTCACAAATGACTGGGACAGCAGTTAAAGTGCATCCAGTAGCAGCATGTTGTCAGATGGAGACTTCACAAACAGACCTCACAAACGTGTAATGATTCCAAAGCTACCCCTGAATATTATGTCTATAGTAGCTGCACAACACAGGATACAGAACCACATTTTCTTTCTGCATGGATACATTAAAAAAAGGGAGAAGTAGTACCCAGAAAGGGAGGACAGAGCAAACATGCTTCTCACAATCCCTTCTGTCTTTGCCAAAGGATTCAGAAGAAAACTGTTTTCTGGGGCCCATCAACTCCAGATAGTTGATGAATCAATTGGTGAGCAGGTCTTCTGGCAACCTACACGTACTGGTGATGTGCTACCAGAAAGCTGGGGCTTAGGAAGGGAGGACTCAGTCTTGACTTAGAGTCTGCTCTTTCCTATGGTCACAAATCTGGAGGTTACCTGGGCTTATCAAAATTTACAGAAGTGCTTGAGAATTGCTCCATTTTGGGGGGATCCTGGAAGTAGGCATGGGTTTCATCTGAAGTGCTGCTGGCAAATTCTGTTCTGTGACATGGATGGTCAAATGCAGGTATTCTCTAGAGTTACTCCAGAGAAATATTTTCAACATACCAATATTAAGTAAAATATGTCAAGGGAATGTTGTAAAGGCTTCAAAGCCTAGGGTGAAAGATGTGGGAATAAAATCCACTTGTTAATTCTGATTTCACCCAGACCTTACTTACCATTAAAAAATAAAATTAGTGGTAAAATTGTATTTCATTACAGTACACCTTTATGCCATCAATTAATTTCCATGGTCATTTTGAGGATGGTGAGAAATTCTCTTGGAGACAGGATATAATGAAAAAAGGGAATTTTTCACTGATTAAAGTCTGCTTAATGTTTTCTTTGCACTTAAATGAAAATCACTTAAAATTTTTATGTTTTGTTTTTTAGATAAAGTTTATGAGATTAGAGTTGGTGCTGCTGGCTGGTCTTGCAGAACTTCCAGGAGGTAATTGTGGAGTCTGGTGAAAAGAGTAGCTCAAGTGCATGGAAGAATAGAAATTACTTCAGTGCAGAGGGGACATTTGGAGGTATTCCTTACTTAGTTTTAAATCAGACACCCCTGAGGATGTAACACCACTGTTTTGTGAATGTATGTGCAAGCTTTACACAGGAGTTTGTGGGATAAGCTAGATAAGATACTCTGTGTGTGTGCTCATGCATGTTCCTGGTGTGCACAGAAGCAGCAGGCTTGCTCCCAAGAATATGGAATTTTAGGTACAATACAGGTAGAGGAAGGAGGGGGAACCCTAAGAGTAGTGCTGTCTGCAACTCAATTTATATTCCTGCCCCAGCTGATAATTTGCATTAACATTTTCCACAAGACTTTTTCATTGATGATTTTATTACATCTCCTGATAGTCATGATTCACACACACAGAACTGCTGTCATCCTGTGATGAGAGGACTGACATTCAGAGACCTATTTAATTTTCTGGTGTCAGATGGCACATCATCATCAAAACCATGCTCAGGTCCTTGGTTTCTCATTGCTAATTCAGTTTCTACTGAGCTACTTATCCTTTGAGTGGGGATAAGGATAGAAACAGAAGAATCTACTCTGTAACTGTCATAATACACAGCTCTATTTTTTATCTTCTCATTCATCTAATTTGCAAAGCATTTGGTCCAGTGATCAGACTATTTGCACCATACATGTGAATTTACATATAAGGCCAGTTTAAACCAAGGAAGCTTAGGAAGAAATATGAAAGAGTGGTATTGTGTAAACAACCACAGAAGTTTTCCCTTTCTACCTATGGTGTGGTGGTAACAGGAAAAAATAAATTGCCTACTTTTTCAGGTTAAGAGCCATTTAAGTTTTAGGAAAACATTTAAAACCTTCCAAATTCAAATAATTCATTACATGCTTCTGCCCCCCTCCCCCAATTTCAATGATCTCTCCCATTTCAGTGCATAAATTTAATCTTGTGTGTCTCATCTTTTTTTCTTTGTATCCCCAATAATCCTTGCTTCATGTTTTGCCCCATTCCCACTTAGCATTTTTGGATAGAAAAAATGAAAAAATATTAAAGAATTAAAAGCTTATATGGTTATATTGTGGATAATCCAAGGCCCATGTAAAATTATATCTCTTCACTGGTAATGAGCACAGCAGATCTTAAAAATCAAGGTGCAAGAAATTCCCTAGTAAGAAGGCAATCTGCCCCTTCATAAATACTCAATTTAAAGTAGTCAAATGTCTTGCACTTTTATAAGACTGTCAAAAATTTTGATTGGGTTAGATGATCAACATGAAATCCTTCTTTGAATCTTTGATATCTTGCCAAGTCAGTGTTACATGTTACCTCTTTCCTGAGCCACTTCCTTATTTCCTCTCCTGTGTGATCACCTTCTCCCTTTTTAACAACTTTTTTTTTTTTTTTTTTTTGACTGGGCCTGGCACTGGAGTATCTGAAGCCACTTAAACTTTTTAACACTGTTGTCAAAGAAAGTCTGTCAGCTTTGGAAACCTTACCCTCATTATATTCCTACAGCTGTGATATTTCTCCCCTCTTGCATAAGGCAGGGTAACTGTGGTTTGAAATGTGTGTAGCCGTGGGCAAGATGCCAAAGTCTACAGGGTTTAGGCTGTCCCCAGCTAATTGAACTCTGCTAAACTGGCAACTTATCAGAGTAGCTGGGGTTTGACATCTCAGAAACCTTGAAATAGAATTGATCTAAATCATGCAAAAGTTAAGGCCATGGGCATAAAAGGGAATAGTTTGAGGTTTTGGGGGATTTTTAAAATATTTTTATGCCTTTCCCACTGGTAGTTTCCTATTGTGCTTCTAACTATTTATTTGGAAACTTCCTTTTACTCTTGTGTTCTGAGAGGTTTGAGCAGCTCAACAACTGCAAACACCTCCAGTGACCACAGTTAAAAATGAGGTCAGTGTGGAGCTTGAGCATCTACAATTTCTCCTGCTCCTGTGAGGAGAGATCAGTATTCCTTATCATGGCATGGGCAGTATAATCATACCTTGGATTCATCCTGGAGAGTAGGGCAAGGCAGCCTCCACCACAACCCCTTTCAGGAGATAGTACAGCCAGGTACTCTTTGCTGGAAGAGGCAAGCAGGAGGTACATGCCCCAACATTGCCTCGGGGCATCCAGGTGATGCCAGGACTCCATAAACACCTCTGATGGAAGTGTCTCAGTGCCTTAAAAGTGCAGTGGTTACTCCTGACTCGAGAGTGGAGCTGGGCAATTTGTCACTCCCTCTGCCTTTCCTCACCATCCTGCAGAGCCTGGGCTGCTGCCCAGATGCTGGGAATCTCTTGCTTGTTGCAGGTCCTAGGGGATGTGAAAGAGTCCCCAGATGAAGCAGAAAGGAGCTCACAAACACAGCTGTAAAATTAAGTGCTGCAGTGCCTTAAATATCTGTTTTTAATAGTGCATGCGGTATTAAGTTTCCCTCCTGAATCAACCAATAATTTACAGCCTCAAAACCAAATTAATGACATCTTCTGTCTGGAAATAAGCATATTTTTATAGTTTCTATACACTCACAGCAAATGCTTTCAACCTTTTTTATCGCTCAGAAAATTTAATTATGTTGTGATTCAAAATTTTCCTGCCTTTTAGGTAGTGAAGGACAACAGGCAGGACCACTAAATCCTTTAATTTCTCGTTTTTGTAAATATAATCTGTTTTATTTTGCAATTATCCTCAGCAATTGCATTGGAATTTGCTCAGGCTCATCTCTCTGCCCCAGCTGTGCTTGGTCCTTGTGCACATGAGAGTCTGACAGGTGCTTCATTGCTGTCGCTGGTTTTTCTTTAATATCTGTGCCTATTTCTACAGAAGCGATTAGGAAATATTTTTGGATAATGAACTTGGAGGGTAGGCTATATGTTACTCCTCAAAATTGTTTTCCAGTGCCAGACATCCCATTATCTGTGTTTTAATGGAACATGCATCCTCTTCAGCTGCACTCCGGGAGGTGTTATCTGCAAGGATCCAAGCGAGTCTGTTTGGTCATGGGCAAACATCTCAGTGATATACAACAGGCCTGGTCCACACCAAAAAAAGGGATAATAAGCCTGTTTTCAAGAAATTACTATCTTTAGATCTTTACATCATCTTGTGCTTTTCAAGGCTGGTTGCACTTCAGTATCTGTTGGAACAAAGGGGAAGAAAGCCATAGGGGCTTTCTATTTATATTATCACACAGCTGACTTGGTTAGCATGCAAACCCAGTATCTCTGTGCACTTCCTGGTTATCTCATCCTCAGGCTATACAGAAAATCATAGCATGCTGGCCAATAATGTAGGGGATTCCACAGGAAAGATTTTCAGACTGACTTGGTGATACTTGACTTGTGCTTTGAAGTACAATTTAATGAGCACATGTGATTAAAAGCCTTTCTGATTGTAGACAGAGCCTGAGTGTGTGATTAAGGTGCAAAAATACATGAACGAGAACTAAACAGAAATTGTTTTATTGCAGCTGTCACAAATTTTATATTATCAGAGTTATGAAAAAATTGATGTACTCATTTTATTTTTTGAGATTGAAGATGATATTGTTAACAATGTCAACACTAACGAGGAGACTAAGGTCTCCTTATGGTAAATGCAGAAATTGAGGGTTAAAAATATACTGACAAAGACAAAACAAAGATATAAGCTGAATTTAAGGACAGAGAGTAAATACTGATCACTTATCTTTACCAAGTAAAATTACTTGTACTGTTACAGAAACTGGTGATAGCAAAAACTAATGCAGCATAGCTCAAAGGGAACCCTAAATACAAAATGTTAAATTAATCATATGTATTAAAAACGGAAAGAAACATATTCTCAGATCTGATGATAAAAATCTGCAGAGCTTGCAAATATTCCAAATGACATCTATTTTATATTTGTTGCTACTTTCAAGGAAAAAATTACACTATCTCTACAGTATAAATAAAGCAGAAAAAAAAATGTCTGCTGAATCAAGCTATATCACACTACATTTACATCATATAAACTTATCAGTAAGTGTCCACTGGATCAGATCCCTGCTGCAATTTTGGAGGACAAAGATTCATTGTATTACTTGTGGCTATAGAAAGGCAGTATGTTAAAAAGTCTGCCTTAACAAAATAAGCAAATGGGCTTAAAAAAAGTAAAATCAGATGTAAAACTACTCCCTAGTTGCAGAATCTGTCACTTTCAGAAAGTGGCCAGGAGCTATGGAAACAACTTTTTTACAGAAGTAAGCCTAAAGACTCTTGAAGCTGTATGCTGAGGTGATGTGTTACAAGGGGGCTGCTTTACAGTGTGACTCCTGAGACCACTTATGCATGTGTGAGTGTGAGAGTTGGTGCAATTCACTCACCAAATCCCAAATCTGCCATGTTACAGGAATACAGCTCCACCTGTTTAAACCAGGGCTCTCCACCTCAACAAAACAAAACTTTCTTTCCTTCAGTACCCTGTCCCTGTCTCAGAACCAGACAAAAAGGAGGACATGGCTGTGTAATTTAATTTAACACCACTTAATTTTGTCTATACAGGCACAGGGGGTGGAAAATAAATGGACAGGTAGGACACATTTCTATGAAAACAGGAATTTGATGAAACTAATTAGCTGGAGAATAGAATGAGGGAACTGAAGGAAGAGACCGATCTTGTAAGAGAAAATGAAAAACTGAAATGCATTCCCAGGTTATTTTAATTTTTGACTTCTTAGAACTTTTTCTTCTAACAGGTTTTTGTTATGCAGTGAGCCTGTGTAAACACAGGCACATTGTCTTCCTCACAAAGCCTTCACCACTAGTCCAAAATAAAGCTGATGGAGACCACAGCTTCAGCAGCTGAGAACTGGACACCAGTCAGCAGGCTAAGGTGATGTGGGGAGATGGGAAAAATGAAGTTGGTCAGTTGTTCATAGAGAGAGGAGGTGGAAGGGGAGATGAAGAAGTAAGGAAAAATCATGGAAGTGGAAAAGAAAGGGTCGAAGATTTAAAGTAAGGAATATTCAAAGAAAGGCAGGAAAAGGAAAAGACTGGGAATACTCTTGTAAGAGGATGACCATCACTTGTTTGCAGGACTTGTCAAGATGAGCCAGGAGAACCCAAGAATTCCTTGCATGCAGTCATGTTCATAAAGCATGTGCACCTAAGTAAAGCATGAGCAAATCTGAAGAACTTTGGGCTTCAGAGGCTTGTAATTTTCTGGCCATCGGGAGGATCTTTTTGGAGTTCTTTCAAACAAAAATGTAACCAGTTGGAGAAAGGAGCCTAGATGTGAACAGGTCCATATATTGTACCTACATGCAAGACACAGCATTATCTGCATTCTTGGGTAGGTGGCCATAAAATATTTATGGATCCAGGAAGCAGAGGCATTGATTGCAGTTGAATATGTGACCATAACAAGGCATTTTCTTAGGTACCTTCATAGCAGTTATCTCTAAATGTGTCCAAAATAACCTGGAAAGATATGGAGAATTTCTGCTGGGTATCTATGTTCAAAAGAAATAAGATATCATGCATGAACAAGCCAGGACCAGACCTCAGATTCCTATTACAGCTTGCACTGCCATCAATCTTGTTGTGTGGTGAGAAGAAACCCACAAATATTTCATCTGAAACAACAACAAAAAGTCTAGGTCCTTCAATATTACTTGGTGAAAGATCTGACGACACAAATCCCAATTTAAAATCCACCAGTGTTGTGTCATAGCATTTTTACCAGAGCCCTTGTAAATTGGGCCTTGATTTTTCTTTCATTTTATGAATGCCAGTGCTCTGCCACTTGGACATTAGCCATATTTTTCACTTCAGCAACTTGTCTGTGGCTGAATTACTGTCAAACCTGTAACTGTTCCATAGGACTTTTCTCCTCAGGTCTTCTACTCTCTGTGTAGAAAACCTTTGCTCAGCAGAGGCAATGACAGCCTTGAACCAGGAAACAAATAGTCAGTGTGGTGTTTCCACTTACAAACATCCCAGAAAATGTGTGGTCAGGATGATGGAAAGGGGCAGGACCATCCCAGCTTCCTCAGGTCCCAAAAGGAGGCAGAGACCTTGTTAGGGTGGACAGAGCAAGGCTAGATCTTACATTCCCAAGTGGAATAAACTGAAGCAAATCTACATCAGGTAGCATCTCTTTGAACAAGAGAAGTCTTGCTAGATGTATAAACGCTGCCCTTGTCTGGCATATGGCAGTCACTTTGCTTGACAAAAATTGGGCTGAGCTGCTGCACTGACTGTCTTCCAGCAGCTGCAGGACCATGTTCTGAAGTGTGGAGATGGTGGTGCTGTTATTTGGGGGTTGAGAGCTTACAGGCAGCTCTGCACCACAACCTGACCTCTCCATAATCTCAACATTGTGTAGAGTTTGTCAAGTCAAAACTATAAATGACTGTGAACTTGAGGGCTGATATTCTGTTCCTCATACCCTAGGAAATAGCCCAAGTGCCCAGGCTGGAGAAGCATAGAAGATGGCATACCGGATACCAAATGTGGTAATTGCAGCGTTGTCTAGACAGACGCTGCACTCCAGACTGGCTCCTGTGGAGTGACAGATCACTCATTTCAATTACTTGCATCTCTACTAAATTTTAATTAACAGAAGTGTGAGGAGCAGGTGTTAACTTGTTTTATAGATTCATTATAGTCCCTCGGGCTCTCAAGACACAGTTAGATATAGTTACCAAACATTTAGAGGTTCCTGCTTTTGACCCTTTTCATCTCATTTACAGACTTGTATTTGTAGCAGGTATTTATTCACATTAGGAATATTACTTTGAAGCCAGGCATTTAAACCTCAGGAGATGAGGACAAGTCCACCAAGAGCACTTCAGTGGGAAAGGATGTGGTTTGTCTGCATCTAACTTGTGGAGGTATTGCCAGCTGTCCATTTGCCTTTCCCCTCCATGTTTGCAGGGATGCTACCACTCACCCCCTGCCATAACTGCTATCGCACAGCTGCCCCACTCAAACCATCTGAAATTGCACAAGTTAGTTTACATACTACAATTCACAGAGGTCTCTTCTATACTGTATTTTTCTGAGCTAAGTGAGGTAGAGAGCAATTACACGAAGAGCTGCAAGCCACACACAGCGGTAACGGCAGGGGTGTGTTCGTGTGTGTGAGGTGTGGAGATATGCTCAGGGCACTAAATTTTTCATAGAGCCAAAATTGGGAATGTGGTCAAAGTTAGGCTCACTTTTTGATGCCTATTAGATGTTTTTCCTGCAGAGTGGTCAGCAGTCCCTAAGTTAATTGGGCTAGCCATGTGTTTCCTGGTACAGGAATCAGTGCTAGAAGCTGGGGCCCTCAGATACCAGCCAGGTACCTATCTCTGATATGACCTCTAAACTTGAAAAAGAATGTTGTTTTCTGGAGTTAGGTGCCTGCCAGCTTGGCTTTTCTCACAGAAACAGAGACATTCACCTAGCCCTCTTGTAAAGCAGTAGGTGGAGATTTGTTCCTCATTTACCCAAATGAAGGGTCTTAAACCTGTATAACCTATACTACCATGAAATGTTCTGCTCACCTGCAGGACTGGCTTCCCTCTGATCCAGTGCACTGTTAAACATACCAGCAGCTCCAGGAGCAGATGTTGAGAATGTTTCATGTTATCCATGCTGGAAAGCATGTCCTGGTAATGGTCGTGGTGGGCTTGTGACCAAGTTCCTGCAGTAAAGGAGCAGAAGGGGCATGTAAAAACATCTCTTACCTGCATCATGAATCCCACAGCCACATCTATGTTGAACTGACATTCTTCTCTCAAAATTTTAGGCACCAATCAGAAAAATCTGAGTCAATTTGGTTCCCTTTACAGAAAGCAATATTGTAGAAATAATAGACACCTCTAGAGAATATTCAAATTTTCGTCTTTCTGTGACTGTTACAAAGAACCCTAGTGTGACCACAATCATAATTACAATGCCTCTGTTGAATATGTAGAGTTAAGGAGGAAACTAGGTTTTGGTGCCTGAAAACACTCTCTAGAAGCTGTTTTCCTTGACTTCCAGGCTGGCCTTGATCCAACTGGCGAGTCTTGAGTATTTCTGCAGGCTCTGCTGTATGCATTTCACAGATGAAGGTGTGTTATTTTGATAACTCCATCAGGGCCACAGTGCTGAACTCTTCTAGGGACTGAGGAGCTGTGCATTAAGAGGCTACTAGACCCCGACTCCTTGTTATTGCACAGAAATGATGCAATGTGGAATTTAGGGAACAGTAATGGGTGGAGCAGTAAGACCTGTTATGATTTAACCTTTTACCATCAGCAGTAAATCCCCTTGTATGTATGTGTTTTGTAAGAACTGGGCAGGACACTGTGTGAAAGGATGTTGAAACAGGATTTTACAGTAGCTAATAGATACCATTTGCTGTAAAGAGAGCTCAATAAAGGCCCTGAGCTGAAAAAAACCCACCTATCAGTCCACATGTTTAAACTGTAATCACCCCAGTGAAAACTTTAATAGAATACAACTGTGATTCTCTATTTCGAAGGAAGCCATTTGTGGGCTAGATAATGCTAGGTGCTGCATTGTCTAATGGCTTGCAAGGTCAGGTTTTCAAGGCTTAAAGAGTTTTCCATCCTGTTAGAATAAATAAGGGTTGGCAGGTTTCTTTTAATACATAGGAGGCATTAGAGCTATCATAACTAAAGCTTTCTGTATATATAAAGAAACTTTGGAGCTGGCATATGGAAGTAAAGGAAAAATACCATTCAGAAGTAATAAAACTTCTCTGACCTGTTAGATGATTTGACCGCCATATGGGGAGGCTGCATCATTATCAGGCAGAGTAGAAATACTACTTCAAACTCCTTAGTCCCACAGAATCATAACAAAAATATGGAAGTTGATAATGACAAGAAAAAAAAAAAAAGAAACTTGTTTTGGAGCATGGTAAGTGAGAAACTCTGCCAAAGACAGATATGGTTTTCAAACCCTGAAAATAATCCATATAATCCATATAATTTACTAACTTTCAATTTACTAACTCCTGACAGCTTTAATTTCACCTGCTTGATCTGCAGTGAGCTCTTTGTAACTGCCCTGACTCTGCCAAGAGGTGTCTGAGTCATTTTTATTCCTCTCTCAAGGACCCTTTATTGCAGTTTTGTCTTCACCCAGAATCTATGCAGCATCCTCAGAGCAGCACTGGGGCAGGCAGTGCTGGCAGACACTGAGCTGTCTGTTTGAACCACATAGGCTGTCACTGCTCAAAACAGAGAAAAAATCACAATATTGAAAACACCATCTGCTGTGGGAATGTTGTCCCCACAATGAGGTATGGGAGGGAAATGCCTGCTGCAGTGATTGTGTGAACACACCTCACTCTGCTAGGAGCAGGCAGAGCAGTTCCCTCCATTCACTTCATGCAAGCAAGAAGTGGGAAAAAAAATTGTCAAAAGCTGGGAAAACATCTTGGTGTTTGAGTTTCAGCTGAAAGGGAGTGAATCCCGCTCCTCATTAGGCAAGCAGTACTAGAGGAAATGAAGGTGATGCTTATTTGATGCTGTATTTCATAAAGACCTCATTTCAGATTTCATTTGAACACAGGCTTGATCTTCAGTTCAGGGCCACTTACTGTCCCTTGCCAAGGCTGTTGAACATGCTTGAGGCATTGCAGGAAGGGCTGCCCACAGGTGCTAAGAGCTGGCCAAACAGTCGGATGAAAAAACATAGAGAAGGGAAAATCCATCAAAACAGAAACTTGTGCTTGCAGAAGACCCTGTTGTGACCCTACAGGCTCAACTTTACCATTGAAGTTAAGGACTTGAGCAGTTTTCTAGGATGCTTAACTCCAGGTACTGGCTTAGACTGAGATGTAGCACTATTTTTAGTACAATCTAATCACAGGCGAGCAAGCTTAAAATGCACAGTGTCTTTTTATGTGTAGCCAGAGCTTTTCTGTTCAATGGATAGTGTGAAGGTACCAGTAAATACTTCAATATATGTACCAGCACCAATAAATAGGTATGCTTGTATTTTACACAGACTGTTCCGGTGTTTTGAAGATTTACACAGGTAAAAATGGCAGTGGAGTTTGAAAGTTGGATTTTTGCTTGGTACAGGCAAGTTCCATGAAGAGCTAAGTGCTAGTGCAAACTAACTACTTAACACAACGCAGCTGTTTTAAATTCATCAGAGAAAATCACTGCCCTAGATAAGAGCCTTGCTGTGTTCTAGTGCTGTTGGGATTGACAATAACATATTTTGAAGATTCAGACTGAATTTGCAACAATTATGTCTCAGATTTCCAGAAGTTGCTAGTCTGAAAAAACACAAATTTCTAAGGTCATGTGAAAGAAAGGCTGATGTTGAGTAGGGCAGGTACAGATAGTCAGTGAGGTAAAACAAGCCAGATGCAAAGCTGGCAGGCAAACAAGAAGGTAAGACCATATTTTTCATGTGACCCTACAGAGACTTGTTTAGTAGTTTGAGTCAATGCCAAATAGCTCACTGCACCTCTAAAAATTGCTTTACTCTAAACGAGTAATCTGAAAGATCCCTGGACTGCAGTCAACTTAATATCACACATATCTGCATCTTCAAAGCATTCTCTTTGGCTCAACATAGCAACAGAAGCGTAACTATTAGTGGTTATTTCAACCTTGAGGTAATTTGATGCCTCACTACCCCACCCACTAAGCAAATAAACTTACTTTGATGTCCCCTTAATATGTCACAGAAGAGAAAAATGAAGTCCTTGTATTTAACAGTGTGAAAGAGATTATTCTAAAGATTATAATTTTCAAGCAATCGCTAAGTCTAAATATTATATTCGTAGTCCATTCTTTCAGCTCCTTGAAATCTAGCAACTCTGATGAGAGAAATGACTTGCTAAAGCATTTCCCACAAAAAGGGAAATATTTTTTTATTCTGAAGTCAGTCAGTTATTCTGAAGATACTCTTTAGGATGGACTTGATCAGGGTGGCTGGGTGCAAGGCTCTAACCCAATTCACTGTTCAACATCTATAGAGTTATATGAGAGGTGAGAAGTTGCAACTCACTGGACACTCGTAAATTGTGCTCCAGCTTCAGCTAAAGGGATGCAAGTATAACTGAGACTACTGCTCTGTATAGCAGAGTATTTATTTTGCAACACAGTTCCATTCCTTCTCTACCTGTAGCTTAAAATATACTCTAGTTCTGTTCAAAGCTCCACATGCTGCCAGACAGACATTGAGCAGGAAACTCCACTTCTCAGTATTTCAATCCTACCACTAATTCCAGGGCCACTCATGTCTGTACTAGGAGGTGGAAGTCGACAGCTCAGTCCTCTGCTATTCTAATGGTAAGTAATGGGACTAAGGTAATTATATGGACTATAAAAACACTTTAATGTTTATTCAGGAAAAATGTCACAGCAGATACAGTAATTCTATAGTAAACTGTAGATAGCAAAACATGTGTTCTCACTGGAATTCAAACACAGTAATTCTTTTATTGTCTTAATCCATAAATTGTAATGCATATCAGCAAGCAATCCTTGCATGTCAATCTCAACCCTCACCTTTCACAGACCTAGAGATACTAGATATATTTTAAAGTTAAATAACAAAAATGCAGCTTAGTATTTTTTGTTCATTCCTAAGACTATGTGGGTCATACATAGTGTTGGAAAAAGCTTATTCAAAGAACTCATTTAAATAAAGATCAATTTGCAAATTGTACCAATGACTTTGTACAGACATATTAATATACATAGAAGCATAAAATATAAAAATACACTTGATACATTTGAAAAATATTAAGATTTGGGAAATATTAAGACATCTGGGTGTACAGCACATGTAAACCATTTTGTGGTGAAACCAGAACTGATGAATTGCACATTCACTGATATCTGCTACAGTATAACAAAGTCAGCTCTTTCCTTTTCATCACTAAGCTGATGCTTCAGCAATAGATTTTGGCTAAAAAAAACAAACATAAAAACCCAGTTAATGCCTTAAAAAAAATTGTGGACAGAACAATAACAGTAACAGCATGTGGATTTAAATGAGCTACAAAAAAAATCTTATCAAAACCAGAACTGTAATACACCTCTCATCGATTATCTTAATACCAAAGACATCTGGCTGTATTTTGCATCTACTAATATTATTGATGATTTTCTATCCTTCAGCTTTAAGGTTGTGCAGCCCTGGATTTCCAGACCCAAGAGAATATATTATATCATTTGCATACAATTATATTCTTTAGATAATCATATTGTTCAAAACCAAATGCTAGTATTTTCAGTACTTAAGCACAGCTCCTGACGCATCTTTCATGTAGATCTCCATAGCAGGGAAAATCTTACAATGAAATTTGGGGATATTTGCTGTAAGCAATCAGCAGCATAGTAAACAGAAACAGAGATAATCATACCATCTCACTAATTTTAAGTCACTGTCTAAATTAGGAGCTTTTTCAATACAGTGAAAGGTATCTTTAATTAGGTATGCCAGATCCTATTTTGGAGGATAGTCTGTATCTCCGAGGATGCCAAACACCATGTTGCATGACAATTTCCTATTATATTTTTACATATCTTACCTGAAGGAGCACAAATTCACAAAACTATACCTGGGCATACAGACTGTTGAGTTTAAGGATATTAAATGTTGTGTCATTAATTGCTAGCCCTATCTCTATATAAGGTAGCTCCTCTGTGTGCAACTAAGGCAAATAAGATGATGGTTAGTTCCCTGCCATAATTTGTTTATTCCCTGACATTGTTTGTGGCTTCCTTTACTAAAGTGGAAGCTAGTGGAGGATTGTATGTAAAATTGTGGCAGGGAAGCATGCCACAGAGCTCAGCAGATCCTTTTTTAGATTGCAGTTGCCTGGTTAAAACTCCCTTCTCTAATGCATGGCGGGAGAGTGGCCTTGATTGCCTACATGACTGGATGAATAAAAATCCGTAAGTGGGTAATTTGTAGGGACAACAGTCTTATGGGTTGCCACTAACCTGTCACCCAGCTGCTAATCCTGGACCCTGTGGGGTTTCCCTTTGTGCACCACAGCTGTGAATGAGTGGGCCACCAGCACTGTGGCAGGGGACCAACACACAGCCTCTCCCTGGCATGTCACTGTCTTGGGGTGACTTTTATGGTGTATGATATGTCCTATATTTCTCCCCTGGGTTTTGTCTCAAACCAGGACAGTCACCCACAGAAGGTCTGCAAACCCTGGGGATGTAGCTGGGCTACAGCAGGAAACTGCAGTTCAGAAATGGTCTGAACTGGAACTGGCATTCCGAGAAGGTCTTGTCCCTGCCAAGCAAGAGATGCTGGTAGTATATTCTGCTGCCATCACATCACACACTTCCTATGACAGATTAATTACCAGATCCTGAAATTCTTATGTTTGTGGTACTGGCTTCACACACTGGCAAGTATTTTATTTAAAAAATCATGACAGAAATGGCACCTCCATGCAGGAAGAATACTTGCTTGGCTTACAGGCCAAGGTAGACACTGAAGCACTTACCTAAGCATTCTTCCTGGATATGGGCACTCTCCTAGACTGGGACCATAAATAAAGTTATGTTAACAAATTCACTATAATTACATTTATGTTGAGACAGTTACAATCGGTCTCAAGTGCAGGTAACCTATCTCCCTATTATCTTCAGAACATGCAAAAAAATAGAGTATATATCTGTTTCATCTAAGATACAAAGAAGAGATGTGTTTTCACTAAAAACACTAGAGTTCAAAACTCGGTGTCAGCAGTAAAATGCTAATAGACATTTTCAGATTCTATAAACCAAGTGTCTAAACAGAAAAGGTTTGACATGGAAGAGAAACTTGTCCAAATAAAATAAAACTCTTTAAAATGGAATGTAGTCAGTTTCTAAATACATTCAAATATTACAGTGTCTCTATAAATAGAAACCTAGATAGTGCTGAAGACCTAAAGCAGCCCTTTCCATATGTTCAAGTGAATATATAGGTCTCTTTTTACTATCAATAATACACACTTGCTTGAACTACAGCTGTTCTAGTCTTTGGCAACAGTTCAAGTAACTTCCCCTCTTCTTTCCTTTGCAACCCTCCATCTTCCATTTTCACACAAGAGAGTCACCAGGGCATATCTTAATTTCATAAGGTTTTTGGAAAAATACCACACGTCCCAAACTCTCTTTGTGTGCATGCAGTCAATCGTGGAAGCATATCATAAATCCATCCTTCAGCTGTCACTCAGGCAGTGGCACTTCTTTAGTCTTGGTGCTATAGCCAAGAGAGGCTATGTGCTGACAAACTCCCGCTTACTTGCACAGAGCCTGCTGAGAAGGATTTCAGAATAAACTTGATTTATTGGACCTCGGACATGATACGGGGACCGAGAATTTGTTGCATACTCCTGCAGTTGTGATGGTTTGCTTTGACTGCCGAAATATTTCCCCAGTGTATAGTGCCTCGATAACGTCATTGTTATGTGTGGCCTTTCTTCAGAGGGATTGGATTTCACCACCTGCAAAAGAAATGACATATGTGAGTGCTTTCTGCCTTCACCTAGAAAGACAGATACACAGCTGTGTGTGCAGAAATGCTGAGGCAGTTGTCCATGAAGCAGGTCCTGATACTCTTACCTTGAGGTGCAAGTTGCTCATAAACAGTATTTTAATGGCCCACTTGTTATGTTACAAACTAAAGTGCAAGATCTTATATTTTGAAATCTAAAGCATAGGCCCATTATACTCAGTTGCCTAACTCTGCAATACCTTCGTGTATTAGACTCTGTTCTCTCCACTAAAGACATTTACCTAAACAATAAAAATTGCACTCAACAGCTTGTCTATATATTTTTAGCATGAGAAAAAACAAACTCATGACTGCTTCAAATTGCAGAAAAGTTTAAATCTTGCTCTGATACCAAGCACTCGAGACACATATAATGTGTCTCAGCTATGAGCCCAGTGAGAATGCCTCACTCTGAGGTCTTGATGCAAACCTGGCCCAGCCCCATGTCGAGATGAAAACCCTCATGTGTCATGTTTCTCCAAGAAGGGAGTTACACTGCAATTTAACATCCCTCTCCCCAGGACACCACACTGGCATAACCACTATGCAATTCAGTAACTTAGTGCCAAAGAATGATCCACCTTGGGATGATCATGTTCAATTTGTATGGAATAAAACCATGCTCATGAGACTAATAAGTAAGAAAGTGAAAGGTATGGTTGTCAGGAGCTTAATAACTGGGGGCGTTGGGGGGGTGGTCTTCTGTGAGATGCTGAAGGTGTCGTTTCAGTGAATACTCAATCACTGATGAATAATGAAGCAGCTTAGAGAGAGACAAAATTTTAGAACCCTGCACATATGCAGGACAGAAGACCTCAGCCCAGGCAGTGGCAAACCCAGAGAAAGCAGACAAGGTGGTTAAATTATTTTGAAAATAGTATTTATATGCTGACTTGATAGCTCTGATGCTCATCAGTTTTCCTGCTATATCGATCACAGCAGACACTTGAAAATGCAGACTTCATTTATTGATGCACATATTTATGCGGAAGCATATTGGCTTTTAAAATTATATTGTATATTTACTGTCACCAAACAATCAGAATCAACATTCATATGCAGTGAAGCTCCTAATAAATGAAATAAATCATATGAAATTAAATGTGAGTGAAGAAATAACATGTGCAAAGGCTTGAAAGACTGAGCAGAGAGGCCACGAGGGAGCTGGCTGAACTGAAAACAGACCAGGAATTATCCATGTAGAAAATTAATATATCCTCTGATCAATTTCATATGGCAAAGCCAAGGGCTATTATTTGTTTTCATGCAATTCCTGTAGGTTCATTTTTCTTAATTAGTGCCTTAGATCTTACAACTATTTCAAAATGATGCCACCTTGAACCAATCACCCAAACTACATTCCTGTTAGGCATAATCTCCCAGGAATGCAATCTAATGTTCGCCCAACAGCCAGCCACTGATTAAGATACAAAAATCCCAAGGTTGCTAATTTCTATGTTGTGATTATTATTTCCCTGCTATTAAAATAGGAAATATATCTGAATTAAAAAATAGCTTCTATAATAATTTTATATTCTGAGCAATCTCCATCAGCATTTTCATAGAATGAGGTAAATAAAAAAATCAAGTTTTCATGTGTGCATAGAATGAGAAATATGTTTGGGCAGTAAGTGCCAGGGTTATGCAAGATATTTTTGTCCCAGCTTAGTATAATCCCTTTGAAAGTCTAGATCCCTTAGAAATCTGAGCAAAGATTGTAGAGTCTACAGAGATGGAGATTTCTATGCTGTCAGGGTCACCTGAGACCCTCTGAAATGGGTTGGTGGGAACTCAATTTTTAGGCCTTTCAGGGGAAACAGCTTTCTCTTCAGCCAGCTGGTACGAACTGAATGAGAACTGCTGAAGGCATTTCTGTTCTTGTTTTCTGACTGCACAGAGTGGCCAGTCCTCCAATTCTGAACAGCCATGCTTTAGTTCAAGCAGCATTTACAGAGCGGTGCCATCTTCTGAGACCTTGGGAATGTCAGTTTTTAAGAGAAAGAAAGTGAAAGTACAAAGCACACGATTTAATCTGCCTCATCTGGTTTCAGAAAACATGAAAAGTACTGGGGTTTTACACAGTGTTCTTGGCTCTGTCCTTGGGGGCAAAATGCCATTTTCCTGGTGCAAACTGCTTCAGCACCTAATGAAACTCCACTTGCCAGGATACAGAAATAAGCTGATGACAAAACCATTAAAACTAATGAAGTATCAAAAGAACCGAAGGACTTTCTTTTTGCTTTCCTCAAGGATCAAGTCTGTTTTTCAGTGCATGATGGATTCTGCTGGGCATATCTATGGCTCTTTCAGGCACAATGACCTCTCAAGCCTCATTAATAACAGCTCTGTGAGCCAAATTCTCCCCCGATCCTCCCCAGAAATACATATTCTGTGAGATTCCTTGGGCAGAGAAGCAAGACCAAATCTGCACATAAGCTCATACAAAATGATGGAGGAGTGCATGAAAAATGCTGATGACTGATCACACCCTGCTGTTTTTTCACCCAGTTCCATAAAAAGCATTTGAAATATTCAATTTTAAAGCTCTCTGTTTCACTCATAAGGTCTGTGGAAATTGCAAACATCAGCATCTGGGTTCTAGATAAAAAAGGGTCGATACAGCTGTCTGGGTAAAACGGAGGGAGGCATTTGCTCCATGGGACTATTTATCAATCACATAAATATCTACTCTGTGACTTACTTCTTCTTTTCAAGCTTTATTTGGACTGAGCTGTGTTTGTGGCTCTCAAGCATTGAGCAGAGCAGATTAAAGGACTGGTTAACTAACCACACCTACTGATGTTGGCCCCAAAGCAGGACACAGGCCATGGCACTGGCCCGAAAACACATGAGCTGCTGTGGAGCCTGAGGTGGAAACCAGCTGTGAGGTTGACGTGTGGCACATGATCTCACATGAGTCTGATAACACTCCTAAAAGAATTCTATCGATTTTAGTTAAGAAAGCAGGACTACAGGTGTGAGTGGCAATTTACACTTCTGTTTGTATAGTGAATCACTGCAACTATTCCAGATTTTTTTTTCTGATATATTTTTCCAGATATATAGCAGTAAGATGGATCCTTCAATTTTACTCTCCATTTTAATTGTACTTATGGTTTGATGTGAGTGTGTTGAGCTGCTCAGTTAGGAAGGCATCAGTCAAAAACCTGTGAGACTGAGTAAGAAGAGAAACTGAGTCCATACAGAAGCAGCAGAGATACATAACACATAATAAATAAGAACCTGGAAACTGTGCAGCATCCTTTTATGTGAGATACCTTTGCAGAAGGGCATGTTTATTTTTATTTCAAGGAATCACAGGCCAGCAGTTCAGCATGTCCTTGGGTGGCCTTGCACTCTGAGCAGTGAGGGACAAGTGCCACTGTACAAACTGCTTTCCCCACAATTTGTACTCATGCCTAACTCTGAGTGACAGATGCTAACCTCACCACACGCCTTTTTACTTCTAAGATCTGACAGTTAAAATTTCTTAAATACCTGGGAATGATATAAGTGTAAACCATTACCTCATGGAAATGGCAGCCACACTTCCCTTGCAGGAATTCTTTGTAACGTCCCATGGTGATGACAAAGGTGTCGACCACTTCATAGCCCAAATTTTTTGCTGTATCCAGAATAATCAAGTTTTCATTCCACAAGTTTTGTACTTCTGCCTGCATTCCAGATAAAATGTTGCAATGTCTTGTCAGGAGGACTGTTTAAGGGTTATTGTGTCATGGAAATAAACAGAAAAACTGCATTTTGAAGAAGCAATTATGTTATACTACAGACATGAATTACTATAAATTCACTCTTGAAAATAGCTACTACTCCAAGACTGATGTAGGGTTTTTTTCAGAAATTATAATCACTTCTCAGTAGGTATGCAGCTTCCTTTACAGGAAGATTTCATGATTGTTTAAAATATAATTCCTGGGTATGGTTTTTAACCTGTACTTAACTAAAATGAGGTGTAATCCAGAAAAAAATTCCAATTATAAAATTGTCTGTAACAAATGGTGAAACTGTTCCTTTAAAGAAAAATTCAGCTTTGAAATCAGTATCATTGAAGCAGTTGCTTAAAAGGGAGTATAGGGCCACGGATATCTTAAATATGGTAATACTGAAGAACACATTATTGGTTTTGAATATATTTCAGGAAGACCAAGAATAGAAAAAAAGTTAGCCATAAAGTTGGAAAGGCAGGGGATTCAACATGGCAGACAAAAGGTCTTTGAGAGTAGCTGGGGTAATCCTGAAGCCTAGAGCATACAAACCACATGGCATATGATTCCAATATTGAAAGGGAAAGAATGCTGGTTATGCACTGTAGTTGATTTCTGGAGTTTTGTAAATTTATTGAAAAAGAAAAAGGTAGTCCTGGGAAACCTTTATTACTCCATCCTTGCCTCATGTACCCTGGATTGAAGTTCTTCATCCTAGGACTGAACTTTGCTGAAAACTATGGCAAGAGCTATGAAAATGTTTCTTCATGTTGATGACCACAATTTCCTTAATTTATTCTATTTAGGTCATCCAGATAAATTAAGAAAATGGTTTGAATCAATACGAAGACATTCAGCAGAGACAAGGCAGATAGGCAGTATTAACTTAGATGGAAAGAATGGGCAAAATCAGACAGAGCAGTCTCTGTAGCAAAGAGAAGGGTGAGGGCAGCAGGAAGCCACACTGAATACAGCAGTGTGTTATGGTTGCAAGAAGACGTGGGCGCCAGTCCCCAGCACACAAGGAGTGCTGTACGTAATCTGTGGAAGGTAATAATTTTCTCTTTTCAACACCTGCGAATAGCTGGAGTATGACACACAGCACTGGTAGGCATCACTTATTCCGTTCTGCCTTCCAGTGCTTCTCATCCATGCATTTTCTGTGTGTTCAATAGACAATCACTGTCCAAAATTTAAATAAAAATAGTGAATTGAGTGAGTTACACAGCACATTGAAATAAGCACATTTGTTACTCTGAGAGTCTTGGATATGATTTAAACCAACTGTAACATCCCATTAACATGCAAATTACAGGCTGGATTCATTGGTGCATTCCAGCTGCTCTGTAATGTTCTGGTTTCATAGGTGGGTTAAGATAGATTTATTGAGTTGTGCAAGCTAGACCAGTGAATCAGATCCAGCAGTAACCATGGAGGAAGCCAGGGGAGGGCCTATGTGCAGTGTGGTATGAGGAGCAATCTGCTTATCCCTAGCATGATCTCTCAATTTTGGTAGCAGGATTCATACTGGAGCTTCTTCTGGTTCTTGGGACAGCTGACCAGGTATGGCATCTCAAATGGCTCTCAGACTGCAGCAGAATCCATGAAATAAGGAAATTGGTTTGAATCCGTCTGTATTAGTAAGCAGTATGAGCAAATAAAAATATTAATCTTCCTTGATCCACTTAAAATGTGCTCAGCAGAGGTTGTAACATATTTTGACCAGACAGCAAAATTAATGCTGAAATGACAAGTCTTCCATGAAAATGCACTCAAAACATACTGTAGCTTACCTGTGATAGAGAATGGATTCCATCCACTGGAAGGTGAAAACCCATTCCTATGGATTTGACAATTACCAGGATATTTGATAAATTTTCCCTGTTTTGCAAATTGAAAAAAAGAACAAGTACACAATTTTTTATTTAACAGACACATCAAAAGACAATGCATGTTTTATTTTTTTCAAAGTCATTTAAGTACCCGCCTATTAAAAAAAAAAAAACAAATTCAAAGTTTTTATTTAAATTTTTTTGTTTTTCATAATTTATCAGATCAAAAAACTGGAAAAACATCAAGTACATAACATTACCTGTTCAACACCTTTTGGATAATTTGCAGGTGATTGGAATTAAGCCACTGAACACCACCTACAATTAATACGGTCTGGTCTGTGTTCTCCAGGGGACGTGATCTGAAACCCAGAAAAGAAAAACAACACATGTTGCTTTAAACAGATGGCAAACATTTTAACTACATTGCTTTGCATTTCACTGAACTGTATCTGGCACTCTGATCAGAGGCCTGATGTAATTTTCAGCTATTTTTTAACCACAAAATATGGTCTGTGCACATTATGTTTTATTGTTTACTGATTTTAATTGTAAAATGTGTTAAACACATTTGTGAATAGAATGATAAAACAAACAAGGGAGAGATAGAGAATTTTTACAGTACCTCTGCAGCAGCTGTTCTAGTGCTTTTTCAAAAGTCGGTCTCTGGTTTGCATTCATCCAGAACTGGGGGTAGTAGGAATAACTGATAAATGTTTTCCCCTCATTGATATTGTGATAACATTTAACATCATGAGTCTTCTGCCATTCCTGAAGAGTCTTATTTACTCTTTCTATTAGATAATACATCATCCCTCTGTTAGTTGAGTCACCTATAAAAAGAATCTTCAGATGGAAGAAAGATATGACTTAGAAGTTGTAAAATCCAGAAACCAAAGCTAAGAAAAGAATACAGCTAGTTGGGAGGTTTTTAAATGCTTCTTATGATGTTCCAGAAATATCTTTGTGAACTGCCAGTACCCTGGCATATTAATATTAAATTTCTCCTTTAGCAAAATCTGTATCATTTGATTAATAAAAAGCTGTATTATGTATTTTGAAGACAAAAAGTACAGGTTATAGATGGCTATAGCTGCAAAATTAGCCCTGAATTTTTCATCCTTGGTGATAATTTCTTTTGCTTAAGCTTATATTACATACAATTGCTCGTACACACTTGCTGTCATGATTGCTTGCAGCTTCCTGCTTTTTTTCCTTCAGTTTTTCATGTGGTTTGTTCCTACACAGCACATATTGGTCTTCCAAAAATGGGATTCATTAGAATTTACACCAAAGTAACATACACACACACACAACCCCCAGGAAGGATGCAGTTGCTGCCTTATTTGTAGAGACATGGCCTTTCTGCAGTTTCAGAGGGGAAAGAAGAGGGACATATTTGGGTAGAGGAAAACCTGAATAGAGTGCTGTTGTGTGTGATGTGACCACCAGGAAGCACCATGGCCTGAAAGGAGAAATCCTGCCAGGATGACAGAAATACTATAAGTATAGCAGTCTCTGCTAGGTTACCCTGAACTTGCAAATGAATAAAGAAGTCAATTTTGCTCCTGCTCATTCTGTAGATTCCTCTGATAAAATAGACATCTCTTTATGGGGAGACTATAGAACTTAAAAATATTGTGGGATTTTTTTTAATGCTATTGCCCTATTTTGAGTGGATAGGACTAGTACTTGTGATAAAGGAGGTAATAGAAGACAAATCCAAAGAGTAGGAGAACCCAGTTCACTGTGGTTTGCCAATGAAATTGTGTGCAGAATCAATTACTCCAATCACCTCAGCCAGAAATCCATAGGAGCAAAAATGTAAAACTGAGATTATGAAACCCCATGGAGCCATCACACACTAACAGCCTTGTTCTCTGCACAGAAATACCCAACTTCTCCTACCTCCTCTGGCACTCAAGGTAGTTGGCATCCTGTAAACTGGAATTTTGTTGTTTCATTTCTTAATTTGATTTGGAGTTTGATGTTTTACCACTTCTGCCTTGCATATTTGATTATGCAAATAAAATTCGGACTGCACAAGATGATATGTTTAAGGATATATTTCCAAAGGTTTTTTAGAGATTTTGTGTGGTAGAGGCATTTTGGACTACACTAATCTAACACATGTATCTATTTATCTATTCCCTTCAGGAATGTCACAATTTTGAAAATTGATTCCATTTCCCACAATTAACCTATTGTGATTAAAAATAAGCCACAACAGTGTACCAATGATACTTTCCACAGACAAGAAGCAATGTCAGATGAGCATACCCTCATCTGATGTTAGGGCCAAGAATAGCCATGACAATGCCTTCAACTTCCTATGCCTTGCCTGTTGTGGGCTGCAGAGAAGCCCTTGATAGATTATGTATGGTAGCAAACAAATTAAAACTAGCACTGAGCTCATAGAGGCTTTTTTAACTCCTGTCCCGGACCTCTCAAAACTGCTTCATAGAGGAAATTCTTAAACAGCTGCTGTTCATGCTTGTATTGCATAAGCATTTCTCTCACACGCAAGGGGGTTTCCAGCTTTTCACATCGTGTCAAAATAAACCTTTTTAAATCAAGCATAACATGACTCACAGAAGCCAAGGATCCTTGAATCTATGGAAGGACTGGTTGGATATTCTCTCTTTCCCTCTCTGACAGATATATACATGCATAAAATTATTTACAATTAGGAAGAAAGTCCATGCTTAAAATATGTCCTAATTTTAAAGTAGGTTAACTTGAGGTTTTAAGCAACAATTCTTTTAGGTTGCAAAATCTCTTAATCTCTTCAGGCTGTCTATATTTGTGTCTCTTTAATCTCCATTTCATAAGCCCATTGATGCAGAGCATCTTGATGTATATCTATTTAAAAAGCAGTTCTCAGATATTCACAGGCAAGGACATTATTAGCTTGTAACATGGGTGAGAACACTTACGTAAAAACCCAACACATCATTAGCAGAATAACAAACAGGCCCTACCAAATTACACACATACAGCACTTGGTAGAACATACAGACCACTTCTCTTCTAGTAACATATGACACCATTTTGTTATCACAGCACATGGGAATTGCAAAGGAGCATATTCAGCTATTAATTACCCTAATTTGGCAGATGGCACATTTTTATCTCATTCTAGTATGACTAGAATTCTCATAGCTGTTTTCTCCTAACTATATTTGATCTAATCTCACCTACCACTGATTTCAAATAGCAGGACAACAACTTCCATGGAAAAAAGGGAGAAAAGAACCATGGCCAATGTCAATGAAAATGATGCACAGATGACTTTTTTCCAACACTGTGCATTCACTAGCAATTTAAGTGTGAGGAGTCATGCAAACATTTCCAAAGTCTCAAACACTGCAGAGCACCAAAGATTAAGATCTCTTTCCCATTTTTTGTTATGTCAAAATTAGAGCAAAACATACACACACACACCCCCCAATCTACACTGGCTGGTGGATGCTTAGCACATCATCAGCACATCTGCACACACACTCTGCATCTATTCATAAAGGTTTTGTCTGCATCCAACAATCTGCTTCAAACCATTGGTTCAACCATGATGTGAGATGTGTAAATCCTGGAAAAAAAAAAAAAAGCCAAATTCTTCTTTTTCTTGTCCTTGAAAGAAAAAAAAATCAAAGTGGAGGAAGAGGATATCTCTAGGTACCTATAGGTATCCTACCCTCTTTTCAAACTGCCCTCATGCAGAGCTGGCCAAACACATTTTGTTGTGGTATGCAAGCCACTGGAAAGCATCTTTCAAAGTCTACGTTTTGCAAGTTGGCTTCATTTTCAGCAGATGCTTGGAGGACTTAAAGGTTAAAATAAGTGGTGTTTAGCCCCCAGGAAGAAAAATGTCCTTCAACTAACACAAAAGTTCTGATGAATTAAAATAATCTTTCAATGTAATTGAATGTATGGTAACTACAGCCACATTTATTTCTATAATTAGATGAACTCATTGTGGTTGCATGTGCCACGTAGTATTTAATATGATTTAAACAAAAGGCTCCAGGGATGATTCTGTATTTATCTCTATGGTAATAATGAGGAACACGATGGCTTAGGTGTGTAGAGTAAGCCATATCTCATTTTTTTTAGAAGTCTGGCACAAGACTTAGTCATGTACTGTTCAAGTTGATGAGGCATTCATCTGCAGGATGACTAAACAATCAGACATACACAAGGTTATAATTTTACCAGACAAAGAACAACACTTCTACACAGACAGATGTTTTCACTGTCTTCTGTTGCAAATATTTTGTGTGAAAAATTTCATTATAGCTTAAAGGCGTTGTGAGATTGTGTAAGCATAGTGGAATTCACTTCTTAACAAGACCTATCATTAAAAATTAACCACACTTGGGAAATTTAAACACCTGTAAGTTCAAAACACTACTTAACTCCAAAATATTATTAAGAAATTATAAGTTAAAATTCCTGTTTTAACAGCTGAATTTTAAGTACTTCAGCAAATATTGCCTTTTAATACTTCCTGTTCTTAATTACACATGACTCAATGGTACTTTATTACAAGACTAAACTCTGGGTAGTATTTCTCAATGATAAGCAAAATATATATCCCTCCTGCTATTGAGGCCAACTTTCTATATACTGCTAATTGGGTAAATAATAACCTGTTAGAACCCTTTTTCCTTCACCCATTTTTAAAAGTACAAAATAAATCTTGTACAAAAATCAAAGCCTTGTCTTAATACATTTGTATATGCTTACAGTAAAAAGTCATTAATCACAGCTACAGAGAATTTTGTTGAGCCAACAACATAGAGATATAATATTTTATTACGATGAAAAATTTATTTGATTCAATTAGGACATATGTATTTGGAGTGCCCTAAGAATGAGACAGTCTGCATCTCATTTCCCTTAGAGTTTAAAATGGAGGAGAAAAAAGATTGCTGATATTAAAAGTGGACTGAAAGAAAATCTACTCAGCCAGAAAAACCTTAACCTCAGCACTTCAAAATTTTCCTGTTTACTGTGTATGAAATACAAGCATATGACTGACTATTCTTGCTAACACATCATAAAGCAAAATAAGGCCTCGTAAAACTGTTTTGTACATGTACATACTTTCTCATGTCTCCACCAAGTTGAGTGTTATTGTTTCATTATAGGTGGTCTTATGTTTTTATGAAGCCAAGTGTCCTGTTTTTGGGTGGGATAGAATTAATTTTCTTCCTAGTATCTGGTACAGTGCTGTGGTTTGGATCCAGGATAAGAATAATATTGGTAACACAGTGATGTTTTTGTTGTTGCTGAGCAGCACTTACACTGGGTCAAGGACTTTTCATCTTCTCATTCCTCCCTGCCAGAGAGAATGATGGCACAAGAAGATGGGAGAGGACAGAGCCAGGACAGAGGGATATTTCAAACCATACGGCATCATGCTAAACAATAAAACTGGGGGGAAATGGTTGGGGGACAGCAGCTGCTGCTCTGGAATGGGATGGGCATCAATTAGTGGGTGTTGAGAAATTGTATTGTGCATTACTTCCTCTGTATACTTACACTTCTTACTATTATTATTATTATTGTTTTCCCTTCCTCTTCCATTCTACTAAACTGTCTTTTTAGGAACCCACAAATTTTACCTATTTTCTGATTCTCTCCCTCATCCCTGTGGGCAAGAGAGCGAATGGTGCTCAGCTGCCTGCCAGGTTAAACCACAACACACAGAAACAACTTAGTTCAAACAGTTTTATATGCACACAAACTAAAATAGCAGTTAATGATGATGTGAAATCAATCTCACAGGAACTCAGCCAGGGAAATGGATTTCTGTTATAGAGAAAGATTATAATCTTACAGAGGAATTTTGGAAAACAAATCAATTTTAAGACATAATAAATATATAAGAAATCAAAGCAGCTGGAGTTAGAAAGCAAATTAGAAAGCATTTTTGAAGGCTTAATTATGATGCAGGTAGGAAAGAAGTGCTCTGTTTGGGTGACCATAAATATATTTCAGAAACACTGACAAATGAATACAAGGAATTAGTAAACAGGAGATATCTGCTGCACTTTGCTGTTGTTCAATGAAACACGAGAAAAATAGAAGGATTGCACTTAGAAACACAGTTTGTCTTCCATGTGCTGCATTTCAGTCAAAAGGAGCATTCACTTTACATCTTAATTCATTACTTGCTGAACTGAACACAAATCATGGACACAGCACAGCACTGGTTAATTGTTGCATGTTTCCCTTCATATTCATTAAAAGTAGAAAGATAAGTAGGCTTTTTTTCATCATTTTTTTCGCTGTATAAAACTAATAGAGAAGCACATGAAAACAGCCTCCAGCTACCAAAGTTGAAATCTGACAATGGTATAGAGATTAACACCTCCTATTTAAATTAAAAGATGTAATCACAGACTTATGCTGTTTATGTCTTAGCATGATCATAGAATCATAGAATGGTTTGCCTTGGAAGGGACCTTAAAGATCATTGGGTTCCAACCCCCTGACATGGGCAGGGAACCTTCCACTAGTCCAAGTTGCTCAGAGCCCCATCCAGCCTGGCCTTGAAGACCTCTAAGAGTGGCAAGTCCACAACTTCTCTGAGCAACCTCTGCCAGAGCTTTGCAATCCTTAGAGTAAAGAATTTCCTCCTAATATCTAAACCTACCCTCTTTCATGCCATTCCCCCTTGTCCTATCACTACATGCCCTTGTAAAAAGTCCCTCTTGATGTCATAGAGATACTGGAAGGTTGCTCTAAGGTGTCCCCAGAGCCTTCTCTACTCCAGACTAAACAGCTCCCACCCTCGGAGCCTGTCTTCACAGGAGAGGTGCCCCAGCCCAGTGACCACTCACAGGCCCTCCCCCGGACTCCGTCCAACAGGGGACCATGCTTTAGAGTGATGACTTTCAAAGAATAAACCAGTTAAATGGACATTTGTGCAAAGGTAACAGGGGTAATTGAGCAGATTTCTACAGAGCATCAAAGGTTATCAGAGAATGTCAGGAGACTTTTGTAAAAGACACAGAATGGGACACAAGTGCTATTAATTTTACAGAGATTTTTCTTTTAAGGTGTTAATGTAACTCACATAGGATCTGGCTGTCCTCTGACACTACAATGGATCAGTGACCTCTGAGTTAGAACATCATGGAATTTGAATTAAGAAATTAAGCTTCACAGACACTCATTTCATATATTTGGTTTGACACTCATGAATGTGAGTGGTCAGATTTGGGATGTGGAAATGTCAGCAAATCCTCTCAGCAATGCCCTGACAATACACTTCCATAGTGACATATTGTTCCTCTGCTGTCCTTCAATTGCCTGACCAAAGGCTGGTTGCTTGTCAAAGCAGCCTGATGTCCATGGAAATCAAAGACCAAAGCAAAGAAATCAAATGCTTGAATATTTTGTTTCTGTGGTCAATCCAGAAGAGCTTGTTTTGCACATGAGAAGCAAATCAAGCTTCTCCTATGTCATAAAAAGCCATGTCATAATATTTTTTTAGAAAAATATGCCAGGAGTAACCTTCAGCTCTATAGTAACAGAGAAAACCACAGGCAGAAATAAAGCAAAGTGTCAATAAAGTACTTTATGCAGGGCAAGAAATTTATCAGAAATGAAGGAGGAAATGTTAATTGAAAGACTATTATTTTTGTATTTGTCTATCTGAAAGTGCTCTTGGATTTTATCAAAATGCCACTTTTAGTTACTACTTTCTTATCTAGGAAATACACTTTAAAGAGCTTTATAATAATTAATTACTTACTTTCTGGATACTTGTAGCCTCAGTAAGGTAACTGAGCCTCAGATCAGAGCTCTCTCTCAACAGTTTAACAGTCATAGCATGCTTATTAAGGAGACCTTGTATTTCCAAGCAATCACTTTAGAAGCTTCACTAAAAGAAAAGAATGTGCAAGAAGACTTGGTAAGATTAGTGTGCACAAGCAATGCCATGCATTAGGTATGCAGCAGAAGAAAACCAACTTGCATGTGAGACAAAACTGTGACAACAATGCAAATACATCCTCCATTTGCTGTCATTGTGTACTCACTCCAGGTCTGACTGGTAATCACATACACCATAGATCTTGAAACTCCAGTGGTGTGACCTAAGATCCTCTGTGAAACGGCAGCAGACAACTGTGTCTCCATATGAGGCTAAATTATGGACAATGGTTGGTTTTCATCCCCATGAATTTTTCACCCAAATGTTTTTCTAATTATAATAAAAAGGGATTTTTTCTCACATATCAATCTTAAAAATATTTTGAAAGCTTCATGACACTAAATATCCAGGTAAATAAGAATGAATTAAAATGTGAAGCCTGTTACATACCCTTCTGCCCTCCACGCAGCGCTGGAGCTCGGGCTTGGCCAGCACAGAGTATTGGCAGCCGTGGGGCTGCCACGTTATTTCTCTCCAGTCGCAGGTTCTGTTGTCAGAGCAGCTGAGGCAAGGGACAATCCATTGCCCTGGAAAACAGCAATGCATGTCAGCACCTCCTCTGTATTCTTCTGAGTAGTTTTATTATACGGGAAGTAAGATATTTTTGAGTATTTTACTCATGAATGAGTAAAAAAACCTCATATGGGAGTTTCCCGTAAATCAAATGCCCTCCAACGCTTTGAAGAGCCTATTTCCTTTCACTGTGTTATGCCCTTTTCCTTTACCTAGGGTGGGAGTTTTTTCCTTTCCCTGAAAGACCTGTGGATGCTCAAATTTGACAGCTGTTTGTAGGTTCATTTCTCAGTCAGTGTTGCCTTTCTTGTAGCAGCTTATCCTTTCTCCACAGAAGGGATATGAGAAAGAGAAAATGGGTGAGGAGGTTGAATGCAAAAAGAAAATATGCACATTCGGACATGTCTGAAGATTCATTCTCATCTACAATGAAACCTCTAAAGGTTGGGTGTATGGTTGAGAGCACTTGATGTAAAAATAAAGCAAGATTAAGACTTTTCTTCCAAAACACTATTTTTTTTTAACTTGTGAGAATTCAGAGGACTGTCCCAGACTATGCAAATACACTTCAGAAGATGACAGTAAGGTGAAATCAATAACATATGTGATTTATTAGAGCCTGGTCTTATTTACAAAAATTATTTTGAAGATTAGGAGCGTAAAGTGGGATTACTAAAAATCTGCGGGTTTTAGTAATCCCTTATCTAAGGTAAATCGTTCCGTTATTTTGGTTTTCTAAAACTAGTCCTTTCAAAAATCCTACTGGAACTCTGAGGGATTTAATTTCTGAAGGAAGACAGAAAACTTTTGAGTTGCCTTTATATTCGAATGAACAAAAGAAACACTTTTTCTAGCTATTATAAGTACACGGTGCCAACAGTATCTCCCAGTGCCTACATAACTGCCACAGAAAACTACTTTTGTTCTTATTAAAGGCATTACACAAAGAAGAGTGCAGAGGCCTGAGGTCCTTGTGTCAATGCTATGGGGCCTTGCTACCACAGATGGGTTTCTCACCACAGCCCAGAAAACAGCCCCAAAGCAAAATGTTTGGAGATCAGACCTGGCCTTAGAGTCTGTCCCCACCACTGCTACCAGGCAGCAGCAGCTTAGCAGCCAGCTGTGTGTGATGGATTGCTGCTGCACAGGAAGCCACAACAAAAAAAACAAGGTTGCTTTTGACATTTCATCTGGCATGGGACTGAGGGGGAGGCTGAGTGAAGAAACTGTGAAGGATCCCAGTGGCCTTGGGAGAGTCAGCTGCTACCTCAGGAGCAAGGGAATTTACAGGGAGGCAGCCTGTGCTTGCAAAAAAAAGCAAAAGTCCAAGTGACTGTTTAGGTAAATAGCAGGATGACTTGTCTTAGCAGATAAAGAAGTCTTTCTAAATAAAAGCATCAAGATTTTTTGCATGGGAGGCCGCACAGGTACATCTAAGGGACAAATACATCCCACAGTGCCATGACTGTGCAACACCTTTTGCTGGGTATCCTGCCCCTATTTCTGCCCTGTGCAGAACATGCTCACACCACCCTCAGATGCCCTTGTAGATTATTTGGAGCAAATTATAGCAGACTGAACCTAAACAAAACCCTGGACACTCTCTTTGAGCACACTGTGGTTCAGTGAGCATAAGCCAGCTACCTGTTGCCATGGGCATGGGTGTCTCATGGAGGCTGTGCTGAGCAGGCAGCCCAGTTCACAGTGTGGAGGGAGAAAGGAGGGAAGGAGGAGGTCTCCTCAGCACCGTGGTGGGAGACTGCAACCAGAAAGATAGAGATACCCTGCGCTTCTTGCTCAGAGAAGTTTCAAACTTGCATTTTCTCTATCCTAATCACACAGTTGTTAGGAGAAATATTCCCCACTCAGTTAAGGACCACTTTAAAGATCAAAATTCACTAGGACAGGAAAATAGCATCCTTGTAACCTGGTAATTTTTGTGTGAAAAGAGAGATCTGAACTTTGGTCCCTGAGCAAGATCCAATGTAGAATTTTTATCAAGGGGTTAAACTGAATCTTTATCTGAAGTTACAATGTAGATAATCAGTTTCTGGCGCAGGGAGTCCTATTCCAAATGAATAACCTGCTCAGCTGGCACACTAGAGGCTGAATTTAGGCTATTTCTCTTACAGCAGCCTCCCAGTGCTGGCTGCTGTGAATCCCTCACTCATGCTGGCCCTCCCTTGGCTTTGAGGTCCCTTGTTCCAGGCTGTGGTCTCCTGGCCACCACTGGGGATACCTTGACCCTCCAAGATTTCTATTGCCACTGGTGGATCCTGCTGTTGGCTCCCACTTTGCAATCTATGCCTAAATGGTCATTCCCAGCTTCACAGCAGTCTCATGAGGAGATTGAAAAGTGCTAGGTCTCCGATGACCCAGCAGTAGGTGCCATGCAAACACCTTTTACTGCTTTGTACCTTCTGAGAGCAGGAGCAGAATGGTTGGTTAGTTTGAAGTCTGGACTCAGACCCTGTCACTACTATAGAGGTCTTCATAAATGATCTGAGAGATGTTTCAGGCAGTGACCTATAATTTAAATTATATGAAAACTCGGTATTTTTTTTCTGATGTTGTAATTTTTCTTTCAACCCAAATATATAAAAGTTCTGGCAATGTCTAAAACATATGAGATCCCTCATTTCACGGAATTTTCTTTTTAACATCCCATATTTTTATCAGCTGATCTGGTTTTAGGTAATAAACTAGAAAAGTAGAACTATATAAAATGAATATTGAGGAGCTAAAATATCTGAACAATAAAAGTCTAAACTTTGGCAACTGAAAGTGATAAGTGACTTTTGAAAAGCTTCCTTTAAACAGTTTGGTTTATGTTCAATAGCTCCCTAGGCATATTAATGAAAAAAATAGATCAATTTTTGGCATATGCTAAAGATTTGTGGCAAATGTAAAAAAGATTTGAGAACATGGATTTATGGAGATAAATTCATACTTATATGAATCACTAGCATTTAATGCTAACAGAATAATTCCCGGTTTTATATTTACATAGAGTTTTTAAATGATGGGTGTAAATTTATGGATTTTAAATCCAGCTATTATGAACTTTTCCTGTTGCAATTTCACAACAGTTGGTCAATACATTCTTAACCTTTAAAAATAGGTTAAAAGATAAAATGAATCTCATAAAAAAGAAGACAACAGTGGAAAATTTGCAAACAATATTAATTTGGAAATTAGACTTATATTGCATGGCAATTCTAAGTTGCTCTTTCCTCACTTATATAAGTTAGCAGCACATAATCCAGCTTTCTGCACCATTTTAATCAGGCAGCCTTTTGTGGTGCTTCAGGGAAAAGCATTAACATTGGCTCTACCAGGAAAATGCAAGCTTATCAACAATTAAGTGAATGAGAGCAAGAAAGAAGGACACACTGCTAGTTTCTTCACAAAATAAAACTTGGCATAATCAAAGTTTTATGAAAACCTGTAAGTGGGAGATTTCCACAGGAAGAGTGAAAGCTGGATTTTTGGCTCATTAAGGTAGTTATCAGTTGAATACATAAATCTTCTGCTTAAGATAGGAGATTAAACATTGTCAGTACTCCCTAAAACTGTTCTCATAAAATGACATGAAAAGAAATATGTTTTCAAAATAATTAGTTAGGATTGTTTACTTTCTATTTAAAAAATACTAGCCTAAAATCGAAACGGCTGTACACTTTACTTGATAGTTTTGCTTTTTCTTTCAGCCTCTTTTATTTTTATTCATCCTTTTATATTGCCATAGCCACAATTACTCATATTTTGCTTTCAAATTTAAAATCAAGGATTTTCTATAGTGCTGAACAATCACCCATAGAAAGAGAAAATCATATTCTAGCTTGATAATTCAAAATCTAAATGTTCAACCTACAGTGATGCTAATTTTTTAATTTATGACTAGTTTACTTATGCATTTCGTGTTTATTTGGTACCCTATGACCTTGAAAAAGGTTTTTCTCTGTGAATAGGCTATGGAAATATTTTTCTTTTCATTCTAGCTGTATCTATGAAAAATAAAAGTAAAAAACTATCTTTAAAAGGACAGGATTTGCTCCAGAATAAATAGCCTTTGGCCTATAGACTTATGTCCAAACTGAGATTTACTCCTTGCAACCAAAGGACATATTCATTTCGTCTGACTTCAATTTATGTCTCTGTTGAATCCAAGTCCAGACAGCTGTTGAATGCAGAGAGAGATCACACAGAATTATTTTAAACTGGATACAGTTGAAGTAAGAACGGAAAGTGGGATATAATTAAAACATACACATCACAGCAACAGAAAATTCGAAGTGAATCTCTGGTATCTTAACCACCAGATTTTGTAATTGTCTACAAACCACATTTCTACAGACTGCAATAACCTGATTCACCTGCAGGAATTTAGCACAAGTTGGGGTTCTCATGGTGTGTACCAGTTCTCTCCCTCTGAGAAGCCAAACACACAGTTGATGTTTATGACTTCTTATTGTATTATTGAATGCAACAATATTGAACGAAGTGCTAATTTTCACATACAATAGCCTGGTTCAAACCACATGAATCAAAGGAGAACTTCTGAAAGAAAAAGATTTTTTTGGTAGAAAAATTGTAATTTAATTCCATGATGTAAACACATAGGAAAGAAACTTCCCCTGCTGTATATTTGCATTTATTGATTAAAAGAGGGATGGAGAGAGAGAGAGAAATTGTGCAAATTAAGTGTATATTTGGTAACATGTTGAGCTTCCTCCAAAGAATACTGCTAGGGTAACTAGGAAAGGAGGAAGTCACTTCTGTCATTGGTTAGACCCTGTATTGCTGTCTCTGCTCTACATCAAAAGATTAGAAATGAGTCATGAAATCCTGTTTGTACAAAGCAGCGTTCTAAATTTTACCATTAATGTCAGAAGAAGTAAGGTTTCATCTCTATCTCTGATGCCTCTGTCCATGAATGCTCAAACACAAGTGTTTCTCAGGATAGATATATTTTGCTGTGGTAGTACCTCAATATCCCTATAAAACGAAGCTGTTTCCTAGCATGAGAGTGTATGACATCACCTTACTTCTGCGGAAGTTCTGAATTGATTTCTGTGGGGAAATGACATTGCTTGGCTTCTCTAAGAATTTAACTTATTTAAGAGATATTCCTGCTTTAGCAGGGAATTTTCTATTTGCCATCGTTCATTGCCAGGATTGGTATATCATTTGGAGGTTACAAATTTGGAATGATTTTCCACATGAAGCCATGCTTTCCAATTCCAGCTGGGAGCTGGGACACACATTAAAACTATACAGCCACTTGTTGCCAGATACTGCAAACCCCAGTTCTGGGCACCTGTTGGCAATATTTACTTTATAAGCACAAGTTATTCTTCCCTGTTTAATATATTTGTCCTTTAAGTATACATCTCCTGAAGTTTGTTTGAACTCTAATTGCGTATATTATTCATAATATGGCTGCAAAAGAAACTATATTCAGCATCAGTATTCAAAAGGAGCATGTTGTATATCAGGAGAAGGAGATTGCCTGAGAAAGGACTCAGTGGATTTGGTTTTGGCTTTCCAGTTTCAAATTTTATGTCCTGATATTGTTGCATAGAATGATTCACAAGTTGTGTGATTAAAATACGCTGCTAGGAACAACAGTGTCTCTTTTGTGCATTCCCTCCATATAACACAAATTTATTATATGCCTTTGTTTCACACGAAGTGATGCATTCAGGCAGTTCCCACATTCCTGTTACTTTTTATTGATTATTCAATGAGTTTGTGCAAATTTACTGCTGTGAGAGGCTGCTCCTATGGCAAGATAAAGAATACAGTTGTGTCAGTAGACCATAGAGGACTGTTGGCTTATTTTTCATTTCTCTAATAAAGAATTGAACAAAATTGCTTACTGTCTAATACAGCAACAACTTAAATATGAAAAAGACCCCATACCTGACTAGTTAAAGCACACTTGACTAGATCTCCACGCAACTGTGACTTTTGCATGAGTACCTGCTTGACAATCTGTTGTAATCTGAGTTCTCACTAAACCAAAGACATTTCCGGATTGTATTAGTTATTGTGTAATTTTTTATTTGTCCCCTTTGTTTTGTAAGGTATAAATAAATTTAAAATTAAAAACTGGTTTTGTGTTTCTAATATAGAAGTGGAAATACAAAATTCAAATGGATCTAAGTAAAGTTTGTAAAGTTATTTTCTATTTTGAGTAGAAAATCCCTTCTATTTAAGGATAAAGCATTTTTATTTTAAGTGGTTTTGAAGGAGTATTTCAATGCATTTTAAAGACTTCATGACAATAACACATGCAGTGGTGGATCACTGATTAGAAAATTATTAAACAAAAAATTCTCGCCTAAAAAATTTAACCTGATTTTAAATTCAGTAACAGCTACAAGTGATTAGTTCAATTTAAGGTGCTTAGGTTAGTGCATGTCTATAGCAAAGAGTTAATAGTGTTTCTAGTTTTTCTTTGAAGAGGTGCATGAGTTAATTTTCAGAAAAAAGGGGATAAAGTACAAACCTTTTGTGTCTCCAGCTTCACAGGTCTTAAACACTGTCTGTGAAATTGCTGAGAGGTATTCATGAGAGAGAGGCTGCAAGCCACAGGACTCCTCTGGACGAATTTTGGAACCACAGTCCTGAATTAAAATAGAATCTGTGAAAATGACATCACTGTGCCCATCCAGATCACCTTGAAAATCTCTTAAAGATTAAAAAACTTATTTGGGGTGGTTCTGCAATGAATTCATCCTTAGCACTTCAACATATAGTTTAATATGAAATTTAGAATCTTTTTCGATTCAGACAAAGGTTTTGCAATAAATTATCCCAATCCACAGTAAACATACAAGATACTACATTTGCTAAAGACTTAAGAAAATTTGTTAAGGCCAACATATATAACTTTCCCGTAGCATCATGTGGTCTCCACATATTGAATAATCTCTACCTATTTGCCCTTGGGAATTTTGTATGCCTATTTGTAGTCATATGGGATCCATTTCTGAAATGAGATGCCCCAAATTAGCTTCAGGAGATACAGGTGCTTAAAGGAAAAAAAATTCTATTTTCTAAAATGATATTAAAATTGATTTCATGACTGTTATATAATATCATTCACTGTTGCCATGGAATTATGCTACATCTAGGATGCTATGCTTAAATTGAACCAATGAGCAAAAGACAATTAAGTCCTAAGAGGGTCAAGGTGCTGACAGTTCCTAGAATGTGTGCCGCTGATATGGATAGCAGTATGAACACATCTTGGAATTTTGTAAATACTGGTGGTTCTTAATTATGCAATCAAAAATCAAAGTGAAGAAGCTGTCCCACAATTATTCTGATTTCATTAAAGTCCATGCTGGTGAAAAAAAAAAAAGTAAAAACAAACAAACAAAGTGACTTCAAAGGGTTACAGGAATATCTGTGCATAAATAGGTAACAAAATAGTGGTTATGTGTGGGTTCCCTGCTTAATCTCTCTAACTAGGGAAAGCTGTTATGACAAAATGAATGGCACAGTGTCTTCTAGTATTAAACTGTGTTTTGGAGTCTCTGGGTCTGGGACACACTCTATAGCTATTTGACAGTATTACTTCAACTAACATTAACACCAGAAAGTTCCTACCTTGCAGTAAAACAATTTGCACAGGACTTCACAGAAAGCCCAGTATTCCTGAATGTGCTGCCACTGCCCTCCACATAGTGCCATAAAATAACAGGGACTTTCTTGTTCATACCTCTGCCCAGGGTATGGGTTTAAGCAAACAGAATTTTATTTTAATCACATTTCTTGGGAAATACCATTAACAACAATTTCATGTGGCTGGTTTATTACTAATTACAACCAACATGCAGGGAATTATGTAACTGATTCCCTCTGACTTGGTTGTGTTTTCAAAGTAAAGGACACTTCTTGCATTTAACTTGTAATTCCCATCTTAACTATCATGTCATGAGAGATTGTGAATCCCTGAACAAGACTTATTTGTTTCATTTTTACCTTTGTAGGAGACCAATCCTTTACCATCATTGACATATTTAATACAATATGCAAAATGAATCTGTGGCAGCTACAGATTTACTGCAGCTCCATAAATGTATGGCACACTGACGGTTTTTCTAACTCTGTGTAGATTTTTTATTGTTTTCTTCAGGTGCTGTGGTGACATGACATTCTTCTTGCCTTGCCCAAAGATGAAACATCTTGTGATCTTAAGTATGTTTACAAAAGATCACTCATGCCAAAGATGAGAACCAGACATGTAAACTTAAACGATAGTTGTTGCTCTGTGTCTGTCTTCCTGCAAACCTTCATTTTTAGAAGGGAGACATAAAAAGGCCCTTGTAATATCTGGATTAGAATCAAAAGAAAAATTCCCCTGCATTATGTACTTAAGTGCACATTTAGAGTTGACTGTAAGATCAGTGTGGCACTTTTCTAGTAAACTTTCTTTTATCTTTATGGAAGATTTTCTGGACACTAGTAAATAAAAGAGGAATAAAGCTTTCTTCTGTACATCTACATCCTTTTAATCAACATCAGCTGATACTTAGAGAGTGAATATTTCTGGAGTCCATCTGCCACGTGAAATGACAATTTTCTTGGCTCTTTCAGATAACACTATAGTGAACCTGATTCTTCATAACATTTTAGCCCTTAAGAGATTAACAGATTTTCAGCCTGTTACTTTGCTAAGTTTTCTCAGTTATTACCTTCAAAATATTTGGGCAATTAGTTCATGGTATTTCATTTCTTTTTAGGCTGGGTGCCTAATTTAATAAGAATTTTGTTTGTTTAATTCACCTTTCAATAACCACACTGTATTTCCTCTCAATTATATACTTATGCATATACATATACATACATAACTTCACTCAGGTGTATATAAATAGTAAAAAACCCACCACAACCAGTTTTAAAATCTCAGAGGTGGAGACAGAGAGAGAGAGATAAACAAAGCATTATAAAGATGACCCACACTCATGCAGCTGATGTCATGGGATGAATGTCACATAGTGAAGAACATTGTAGATGCAGTGATGCTTTCAATTAAGGAATCTAACTTAACTATTAATGGATTTTTAATTGGTGTTGTACCTTTTCACCACCTCCACCTCAATGAAAAAAATAGTAACTCTGAAACTGCAGCAAAAGGAAAGAAAATAAGAAGCTGTTGACTTTCCTAGGAGAAGTCATACCAATAGGGAAAGAATGTCCATCTGTGTTCATTTTAACAGCTGGTGTTCCAGCAGTGACGGACCACCAAAACAAAATCAAGTTAGTTTTAACATCTACACCTGCTGCTACCTATCAGCTCAAAAAAGCATTTTTAAATAGAAAGGAAGCATTTTCAGTATTTTTCTGGAATAACCCAACTCTGTTCATTCAAAGCTGTGGCTAAAACCATAATTTTTGGTGTAAGTAGATATATGTTAATGAATGGAATGCTTTGGAAACCCCGACCCATGATGCCTGTATACAGGCTCTACAGTCAGCTGCTCAGTAAAAGTCCTTCTTGCATTTATATGAAAATCCCTAACAATCAATGGGAGTGGTGGGCTCAACACTAAAAAACAGGCAATTTCTGCTTCAGTACTCATTTCTGAAATTGTAGCCAGCCCAAATCACTGAAGACAACCCCTACCAGTCTAATAAAGGATCAATGTAATAGAATGCATTAAACTAAATAAAAAGAGAAATATAACTAAGATCACAGGAATTCCTTTTAGTGTTGCATATAACCAACATGCAGCCAAAATTCTGCATCCTTTTAACATCCAGAACCCATGCATGGCTGAGAACTAGTGGATGAGATAAACCCTAGGTAAAGAAGGCAGGAGACCCCTCCAGCCATCAGCTCTGACCCTGCAGTCCCTTGGCCAGCATTGCCTATCAGCCTGGCATGTCACCCAGCCACCTCCTCCAGGCACTGCAGCCCTGCCTCCTCTCATGGTGCTGACAGAGCTATCTTATTCCTTTTGACTGCTCTTTAGACATGACAGAATAAAGCTTCATGTGAAAGAGGTAATTTAGAACACTCTTCTGTTGGTCATTGTAGGTTCACTGACTGAATTTTATTTGATCTGGTTCTATTTAAGCTGACCTGAGATTTAATGAAATCCTTTAATGTCTCTTTAGTCCATCTTTTTCTACTATTTTACACATAACTAAAACTGCATGAAAAGTGATTAAAAATGATGCTATGGAAGGACTTCTAATAAAATTAGTCAAAGAATGAGCTCATGAAATAGTGAAACTGTATCTTATTGCTAGGGAATAAATTGTGAGCAGATGGATTAGCTTCACTCTATCAACTTTCTTAATATGGCAGGAATAAATTAAGGAAGAGTTGGCATATTGACCTCTATTCAACTGCCTCCCTCTGCCCAGCTGCAGTACTCACTGATAGATGAACCTCTAAAGATTCTGAGGTTCAGGCCCATTCAATTCAACACCCAAATTGACTAGATTGAACTGAAACTTGTGTGTATACAAAATAAGTCTGTACCTGTCAAAAGGAGAGGCATCCTCCCAAGAAATTTCAGTTCACTACTGCTGTGGGATTGGAAACAATTACTATCATTAGCCAGCAAGCACTTCTAAGGCATAGATAAAGCACTGTCTACATCAAAAGACACACAAAGCCATTAAACAGTGAATATAGGATTAATGGGATGAACTGATAGCGTAACGTGTCATGCTGCAGCTATGTTTTAAAGGAAAGAAATTGTCACCATGGTATTTTTTAAGGAACCTAATATGTTCTATCTGCAAATATGGGATAATAGTTCCCCAGTGATCCCAAAAACTGCCACAAATAAGACATTAAAAGACTATGAGATGCTCAGTGTCACACAGATCTGGTAGGGGCAATAAAAGCACTTCAGGACAGGAGTCTGGGTACTCCTGGGTTGGAAAATGCAGCTCACAGACATCAGTAGGAGATCAGGAATTATATGAAAAGCTGAGATACTGGTCATGTTGTCAGGACATCAGAGAACAGTTTGATATGTGGACAAAGTACACAGTCTAAATTGCTTTTAAGTTCTTAGGTTTTATTCATGTTGTTGCAATAAGTAATGTTACTCTTTCTTAAGAATAGAAGCATACCTGAAATTACATGACTTCCTCAATCAAAAATTTCTGCATATAAAATTTGTTTGAGATTAACATCACATGCTTTAACCAGTGACTGAAGATTGTCATAACTACACAGTACCTTTATTAACTGCTAAAGAACTTTTGAAAATCCCAGCAGGTGCCTCTCTACAAAGACTTAAAGTACTTACTGTTTATATGGACAAATAAATTTCATCCTGACACTACAGCAGTTGTTTGTCTTCCTTTGCACTGAGAATGGTAACCTCACAGAAAGCTATGAAACTGTTATGAGAAAAAATTACAAGTTTCATACCACTTCATACCACTAGTTTAGAATCTTTTATGTACATGGGGAATATAAAAGAATCCTTTTAATCTATGAAGGATTTTGATTCAATTCCATTTTACATGCACGATATCAGTTAGACCTTATCTGTCTTCCTGCTCCCAAACAGTTCAAAGTGCTGCATTTGTGAGCCATAGAGCAAAAATACCCAAGAGACCTAAAATGCATGACTCTTCATCTAGCAAAGTCTTGTGAATTATCATTCTGAACAGCTCAGAGATCCAGCAGAATTAGCTGAACAAGACAACTGAATCTGAAATCCAACTCCAACTCCATTAAGAACAGAATATTATAAATGTAAATTTTTGAAAATGTTTCAAAATGTACCTAATGATAATTACAGAAGGGTTTTTTTCAGTATTTGTAGCTAACACCTCCATGGATTTTTCAAGTGCTTTCTTAGCAAACATGTTTTCCTCATGAAGCTAATGATATTTTTCCCAAGAAAGAACAGTGATGATTTCCAGCTCATATGCTTTATAAACAAAATACACAAAGCAAGAAAAAAAATGGAATTAGAAGAATTTAGTATTTCTTCCTCCCTAAAAAGGAAGATAAAACAGCAACAAGAAATAGCAGATAAAGAGAGACATTTCGCTGTTTATGTTTGGGTGTTTTTTAAGTTTAAAAAGTGATACGGTAATGTTGACCTGGAGACTCTAGGAGCTGCATCTGTTTTTGATTCCTATTTAGTGCCCTTCTTTACATCCATCCCTTTAAGTGGAAGCTCTGAATGTGAACTGACTTGAATTTTGCAAAGTCCACTATCTGAAAAGAGGGAATAGCTTGAGAAAACCATGTGCTTTGACAATGCAAAAAGTAAATGTTTTAAGTGATAACCAAAGGAATTATTACATATTTATGGTTCTCTCAATAAAGTGTTGATGTGACCCTGCCTGTTTTCCCTGGTAATTAGGTAAAAAATGATAGTAAAATACTAGCTAGGAAATCTCACAGCCTTGTGGCTTTTTTTAAAGAACACCCATTTCTACTCTCCCATGCTCGGGGTATATAGCATTCACAGATCACACTGCAGAGAGATCTATACTCTAAGCCTCCTGTGTGCAAGAGGCACGTGAGCTCTAGCCTTGTCCCTTTGATTTTAGGCTAAGACCTTTATATTCATAGCCATGAAAAACACAGCATAACTTCTCAGACTGAACAATTATCACTGCATTCAGAAAGTATGAAAAGGGATGAGAGAAAGACTGAGTTGAAAAGCATGACTGTTCCTTCATGAATTCTGAAATTTAAATACTGTGAAAATGAATGCAATGCATTGAATAAATGATAGCCAAGGACCTAGTCCAATGAGCTATATATCTGCCAACACTAGTGTTGAAGCTGCTTTTCACAGTAAGCAAGGCTTGAAGATATGAACTCTGTTTCAAGGTATACCATACCAAAAGTACTTCATTCTCATTTCTAGCACAAAATCCTTTAGATGGTGAAATACATCTATTAACTTTTTAATTAAGGCTTGGGGCATACTGAGGTTAGGATTCCAAGGAGAGATTTAGGATGGTTGAGTCCAATTCACAACTCCATCCCTTATTTTCTCTATCTTGGAGCTCCATCTAACACTATTCACCCTCATCTCAAAACTCTTAGTTACCACCATCCTCTTAAGTGCCTAATTTTCTTGTGTCGAGCATAGGCAAAGCCACCCATAGCTCACAGAGATATGTAAGTCAGCCCCTTCAGCACTAAAAGAATTTAAAAATCCCTTTGCCAATACTGCTTGATCTAGTAGGTGTTCTCAGGACATGTTACTGGGAGAGTGCAATGCATAAAGCTTTAATTGGTATTTCCCTAGTAGAACATTTCCCTGTGATACAGCAAACACAGTTTAAAGTCTAGAGTTTTTCTGTGGAAGGCCATCTCATCTACTACTGCTTCTCATTCAAAAGGTGCCAAGAAGAAAAGAGGCACCTGAAATAGATGTGTGTTCATTTCAATGTCCCCACTCTGGGCACAGGTGATCCCTACTCCTTGAGCTTTCCCAGAAGCTCAGTGGGTGGCAGGTCATAGTGCCTGGCAGTCTTGCAAGCAGCTGCTTTACCCTTCTGTATTTGGCTCTGTTTTTAAAGTGACCTTCGATGAAGGACCCATCTCTGATAAACAATCAATCTCTGAGGCTTTTCTTGCCAAAGATCAGACCCTTCTCTTATTAAGACATTAGGCTGTTTGCTTAAGTGAGTCAAGAGACCTTGAGAAAGTATATTTTTAGACAGAGAGCATTTACACAAATCTTTCTAACTTTAACCAGCAAATGCATTATGAAAAACCTATTACTGATGTAAAGTTCAGAGCATTGTTGCCTACACAACAAAATGTGATGGCTAAAACTAAGAATGTGTAAATGACACTAGAGAAAGTATCTGTGCTAATGCCCAGGACACAAGAGCAATAGATAGGTCTCCCTTCGACACCATCCATAAGTCCCACTGCAGCTACTTTTATTCAGGATGTGCTGGAGAAGCCCATGCTAGTGCAGAAAGGATGAAAGTGACTTCATGTATGAAAGAGAGTCAGACAATAGGAAGATTTAAGAAGTGATGGGTTTTCTTCTCCTTTCCTCCTCTTCAGTTAAAAGCTTTGGTAAGAATAAAATTACTTGAAAGGAAAGAAGTCAACATCATTTGAGACTGAAGTTTCTTGGAAAACACTCATAACAGAGACTGTATCAAAACAGAAAAGATAAATACAGATGGAATCTGATTATCTTTTATGCTTCCTTTATACTGCAGTGTGGCTCACCAGTAAAAAAATGATGTAATGAAGGACTGATCAGGCTTTGAAAATCATTATATATTTTATTCAAGAGAGCCTTTGAGTTAGAATATTTTCATTGATGTCTAATAGCTATGACCAGCACTAAATTTCATGTATCCCCATTTAATATACACAGCTGGGAAACAGGAGTAAGATGGGTAAGTTTGTTTTCCTAGAACACCTAAAAATCTAACAATGTAGTGATTTATTTTCTAAACTATAATGGGGTCGAAATTGACTCTAGTGAATTTGCAGCACACTGGCTGCTACAATCGCAGAAGTGAATTTAACAGATTTTTACTAACCATGATCTCTTTCAAAAGATACTGATTAAAGGCTTGCCTTCTGGTGCACGGCAGACTGAAAATGCAGGCTTACAGCTTGATGGCTCACTGAACAGCAGACTGCATGCAGGCAGCTCGCACACATGGACTGAAACAGATTGCATGCAGTTAGTGCCAAATGAGCAGGCTGAAGTTAGAATTTGCCCTGCCTTCTCCAACAGCCTTCTTGCACTAATTTACTACATATACTTTTCCTTCAGCTAAAGTAATCGTGGAGCCACTAGCTGAACAAGGCCTCCCTCAAAAAAACCAACTACTTCTGAAAACTGAATAATGTGCTTAATGATTATATTTATAGGCAAGGCATGGTAAGTGATGCTGAGCAGAAGTCTTGCTTTGATAAATATTGAGATCACATTAGCCCAGAGAAGGGACATAGTGGAAATAGAAAAAAAACCCTTAAAAATCAAAATTTAGGCTGCCTTAACAAGGTACTAAGGCAGTTCATTACATCTTATTGTACACGGAATTTCCCTGACCTACACAAATACTTTCATACAGAAATTCACTCTCCCTTATAGGAAGACATCTGGAAGATTGCTGTGATTTACTTCAGGTCTGGGGAGCAAAGAGGAGGCAGATAATGCAGCCAGTGTAGCACAACAAATGTAATTGATTCAAAGTTACTCTGGTTGTTTCCACTGAAATGTCAGAAACATGTTAACTACTGTTTTTCTTTTAAGGACAGAGGCTATGCTCTAATCTGGGCAATGTTCCCAGCCCAGGAGAAACTCACCAAGATTCAGCACTTCAAAGAAATAACTCTCTGCAGAGCTAGGGACTCCTCCACCTTTCATATGTATTTTGAGGCAGTGTGACTGTGAAGTGTTTCATATTTAAGTTTCTTGTGTCCACTAATAAAATTAATTACTGTAAATTCAGGTTTCTGGAGATGTGGAACAAGTTTTTTTTTCAGCAGAGTAGGCATGGATACATTCACATCCTGTAGCAAACCCTCACACATTATTACTCACATTTTTCTGACTGAAAGGATTATTTGATTACAAGCAATGCTCCATGAAGCAGGTCTAAAATAATGGATTGAATATTATTTTTACAAACTTTTTGCCTTAGACAGACAAACAGTCTAGCTGATGCATCCCCCTCAACCTGCCCATACTCATAGTTTTTAACCATCTATATTTCATCTTCCTACTCTTCCTCAGTAAGATACTGGCTGTGTTGAACAGGAATTTTATGCGAAGTGTCTGTCCAGTAGTAAAAAGGCTCTACAAAAAGCTGAACAATCACATAGACCAGATTGTCTCCAGTGCCAGATCTCTTCCATGTGGCAAAGACCTGAAAGAACTTACTGTGCACATTGAGACCCTGGCCTTGCAGCAGACTAGGCTGTTGCAGAAAACTGAAATATTTTCAGTTTGAATCAGACTTAGAGGATTTACTATGGACAAAAGGACTGAGATAATGGAAAGGATCTACTCCAGCAAATATTAGATTACAGTGCATTATGATAAAGCATACATTAGATTTCATTATGTACTCTATACTATAATCTATAATAGATACATGATAGTAATTTAAGAAAAATTAAATTAAGTATTAGTGCAATGATGTTGTCATCTTGCTTTTACTTCATTTTAATTCCTTCCTTCCACATCCTTTTTACAGCCTTTTTATCATCTGACAACAGTAGAGATTGTATAAAATTTACAGTCATTTTTATAGGAATACACAGATATGGAGTAATTTTGCTGTGCTGATCCTCCCCCTAATCTGTTAATAACCCTTTCTTTCATAAAAATGGCAGTTCCGCATAACTGAATCAGAGGAGGATGCTTACAGAAAAGTATTCATGTTTGAGAACTTCTTGTCTCTTTCCAATCATTTTTTCATATTGCCAACATGAGAAAGACAATAAGAAATCTTGAGGGAAGGTCAGAAAGGGGAAAGGTGAAAGAGAAAGATATAGATTAAATGAACAGTAAATAGTTTTTTTAGGACACACAGCTGACTAGATGTGCTGTGTTATGGCAATTGAACAGAATTGCTTAAATAATTGCAATTGCTAAAAAATATTTGGAAATAATGCTGCTATTTTGCAATATTAAACGTCCTATCCTACAGTGTTGAAAGAAAAACATAGGAGGAAACAGCTCAAGACTGGCTGCTAGTCAGAAAGCACTGCATTACCATTTTCATACTAAAGAGTGAACTTCAAAGAAAACATGTAGTAGATAAAATCTAGCTTACTGTTTTGCACTACAAAATTTCCATGTAAAGACTGATATTAACAGAACACCACACAGTGATTATGTGATTAAATAAGCTCCTTCTAAGTTGATGAACTTCATCATCTAGCATAGTGGGGAACGGAAAGGTACACAGGTCCAACAAATGACCTCAATGCAGCTATGAAATCCCAGATGTGCAGAGGCTCCAAACAGCCTTCACACTGCCAAGTTCAATGGCTTAGGGACGATCCCACTTCCTCCTGGTAAAACCAGGCTCATATAAATGAAGGTTGGATTTGACGATCTTGGAGATCTTTTCCTACCTTAATGGTTCTATGATTAAATGAGACTTGAATGTGCTGAAAGGCATTGCACATAAAGCAAAAAAAGCTCTCTCAGTCCTGTTCTGCCTTTCTCACCCTCTGGTAATTGACTGAAGCTGTGAAGTTAGCTCTGAGTTAAAGCCAAACGAAAGCTATGCTATCATTATTTATGAGTGCTGGTGGTCCACTGGCAGTGTGTTGCTCATAACCAGTTTTTATTAGAAGTTGGACATTTCCCAAGATATTTTTTCCCTGACTTCTTGATTGACCTCAGTGTCAGATATTGAATGCAATTATTTCAAAGGTCCACAAGACTAATGAGTACCTCTCCGCAGCAAATACAGCAAGATACAAAAGTAATTTCTATTGTTTCACCATGCTTAATAGTGAATGTCACAAATGCTAGGAGCTAAAGCAAAGTGTAAATTCCCCAAATACTCATGTTTGCACCCCACTAGATACAATTCATATATGTTTTTTTCCAACAGAGCAGCTCTNGCACCCCACTAGATACAATTCATATATGTTTTTTTCCAACAGAGCAGCTCTTTAGGTCTGCTTGTCCTTCTTTTCTGAAGTACAAGGTCCTTAATCTGAAGCTTTCCTCATACAGATATAATGGTATTAAAAACAATACCATGTCAAATTGTGATATACTGTCAGAAAAATGACAAAGTGGAAGCAAGCTGATCATAGGTTTATCGTGATTTTACCTGGAATAACTGGCTGCCTGCAACCCCTACATGTGCAATGTTTAAGTTGTCTAACCACGTATTTTTCCTCTACATTTGTCAACTAAGAGTAGAGATCTGTTTG
>VZTN01005794.1:5846-30499 GCA_013400515.1 Erpornis zantholeuca
ACCTCAAGTCCTGTGTGAAGTTTTGGTTACTGAATTATAAAAAAAAAAAAAAATCAGGCTATTAGAAGGTGCCCATAGGAGGGCCACAAGGATTTTGAAGGCACTTGAAGAGAAGCCATATGAGGAGTGGCTGAGGCCACTTGGTCTGTTCAGCCTGGAGGAGAGAAGACTGAGGAGAGACCTCACTGCAGTCTACAATTTCCTCATGTGCAGAAGAGGAGGAGCAGACACTTATCTTTTGTCTGTGATGACCTGTGGTAGGACCCGAGAGAATGACCTAAAGTTGTGTCAGGGGGCGTCTAGGATGGATGTTAGAAAAAGTTTCTTCAACCAGAGGGTGGCTGGCCACTGGAACAGGTTCCCCAGAGAAGTGGTTGCATCAACAAATTTGACAGAGTACAAGAAGTGTTTAGACAATGCTCTTGGGAACATGGTGTCACTCTTGGGGATAGTGCTATGTAGAGCCAAGAGTTGAACTCCACGATCTCTATGGATCCTTTCCAACTCAGTATGTTCTGTGATTCTGTGATTTTAGAATCTAACCCAGTTCCAAGGCCTTGCATCTGTGAGCAGCCATGTCTCAATTTTCACATGCAGGTCTAACACAAGCTTAACTGCTACCATATGGAGTTCGGTGCTAATAAACAGGTTAGTCTTTCTGTCAAGATGCAGAGAAAGGTCATTATGGGACTGTTAAGCACATTTTTCTGAGAGCCACAATTAGTGCTAAATGAGAAAATTTTCCAGGAGGTTCAGAAAAGCTCAGAGTTTCCTTCAAATCTAGTGACTGGTGATTTTGAATTAGTCAGTGCTGCATTCCACCCTTGCAATGGTCAACAAGGATATCTCTGCTTTCCCCTAGTTAATCTGGACTTGATCAGAAGAGGGGGAACCTAGAAGAACAGAGGAAATTGTACTGCATCTTAGTGCATCATATTATCTACTGAGAAGGACATTTCATTCAATTGCAATTTTAAAGTTACATGCCCTGAAAGTGTTTTTTTCAAGGGTTTACAGGCAATTTCTAGATGACTGGCTTTTTACTAGTCCAACTTGCTAAACCGTGATCCAAAAATATTTGCTATTCACTGAAAGCACAACCTCACAAATAGTGAGATGAAATAGTATTTTTTCATTCCTAAATTGTCTGTTTATTACAAGGACAAAAACATTTTTATAGAGAGTCACAGTACATTGACTGAGAAATTACTGTTATAAACGTATGTGCAAAGAGGTATCTGACATAATTATGATTTTGGTGTGAGATATTGACTAGATCTGAGGGCTTGTTTACAGTCTGAAAGATGGATTAAGCATGATTTAGTTTATTACTTGATGGTGATAGTTAAGTTTACATAACATTTTGAACTCTTTAGTTACCTGATTTCCAGTTTTACCTGTTGGATTTTTATTTCTACTTTTATATAGAAAGATACATTTGATTGCTTTTGGGATTTCTCAATAATACACTCAAATACTACAAACTGCAAAATCAACTGCACTGAATATATTATGGTCACTGAAAAATTGCATTATATTTTAAAAATGAGAAGTTAGTAGGACTTTCTTTTTTCACTATTACTCATACAGACTTTTAGTGTACTGAGTGGAAAACTAATGACCAGTACTGAAATCATAACAGATTTGAGGAGCTCAGAATAGCTTTGTCTCAGTTATATTTTTCCACACATGAGTAGAAGTATTTGTGTCTTATATGAATTACAGAATACACTACGTTTTCTAAAATCATATTATATTTTTAAAGCAAAGGTGTTTTATATAGAAAAACATAGGTTGTTTACCACCTTCCAAATGTCACAGGAAATCCAAGTTCTTACTAAGTCCAGTGTAATTTTTCTTCTGGTTTTAACATTACAAAAAAGAGTAGAATTTTACTAAATAATCTAAAATTTATGAGACTGGAGGTTTTTCCTTTACCAAAACCCCCCCAAACAATCAAAGAAAACAATACAAAAATCAAAATATATCCCATAAAACTGCCAAACAAAATTGTGTCTATCATAATAGCACGGCAACATAAATCTTGTGGAATTTACAGACAAGTCAGGTAAAGAAAATGAAGTACTCTTCTTCCTAAAATTTTAAGTGAGTGATTCTTTAAAAAGAATCTTTTAAATACAGGAGTCAAAGTGTCTTTCAATTAAAGAAAAAGAATTCTAATCTTTCGTTATTTGATCAATATTTCTTCCATTCACAGATGAAATCTTGTTACCTATTTCTATTGGTAAAAAACAAGTATTAGAAGTAAGGCATTTAAATTGATGTGCATACTGAAGATGCCTCCAAAAATGTTGCTTACAATAAGCAGGAAATAAAACCACAACTAATATAAAAGGTAAGGTTACTTTAGTCCATATTACTTATTGATCTAATAAATATTATCTGCAACTTACTTGTCTGTATAATTGAATCAAGGTATTTTTGATACTTACTGCACTTTAATGATTCAAAAATGTTGCATAGTATTTAGAAAAAAACCCCACCTTTATTAAAAAAATCAAATTTTAGCATGAGGAAACATTATCAATTCTTTTTCTCCAGACTAAAATAATCCAAAGGCATTTTTCAAAGTTACTTTAAAACTACTGTCCTTATTTTGTAAAACACCACTGGCAAAAATAAAGCCATGTTTATAAGGTAACTGTGGTGACATATTTGTAAAACAGCATGTAAGCACTCATAAAAGGGTAACAACTTCCTTAAGTGATAATAAAAGAAGCTTTCATGTAGAGATACAGTGAGGTGCTAGCGTTCCTGTGCAACAGTAGTAATATTACCTATTTATTTCTTCTCTTCTACAACTCAAGATTTTAGAGGTAGGAATGGTTAGTATCTGTTTGCTCCAAGCCAGTTGAGAGTGCATCTACACTGCCATTTTGTTGCAGTTCAAAAATGCAATTTGAAAGAAAATTTCAGCATCAGTATCTCTTAATTGTGGAAAGATTTTTCAGGCATTTCTGTCTGAAAGAATTCTTACATCATCAAGGTCAGTCAAAGCACCTGTGGACAACGTTCCCAAGCAGACAGACGGAAACAACTGATGTTTTGAAAAGATGTTTTGAAACAGGGGTTTCCCTTGGCCAGTGGAAAAACTTTACCTTGTATTTGTTTGCACACACAATTCTGAGCACAGACACACAGACACTCTCTTATGGCATGGATTGAGAGAGAAAGAGATTGCTCTTTGCTTATTGCATTTTGCTTTTGCTTTTACCTTTGCATGAATAAAAGAAATAGCCTTCTGATGATTTTTGAGAATGGAGTGTTTTTCATTGCTCAGGCCCTAAATAAGGGTCACATCATTGTGACATCTCCAACCACACAAAATTAACCTCAGGTTATTGTACGTGCTCTTACAGCATGTGTGCTAGTTTTCTTAAGTGGAACGTACAGTCTTGGAGAACATCTAAAATGCAGGAATACATGGGGCCCCACTAGCAACTTGCAAGCAAACCTTCTAAAACACAGAGTTTCAAGGATGGCAACACAAAAAGCTTAAAAATTTAATTTTCTCTTGCTGCTAACCCATAGTTTCTCTATTACTGTACCTGGCTAACGTCATTAATTCAGTCTTGGTGGTGACAATGCTTTGGGGAAGAGCATGGCACACGTTGCATTCTGCACAAACCACTGAGGTATTTTCAGCCCTCTGGCCAGAACTTGGAAAATAAGTCTCTGATTTCTTATTGATATCTAATGGTATTTTCACTTTTCTATTCATGCAAGTATGAGGATGACTAGCATGAATCACGTGAAGAAAGTGTCTAGAGAATACCTTGCTTCTAGATTAATACAGACAATGTGCTTCCTTTGTAGATGGTCAATCCCATTTAAGGATAGCTTGTAATGAGAAAAAGCAAGGAATTAATAACAACAGGGTTAAGACTACCAGTCCTCTAGGATAAATTTAAAACACATACATATATGATTGCATGCAAAGGTAGACCAAAATTAGAAGAATTAGACAAAATAGATAAAATAAATGTGTATAGATGTTAAATAGCTACAAGGGAGCCAAAGCCTTTATCTTCATTACACTCTTTTGGAACAATGAAATTCAAGGAGCTTAAAGTGAAGTGCTCTTATCTGAGTGGATCTGGCTGTGGCTCTTTAGAGAAAATTAATATATGAGGAAATTAAGTTATTGATAAAAGTTTCCTACTTCTAGATGATAACTTTTGCTAAGTAATATCTATAACAATAATTTTCAAATGCTCTAATCCCAGAGAAATGCCTTCTACTCTACTTTCTTTTAAGGAAAGCAAAGCCTTCAAGTACATTTCAAGTCAAAACATTTTCCTCATAAAGAAGTCGCAACTAGAAATAATAGAGGATGATACAAAATCAAGTTTAAATTAATATTAAAAGTATAGTGAATGTAATTAATAAAAATATTAATGAAATATTTCATTTAAAAGATATATTTCATTAATAAAATCTTTCAAAGAAACATTTTACTTCCAGTAGTATTTTGTTTGGAAATTTTCTATGTCACACACAGAATGAGACTCGTGTACTTTATGACAGCTGTCTGGTAGAGAAAAATTAATTGTTTTATAATTTTAGAATTTTTTCACTTCCTTTTTGTACATATGTGGGAGAGCAAGAGAAAGCTATATCAGTTCCTCTGTATCACACATCAAGAGAAAATCAATCTTTTGAAAGACAAACATGCTGACCCATACCTTCTCCACACACACCATTAAGTGAGTTAACTTCTGTGAAGGCTCGAGACTGACTCCCTGCTCAGTCGAGTTAACACCAGGTCCTATATCCACAAGTATCTGCTAAATTCTGGATCCTGAAACTCACCACTCTCCTTTTCTGATTCAGTAAATAATTAATGACTGACACAAAATGCAACATACCATGAAGAGAGAGTGAAAGAACACCGTACCAGGATGGTCAGTGACATTGAAGAAATAATTTGCTTGAAGGGACTTTCAACTTAAAGGCTCCAAAACAACTAAATTAGAAAGGAGCTAAAAGGTGGGTTGTTCATGATCTGCAGAATAATGATATCAATGTGATCTAATCCACATGCCCTTGTTCATGTGTTTAAACTTCTCGGATTTTAGCTTCCCTGTTCTGATAAGACTAGCCACATTTTCCCACTAACCATCCTTGAAGCCACAGCTCTCTAACACAAGATAGAAACAGGAAAATTCCATGTATATAACAAATCATTTATATAGAGAACGCAGGAGGATGACAAAATGAATTAGCCACAAAAGAAGGACAAGTGGGCATGCTGTGGTTTGACACATTTATTTGAAGAGAAAACAAACCACCACAGTTAAGAAGGACAGGAATAAAAATGGGCTAGTGGAAAAGAGGGAACAAGTGAGCTCATCTAACTAATAAAGCCCTCACACAGTTCGAAACTTAAAAAATCAAATAATTGGACAAACGTGCCTACTGGCGTTCCTCAGAGAAGGCAGACAATGGATTTTGCTACTAACTTTAACATTCTACTTGCTCCATAAAATGTGAAATACAGACTGAAATATAAAGTGCAGCCTCAGCACTGAGAATGAACATGAACCGAGAGATAAATCTTCTAATACTTCAAGCTAACAATATGAAAAAAATAACCATCGGGTTTAAAGATCCCTTTGTGTTCACCAATTCTAAAGGTCTCTCATGTAAATTCAAGACTTCAGACTTCCAACTTTGCAATATGAAACAATTTTGTAGATGATGGAAAATGAAGGAATTGGTTGTTCTTCCAACCGGTAGCTCTAGCTTATAATGATACCATATTTCAAAGGACTCTTTGAATGTGTATGTTGTGAAACACATATCTGATTAATGTAGTAAGGTGTGATTTTTTTCTCCCTAAAAGTCACTCTACTAATCATAGGCAGAAAAGTACAGAACACAGATAAATACCCTATCTCCATGGAGACTATTTAGTAGCATGGGTATCCTGATTTTTATATTCCTCTGAGAACAAACAATAAGTTTACAACCCTCACTACTCTTGGTGACTGTGCAGAACTTCTGTAGCACTGATTTAACCAGCCAGGGCATGTTTAGCCCACTGGGATAAGGGGATAATTGGTATTATAATTTAATTAAGGACCTTACAATACAGCAAATAAAGTAAAAGTACATCTTTTCCTAATATTTCTATATAGGAAGACACAGAGAAAAAGTCAGATGAGGCAAAAAACAACTCCACAAAGAGGTAGAATGGATGAAAAGAAGCATTCAATTCTTTTTCATTTAAAATTGCCAGCAATTCTGGATCTATCAGGTTTTCAGCTACATAGGTCCAACTTGAAAAAAAATAAATAAAGCTTTCCTCATGCTATAAATACTTACTTTTGTTTTGCCATCTGCAACCTATTACAATCTTTCTCTTGCTACTTACTGGAATACACCTAATAATAAAGAAAAACAATCACACACCTCTTTAAAATATTTCCCATGTCACATGCCTTACTAATCTCTGTTTGTAGAAACCACTGTGCAAGTCTGATGTCCCTTCATAAAGATTATAGCTTTCAATCTGCTCCTAAAACCAATAGTTTTATAAAAAAACCACTGGATTTCAGGTAGGAAAGGGGATGGAGAATGTCCAAAGCTCTCAAGGTCAATTTTGCTTTCAATTTTGCTGATTNTCAATGCCTTATCTCATGACTCACCATCCCATTGTGAGATGCTCCGCCCCGAGGGAAGAACCAACTATTCCATCATGGATATAAGCTGAAATCCTGAACACCATGGCAGCACTTGCCTACTGGACTCCCAGAGGGAAAGAGCTACTGCCGGACTTCCAGACCTTTCTTTCTACAGGATCCCCGTGTCAACAGAACTGCTTCGCTTGGATTGCCTCCACCATCAGAGTGTCAGGTTGTATTTCTGACTTTTGTCAGTATCCTTGTATTACTGCATTTATTTATTTCTTTCTTTTAATTTTCTTCCATTAAATTATAATTCTGACTTGCGATCTCCCACTGGTTTGATTTCAGACTAGTACAACAAGCTAACTTGATGTACAAGAGTAAAAAATGAGATGGTTCACAGAGCTAAGTACTTTAGAAAAGTTTTGAAAATCATGCCTCCTTATAAATCAGTGTATGATATGTTTCTCATTACAAAATTCATTTTACAGCTTTTGTTTTTAGTATCATGAAGAATAAGTTATTTCACAATGCCAGCATCACAATTGCAATCAATTAAAATCTCATAGAAAGAGCTGCCACTAGAGATTCAGTCTCTATATGAAGATATCATCAAATGAACATCCCTACATTTTGTCCTTGGATAGCCTCTTATATTGTAAAAAAAGTTGTAAATATTTTGGATTCAGAGTATCCCAGTAACAAAGGAGTATCATTTGGTTTCACTATTTAAAGATATTACATAGCTGTCTCTTTGCATCTACCGAAGAACTTCCCAAAACTGCAGGTAGATGAATGAGGGTATACTACCAATGAGCCTGCTCCCACTGAAAATTACTTTAGCAAGTAAGAGTATTGTCCTAGATACCTTGAGGTGCTCTCTAGGCGATGCAATTATGGAAGAGTGGCCTGAAGAGGCTGTTCAGCTTCTCACCAATATCTTACCAGTACAACACACTGAAGGTTTACTGTTGCAGAGAAACATTAAGAATCGGGCTATTAAAAAACTCTACTAGGTTTTCATTCAAAGTTATGCAATCTTAAACCTGTCTATGTAGTTTTTAAAAAAATCTACTTTGTGATGAATTACAGTAGCTTCCTGTTGGAAAAACCCACTCATTGGGCCCCAAGAGAATATACAAAATTCTCAGAAAAGCAGCACAGAGCAGCTCCCGAGAGTAGGTACCTAGTGAAAATGAACACTGAGGTTCCTATCTTGGAGTTTTAGCAGTATGCAGTACAGATCAGCAAAAGTGCTGCTGCAGATACATTACATTAACTTTGGAACCATTTTTGTTTAAGACAGGCAACTCTACGGATTTGTATGGTGTTCTGCCGTGTGGAGAAATACAGAGGACAGACATTCAGTGGTTCAAATTATGCTTCATTAGGAAGTTTTATGCTTGAACAATTATCCAAAAGTTCCACAAGAGGATCTACCTTAGAGTAAGGCAAACATGAATGCACTTTCCTAGTACTTACACATCCACAATGATACACAGACAGCTTACCAAGCCAAACAAAATACTGTCCCAGTAGCTGGCTTCAAGGTACATGTGACTTGGGATTTTCATGATGTGGGAAAAGCCACTTTACTGTGCAAGACAAAAAGGAGGCAACTACTTGAACCAGTTATTTAATACCTGTCTCAAGCCTCTCCTGTATTTCTGAATAAATTATACACTTGGAATTAAAATTTTTAAAAATTCAGAAAGGACAGCAACAGTTGTATATACCTCACAGAGTATATACTTCAATAGATGAGAAGAATTCATGAACATGTCAGTTTCTCAAAATTTTCTCAAAAATTGTTAATGTAGATTTGTGGGGGTTTTAGTGTGAATTTCACATATATATTGATTAAAACCACCATATTACTTAATGAAAACCAAGAAAAATATATATGCCTCAACCAAACACTGAGTGAGATGGCTTAGAATGTAGTAGTATTTCACTCAGAGTTACAATAAATGCATCTGGGTTCCAAAACAGAAGTTTCTAGAACTTCCATTCATCCAAAGTAACCCTCAGACTGTACAGAAAGGGGAGGTAATCAATAACATCCAACCCAGGAGAATCAGAACTTTAATTTACACATTTTGAATTTAATGTGTTGGCTGTTTATTTTATCTCCTTAAATATCACACAATTTGAATAGTTTCATAGAAAGAATTTTGAGGTAATACAGCATAACAATTACAAATTATTCATTTGAAGGTGAGAACATGGTGCTGAATGTGAATTACTATTCTCAGAGACTTAGTCTTCTGGAAGTCCAAGTTGTGGGCCTCTATAAGACCTGCCCTGTTCATAGGCAATGAAGTGTTCAGGAGCACATCAAATAAAAGTGCAATTAGCTGAAGTTTAAAAGACAGAAACTGTAACATGGATATGGTTTTAGAGCAAGAGTAAAACATGCAGTATCAAGACTCTGCAAAAATAGCTCAATCTATCCATCTTTTTTTTTTTCCTTTCTCTAGAATTGAGCTACATTTTATCCACACATAATATATTGTATTAATTTTGCTAATTCCTAATTTATTTTAATTATTATTTATTAATTTCCTAATTCCTAATTAATTTTGCTAATTCCTAATCTTAGAGGACAAACTATTATATTCTGTAACACTAAAAATATGTCCTGGTTGTTAGATTTTTATTTCATCAAATGTGTTTTATATCTACATATATAAAACATAAACTACAGTTACTGGAAATGAATTCAATATATATTTGACCAGTAGCTAATAATAATAATAATGACACATCAACTAAGAAATATCTATTGTGTGGTTGCCTTTTATTTGAAAGACTATTTAAGTTAAGCAAAAATTTAATGTATTTAGGAAGAGCTTTATTCTAGTCTGGAAACTGCTGTTTTGTAAATTAAACTTCTTCATGTGTTATTCTGATGAACTGACTTAAGTAAATCCTTTAAAATTATATTGAATTCCTACTATGAAGTTTGTCTAATCTTTTGTAGCACCTAAAGAAGCAACCAATGTAAAATATGTGGTTGGGATTTACTTCACTAACCCACTTATGTTAAACATATCTTTTCTGATCAAATCCTCTATGTCTTACATGCATCAAAAAATAATTACAGCAACTTATTAATATCGCCAAGAGACTTGATATAGGCAGTCTGAGAAATAGCATTACAACCATAACTCAGGTCTTGTTATCTCTGTGAAAAAATAGATATTGTTACAGCAGTAAAAGTATACAGTATGTGTCTAATCAAGAAATGAATTTTAAATAAATCCCTTAAGAGGTCTCAAACATAATGAACTTAATGAAAATTAACATAGTGTGAAACAGAGCAGAAATGGAATCACAGACAGCATAAATCAGTGCTCAGGCTGGAACTTCTTAAAAGCTTATATTATAATTTTGAAAACAATTATCTTAAGAGGTCTTAATAACAAAAAAGCAATAAAGCTATTATAGCTGTCCTCTGGAGTGCTCCACTTCACCTTGTTATTAAATTGCTAAAACACAAATAATGCACTTTGGGCTGGATGACCTTCATATTTGTTAAGATGAACCCTCTCTGTTTTAAAGCAAGGTCACCAAGCAGGATTCAATTTAGGAGCAAAGAGGTTAAGCAACTTAAACAATATGTTCGAATATAATTTCATCAAGGTAAGGATTAAGCTTAATTCTGAGTGTGCTGGTTTTAATACCAGCCCATAAATTAAACTTCAAATAAGCCACTCCCCTTCCCCTTCCAGTAAGGGAAGGACAAAAGCAGAGACTATGTGTTGAGATAACAATTTACTGAAAGCACATAGCAGTAGAATAAGGCATACACAATAACAACAGCAATATTAATAGCAGAGGCATACAAAAACAAGAGGTATTTTGCTCACAGAAAAGGTGTTCACTACTGGGAACAAATGACCCCAAGATGGCGGCCACTTCCCACAGGTCAAATCTGTGTGGCTTTCCCCAGAAAAAGGCGTATGGCAACTGTTCCCATATGTTGCTTGTGTGGCAGTCAGGAACAAAAGCAAGACTATGGTTAGTGTTTCCCACCCATCAGACCAAAACAATGAAAAGCCATGACAGACAAACCCCACAAAAGCTGGACTATCCGAGTTGGGCTGCGCAGCTGCCCTGCTGGGCTCAGTTCTTTGCAGGTGCCTGCACTGCCATTTGTACCACTACACCATGCTGGAGGTTGTTCCCATGTATTGCGGACCCTTTTTCAGCTGTTCTGCTGTGCTTCCTTTGGCTGAGCTCTGCTAGGCCCAGCTGAGGTCTCCTTGACAGGCTTGGCTGGGCTGGGGTCACCCCTGCCAGCCATCTGCCCACAGCAGCCTCTGTGCTGGTGCTGTCAGCTCAGCACCCCTGTCAATATGCACCTTTGCTTCTTTCCCCTTCAGTGCCATGTCCTGAAGCCTGGTTCTGGAGAAAACAGGAAGTGAACTGGCTGTCGAGGCAGGGGAGAGGGCCAAAGGGCCTAACTTTAAAACTTCCCACTGGAGAGGGAGAAGCAAAATGGTGCTGATTTCCATGGAGTGCTCTCATTTTCATCTCAAAACCATGCTCCCCATCACTGATTAAGTGGTATAGAATAATAGCATAGACACACCCACACCACGCTAAACTGCACCCCTCTCCATGCAACCAGGACATTTTCCTTCCCTTATTCTATACCGTGTACATTATGCTCAGATCTCATACTTTCCAATATATACATATATATATACACCTATAACTATACAAAAGCGCAGGTATTATTTCACCAATCTCCCTACCTCAACCTTACTTTGTTTTATGGCAAAACCAGTCTTCAGGAGGATCTGGATTATTCTCTCACTTTTCTCAAAAATGTCTGCTGGAGTTTTTTTCTGGCAATGATAGTGTCCTGTCAGTCTTCGCTCTCCATAAGACCTATACATTGGCCATACAGGACTATTAAAGGAGCGAGTCTTGCTGGCCACTCCCTGGCTCTCCAGTTCAGAAATCATCTCATAGATGGGGTCACAGAATCCTGGCTGGCGTGGTGCTATCAATGGTGCACTGCTGTGGTAGCAATTGATACCTGTTCTTTGACCCTTAGGAGTCCCATAGCAGAAGGGTCTTCTGAGAGACCAGGCAAGATATTCAGCCATCTAATATTCTCTGTCTCCGCAGCAGCTCTCTCGGCAATGACTTTTTGGGTCCTTGAAATACCCTTTCCTGAGGTAATCTCTGCCAAGGATGCACAGGGTGTCTGGGCCAGTCGTAATGGGGTGGTTTTGCCATTCATTCTCAGCCAGGGTAACTTCAGTTTCAAGTAGTCAGCTGTTGGGAATCCCCTGTCACCCCAGAAACAGAGATATATTCTGCTCCTACGTATCTTGATGGCATCAGGGTACACTGTGCTCTACAGTCCACTAAAGCCTTATATTCAACTCACATTCATCCAAGTGTGGAACCAGCTGGAGGCCAAGCACCCAATGCTGTTTATCTTCCCCTCAACAATATCTAAGAGTTTACTCTTATCCTTTGTTTACTTTTGACTAATTTCTCATTTATAATTTTACTTTCCTTTTTGTCTCTTGTGCTAGTAATACAACCAATTTCTTTAAAAGTGTTTTTCTTAATCTTCTATTTATTTGTGTATATGCTTAATTTTATTGGCAGATAGTGAAGATTAAAGTATTTAAGATTTTGAATTTTCCTTTGCAAAAATCATTCAAGATTTTCCCCATAATTTGTTTATTCAGACATAATAAAAATATGAGATTCTTATTCATTTGTTCCTATGCAATTTTCCTGGCTGTGTTTCCTACTAGAATAATACATTAAAATGTTCTACCACATGTTAGTAGGCAGCTCCCCCATTGCTCCATTTTAACTTTATTTAAAGCCATTTTTGGCAAATGCAGGGACTACAAATTCCCTTGCAAGTTCCTCAAATCCATTCAGTGTAGCACAATTCTGGGCCATATTCAGACCTGTACAAGTCTAAAGGTACAATTCCCTTGAAGTCAGTACATTTTCATTATAAATTATTCAGCTCTCTTTTTCCCCACTCAGTGACAAATCAATGACTACCATTTCACCACTTAATTACCTTTATCATCTAAAATATTCTGCATTCTACACAAATATTTAAACAGCTCTTTTTGCTGAAGAAGCAAAATATAATATAAAAAGATTTTACTTTCCTGTGCTGTCAAATTTGGCACCTTTCAAAAAGCTCTATGATGATACATCCACTTAAAGTGAATTAGATCACCAAGAACCCAACATAACACAACGAAAAGAAATCCAAACTATTTTGGGTTCTCTGTACTTGTACATCTAGCTCTCCTAGCTGAAATATAATAACCCCACAGAAAATGTATTCTATGTCTCTCCTGTTCATTTTATTCCTGCTACAGTAATCTCTAAAAAGTATCTTAAATCAGTCTCAGTACACTGAAATTTATTACTGAATATAGCACTTTAGTGAATTCATCATGGTTGTGGTTTTAAATACTACTAACAACAAATATCAGAACACTTTACATTCCTTAGAATGCCATGCACATTCTAGTAGAAAATGAGATGCCACCTGCCCAATATAAAAAACCAAAAAACTAACAAAAAACCAACAAAAGCACCCATCTTCTAACAATAAAAAATGGATCATATGAAGTTTTCAGCTACTTTCAGTATAATGTTATCATGTATGAATCATATTAATGAAACCAGTCTTTCTGAGATTCTTTGTGTTTGGGGTTTTTGGGGAGAACCCTCTGTATAAAACCCAATCTTCAAATGAAAAATAAAATCCTTCCTACCAATGTCTAGAACTTGAATGAATGCCAATGTAAAGTTATATCTAGCAGGACTGGGTTTGATTTTAGTTACTGAACACCCCAACTTCTTCAGTGCTCTCTACCACATCCCAGTGTACCATTTTAAGAAATAACATACTTAAATGATTTTTAAGTCAAATAACTATGTCTGAGAAAACAGCAGCGTGTTCAGAGTGGGATTTAAATATGTTAGACTATTGTCCTTAGAGAGATTTAATGTGCGTAATGCAGGTGCAATGCATCCTGTCCTTTATTTTACTCCAAAGTTTAAATGTTTCCTCTAGAGTTTTAACATTATTGTGGCATCAATTTCTAACAAATATAAAGTACCTTACCTTAAAAAAAAATGGATTAATATAAGGTATAATGCTAAAGTATGTGTCAAGCGTAACCTTTATAACTTTGCTTGTCAGGTTTTTCCATTAGAGACCTCATAAGCAGCCCCTGCGTATCAGTCACAGTGTACCCTGACAGGTTTAACCTTCCCAAGTGGCTGAATACACCATCTTCACTGCAGCCTATTGACCAAAGCAATAAGCCATTCTGTATAGTGTATTAAAGTCATTTTCCACATGCTACCTCAGCACGACCCATTGTTCATGCTGGCTCCTGCTGACCATGAAAACCTGCACTCCACACTAAATTGCTACACTTTACACCGTTACACCAGTTAAGCAGTAAGCCCCCTACTGAATTGTTTTTTTTCTCTTCATAGTCTAAAAAGCACAGTGATTATCACAAATGCTCAAGATGTGATTTTAGACTGCAAATAATAAAAACCAACCCTGCAAATAATTTAAACACTTAAAATATATGCTGACTGTGGAAACTTTATTTTTGTTATAATTCACCAATCCTTTGTTCATAGATATCTAAGGGTGGCAGGCCATCTGTGCAAGCCTGAGCAGCCCTGGGCACTCTGTGTCAAAGGTTGCATTTCAGCCCCATGAAATTCACCCGGTCTCTGCTGAAATCAGCTTTGTTGCTAGACCCTGTGACAAATGAGTCCAATCTAGGCTGAATGCCCTTGACTTGACCCTGGCCAGTGAAAACAATAGGGCAGACTCAGCCAGTGGAAAAGATGTTCTGCACTAATGAACCCAGCGGTGGCCACAGGTCAGTTAAAAAAGAGGGGATAATGTTCAATCTTTTCAGGTGCACATTTATAATGAGAGAAGCACACAATCCCTTTCAGGATGGAGCACATATAACAAAGAAAGTATTTGTACACTCATCAAGGCTAATGGACCCTGAGGGTGCTATAGGAATATGTTTTTAATTTAATCTTTATTGAATGACCTTACACACTTCATTTTCTCTGCACGGCACCATGAAATGGACACACTCTCACTAAGTTCGGCACTGAAAACAGATGAATATAGAAATGACCATTGCCTGCTGGGTATGCAGATTAATTTTCTTCCCTTATTTTCACCTTTGTCCACCCTGCTGCTTGGTCCCAACACAATTTCTTATAGCAATATTTCTTCTATAAAGACTTTTTTTTGCTGCCTACAGTTACTGTACCATTTTCAGTGTGGGATACTGAGAGAAGAAAGGGTGTCTGGTACACGTATGTTTAAAGAATTTTTCATCACGTGTTCTTCTTGCTGCTCAGGGAGAGTACTTCCCCTGTTTCACCATGGGGTTCCTCCCGTGGGAGATTGTTCTCCATGAACTTCTTTGATACGAGTCCATCCTATGGGCAAGAGTCATCCACAAACTGCTGCAACGTGGATCACCCTTGCACTGGGTGCTGTCCTTCAAGGACAGGCTGCTCTAGTGTGGGGTGCTCTCTCCACAGGCCTCCCACAGGGCCACAGCCTTCTCAGGCATCCACCTGCTCCAGTGTGGGGCTTCTCCATGGGCTGCAGGTGGATCTCTGCATCCCCATGGATGTCCATGGGATGCACAGTCACAGCTGCTTCACCATGGTTTTCACTATGGGCTGCAGGGGTATCCCAGCTCAGGCACCTTGAGCACCTCCTTCTCCTTCTCCACTGACTTTTGTGTCAGCAGTTGTTCCTCTCACATATTCTCACCCCACTGTTTCCTGGCCACAATTACATCTGTGTAATAAAAGGGATTTGTTTCTCTTCTTAAAACTATTATTAAAGAGGCCTTACCACAGTTTCTAATGCAGTCTTTGGAGCTGGGGATTGTCCCTGCTGGACATGGAGGAAGCTTCTGGCAACTTCTCACAGAAGCCACCCTTGTAGCCCCTCCCTCCACCAAAGCCTGGCTATGAAAACCCACGAAAGAATATTGCCTTTCTCTACCTGCTCTTCTTAAGCTGTCCTGTTCTTGCAAAGGGAAGCCTCTTATGTCTCAGTATTTCCAGAGCAGACCACACATATATTTTGGGATTTTTACATGAATGCCTGTGAATGCAACTACACCAGGCCCTACAGAACTTCTTCCTATACTCTGTTAATATTTTTGTTGCAACTCTCTTTCCTGCTATGCTCCATTGCAGTCTGGTTTAAATTAAAACATAAATCAAGTTCATGCAAACTTCATTAATAGAACATAAGCCTCAGTTTCCCTGTATATATTGTTACCAACATATGAAGAAGGACAAACCCTTGTCCTAAACTGAAGCATGCCCTGAAAGTCTTCCATAAATTCAAGACACAGTAGCTAAAACAAGTTGAATAAAAACTTGCATATTATACTGTGATTATAGCTTTATTTTTCTGTAAAAAAGTTTAACTGGTATAGCAAGGTGATAAGAAAAAATACTAGATTTTCTTATGCAATTCCAAGACCCAAGTCCTCCAAACAATCTGCTCTCAATACAACTTTGTATGCTAATTTCTTGCATGAAAACTAACCAGTGTAAAAGGCATCTGAGCTCCTGCTTAGAAAACTACACCGCCATATGCAATCGAAAGATGTTCTACTTGCAAAGAATGGACAAATAAAGGCCAATAAAATCTGGTTTCATACAAAAAAATAACATCAACATTTCCTCTTCCCTTTTCTATAAAGGAAGGAGATGACTGGAAGTCTCAGCTAAGAAGATTGATTACTTATCATTTTACAGTGATACCTAAGGATCCAGTCAAGTCCCATTATTTTAAGTGGTATGTGAACACAGTGATACAAAAGACAGTCAATACTTCTAAGGATTTACAGCCTGAAGGGACAAGAAAAATATATAGGAAAAAAATGCAGAAATACAGATACATGAAGGGGACCTACTGAAAGTGACCCAATTGAATAATAATAATTAATAGAATACAAAGGTCAGCAGGACTAGGGGAGTGATGATGCCCCTGCACTCAGCACTGGCGCAGCTGCCTCTCGAACACTGTATTCAGTTTTGGGCTTCTCATGGCAAGGAAGACATTGAGGTGCTGGAGCAGGTCCAAAGAAGGGCAATAGAGCTGGGGAAGGGTCTGGATCACAAGCATGACCAGTTGCAGCCGAGGGAGCTGAGGGTGTTTAGCCTGGAAAACAGAAGGCTCATAAGAGATCTTTTCACTCTCTACAACTACCTGAAATGAGATTGTAACCAGGTCAATCTCTTCTCCCAGGGAACAAGGGGATATGACCTCAAGCTGCTCCAGGGGAGGTTTAGATCAGACATTAGGCAAAATTTCTTCACGGAAAGGATTGTCAAGCTTCAGAACTGGTTGCCCAGGGAAGTGGTGGGCTCACTGTCCCTGGAAGTATTTAAAATATGTGTAGATATGGCACTGGGGACATAGGTTAGTGGGGGGCTGGGCAGTGCTGGGTTAATGGTCAGACATGGTGAACTTAAAGGTTTTTCCATCTCATGGCCTTCTCTGATTCTATCTAAAATACTAGCATTGCTTAACAATGTTTAATGTTTACCATTTCTATCTTTTCTTGCAGCAAACCAGGTAAGACACAAGTGTATCACGGTGCAGTCTCACTGTCCAGCCATATTTAAAGGATGTGCACAGAATTATTCTTCCCTTGTTTCAGCTACAGGATTGACTGATCTTGGTAACTAAGTAAATGTAGCCACATAATCCATGAAGAACAAGGAGTATCATAAATGGCATCAGGCTTTTGAGACCAGTGTTCACAAGAAAAGAGAATGAAGGGAAACTTAGATGTCTAATTTCTGAGGCTGTAAACCAGACGTTGGCAGTGAAACTGAAACTTGGGAGAATTTTATAGATGTGATTGAAAAGTAATTTTTTTATTTGGAGTTCTCATGTATTCCTGGGTTGCCCATAAAGTCAGAATATGGACCTAAATAGAAACTGTATTTTGCATTTGTTTAAGTAGACCATTCAAATGAGCTCCCAGTGTTCAAGCAGGAAACAAGATCTTCACTTTTGCATAATACACAAAGTTTATGATGATCCCTTAAATAATCAAAAGAATTTACACAACTAAAATAAGAATTTTAACACTGAGGAGAAGGTTATTGGGATAGAGATAAATCTGGGTCTTGTGTGTGGAAATGGTAATTAAAGCCATGAAAAGAGATGAGGTTGTTGAGAAGAACAGATAAAACTTGCAAATCAACATGACCACACAACCTCCCTGACCTTCCCTCAATGCTAAGCAAGTTGCTGCAGAAATCAATGGTTTCAGAGTTCTGTAGTCCCACCAAAGCATATGTCTCTTATTACAAAAAGAAAGAAGTTTTACTGCTTCCACACTCACACAACAAAATGCTAACCGCCACCCTGATAAAAAAGAAAAGAAAAAAAAAAAAAGGGACTGAATGGCAGGAATATGACATTAAACCCAGTGCAATAATAATAATTAGAGAAACTTGCAGAAACTTGCAGAAAAGTGAAGACACAGAAGCAGACCTTTGACCTACTCTTAAAGCATTGCCAAAACTATAGCAGTGCTCCGGAGCAAAAAAGAAAGGATTTGTACATTTAAGATGCTGAAGTGCCTTAGCAGATGAGCATCAGAGCCAGAAAAGAGGCATGAAATTGCTTTTAAATGTAACTCTTCAAAACAAGGTTTATTGTACAGTAAATATACTTAACATTCTTTGGTACAATGGGAAATTCAAAATTTCTTGTTGCTTTGCTATGCAGTTTGATTATATCATCATTCACAATACACAGATTACACTGTGCTGTGACAGCCAGAGTCAAACTTGTCTGTGGCTGTGTCTTAGAAGCTCACAGTGTGTTATTATTAAATCGCATGGGTGAAAATGAAGCCTATTATTTCCATGGCTAAATGGTGCATTTGAATATGTGGACTCAGATTGATATTGTGTGACTTTTACAATACAAAATAAAACCAAAGACTCATTTTTTGGCCATTTCTCTATATGTGCTTACTTAGTTGTGATTCACTTTTGTAATTTTTTTTTACTTTTCTGAGTAAACCAGGATGCAAAGCCTATGAAGCAAGAAAAGATTCATTCTAAGTTAAGATATTGGTCATGGTTGGATAAGAGATGCTTGGTACATGCATTTATTTTACAGTCCCAAGAACATAATTGATTTCTACCCATGTGTACCATTCCACTATAAAAAGGGGGAGCCGGGAAGGATTCTTTTGACAGATTTTCTGACAAAAATTAAGCACAGAAGATGGGGACAGCATCACCACAAGGAGTTCTGAGTGCTCTGTCAGTGTCAGTTCAGCAGGCAGAGCATATGTGCTGTGTAGCTCCCGTGGTGGGCCGGGCGCGATTTTCAGATAGCAGCAGGCTGCGTGTCCCGTCTGGTGGTGGGAAGCAGGCTGCTGTGGTTAAAGGCATGCTCCTGGAGTGGTTCCAAGTTTTCAGAGTCAGGATGGCAGTGGGCAGCAGTGGCTGTGGCTCAGGGAACACAGCTGGGTACAAGCAGCGCTGGCAGCAGAGATCTTCACGGTGACAAGCTAGTTCGCAGGAACAGTGACCCAAGGCAAAGCAGGCACAGGCAGGAAGGCAGGACCACAAAGGCCAGAGCAGAAGGGGCCAAGCCGACTCTCTAAGTAGCCCAAAGCAAAAAGAAGAAAATGGCCCCTGGTGTAGTGGCTAGCTGCCTTTTATGTGCCCCCAAACTCATCCCCCCCAACTCTGCTTCGTGTGCATCTTTCGCAGGCACCCGGGTACTTGCCTTCACCAGCAAGCATGGGGGGTGGCGAGAAGAGGAGCTGCTCACGTTCTAGTCACTGAAGTGTTCTCTGCCCTGACTGGCCGCCAGGCGAAACCCCCATGGAGACAGGGCAACATGGTTTCTTTATAGGAATTTTCTTCATCTAATTTGTGATACACGTTGCAGCACATATGTATTGGTCCCTCTCACCATGTGTATACAAAACCATAAATTGATAAAAGGATATTAGTAGGGAATATAAATCAGATATCTAATTTATAATTGACTTTCAACAAAAGTTGATAATCTCTTTCTCTTTATCTCCCTTAAATTTATGATTGCACTTTCTGACCAACTGAAATATCATTCCTTTTTCCATAATGGAGAGGCAACCACTTCTAGTTCTACAGGAAGTAAACACCACAGTCACTCCTGCTGCAGGATTTTTTATCTTCTTCATTCATGTCCAAACATTCACATTAGTATAAGAATCATTCAAATATAGGATAACTAATCTTCAGTAGGTATCATTATGACCTAATCTTAGGGATAGTACTGGAAATTTTGAGTCACTGAAACTTTTCAGTGCTCTTGATGATAATTTAATTTTTTCTTTAAAATTAACCGACTTTGTTTTAAAACATAATGATGAATTTTAATTTATATGCCTAAACTTTACATTATAACTTGATAACTTTCTATTTCTTTGCATAATTGTTATTTTCCCCATTAAAAAAAAAAAGAAAGAAAGAAAAAGGGAAAAAAAAAAGACAAGGAAAAAAGCAAACTATATCTATTAAATCTTCCCAAGGTCATTGCCCTGTGTCTTTTTCTGCTCCTCAACAAAGTACTCATTTTTCTTAGCTTCCTGTCAGTATACCATGATATCCTTCACATCTGCCTGTGCCTTTGCTTTTATTAACAGAAAATACAGCCATAGCTTTAGTGTCATGTGTACTATAAAGACAGGATTTTCAAGAGATTTGACAACTCTCATATTTTCTGAAGTATTCTCTATGTAACACAGAAACCGTTTATTACTGCTAAGTAGTGACTGTCTCTCCACCTTGAATAATGAAGTCTTCTAGGTCAGTATTTTCTACAAGGATGCTAAAAGGAATTTAAGGAGGAATTCCTCTGCAGTCCAGCACTAAAACAATGGATGTCAAAATAGAAATCTATGCATTATCAATCTTAGATGCCACTATAATCAATCTAATTCTTTGGACAATGAAAATACAATATGTTTTTGTGTTAAACAAAGAACTTTATTTTTTCAAAATGTTTATTAAAAAACATAATAAAATTATTTATAGAGACCAGTTCTCATGTTCAAGGTAGGATAGATTTAACCTTCTATGAACAGTACTTTCACCTGCAGGAGATTTACATTTGTTACCTATAAAACAAATTTCAATAAGGTGCAGCAACAGAGTTTTTGAAAATTATACAGCACCCAAGCAAAACAATAATATATTTCAGTGTTTTTTCTATATAAAAATCCCAAATTTACTACAAAATAAAAGATTACTGGTCATTAACTAACATATAAAATGTTTTCATTTCTATCCCAAAATTACTAAGTTCTTGAAACAAGAGCTATTATTAGGTAATTTTCACAAAATTATGGAATACAAAACATGAGAACTAGCTTTTGTACAAATAATTAGAAAATAAATGGTGCAATTTTAACAGAAGATGCTGTAAGCAATGCCCAGCATAGACATTGACATAGAAATACACCAACCTTGCAAACGCTTAAAACAATGAATAATCTTTTTCATATGAGTAATCCTGCAAAATTCAATTATGCATATAATTAAGCCTTTTCTTTTTTCATCTTGGGGGATATAGAGATTTTTAATATCATGTTAAACATGTTTGTTATACTTTGTATGTTTCAGGTCACTTTATTTTAGTAACATAAGTACTCTACTAATGCCGAACAGACAACAAAAAAATTGATCACAATCCCTTTGCTTTTTGTTTGTATGCAATTTGGACTTGTTCTATATCTGTGTTAAAGAACACCAAAATGTATAATAGTTAGTCATAAGGTGGATTCCAAGGTCAAAATTAAATTTATAATTCAGCACTGAAGTAAACTCTACTGTTTCTAGTTTTAATTATATGGGCAGTGTAAAAGGAGTGCTAAAATCAAACAATAATTAAAACCATTTTGAAACAAATGTACTGGATGAGTCTTACTGAAATTGCATCTAAAAACATCATTTGCATGCTTTTAAGTCTAAGCCTGGTGTAATTGCACAGCATTCTCTGCTTCATGATTCATATTCAGGAGCCAGATTATCCTCCCAGTGAAACATAAATAGGTTCTTCAATTATCGTCAGGCTGTAAACAAGACTGGAAAAAGTTATATACGGAGTAGGAGGAGAACTGAGAATAGAGGAGGGAAGTGCTGGTCATTGGGTTTCTCTTACAAGATCCACTCCAACTAGAACATTTCTGACCACAGTGTAAAGCTGCTCTAGTGTTTCAGAGAATAAAGATTTGATCTATTTGCTTGTAGCTTCTACTAATCACAGAATAGTTAAAGACCCAAAGCAAACTCTCAGCTTCCAAGGTTTTTTATATTGCTTCCTCCATATTTTTTTTAATCATATTCTTCTCCAAGCAAACTCACTCAGGACTGTACTCTTATTATTATTAGCATGACTAATATTGAATAAACCACCACTAAATGTGAAAATCTAATGCCCTTCTGAGTAATTATGTTATTGTAGAGTGGCTGTTCCTCCTTTCTCAGAGTAAGAAGCATTCACTAATACTAAGACTAAGAAAAAAAATCCTTGACCTTAGATTATTTCTTGATTTTTAAAGTGCATTACAAACTTACTTAGTCTCCCCATTACCTCACTCAAGTAATTTGTGCTGTACAGATGTGCAAATTGACCTGTGGAACTTGAGGGACACGCTTAAGAGTACAGAATAAATATGTATTTTAATCAGAGTTAGATTTCAGGAGCCTCTGAAATTTCAGGAGGATCTACTTGAGCCTCTGTTCATATTTTGATGCTTTTTAGTATGAATAAATTATAGGTTTTCAAGAATAAATGTGAGGGTGAATGAATAAGTTATAGCAAGATGATCATAGCCCAGTCCTGATTCACCTCCAAGGCTTGCTCATTTCTACATAGTACACTTTCAAAGGTCATAATATCTCAGAACAGATTTAAAATGTAAACTATTGAGAAAATTCAGGTTGTCCTTAGGACCATGAAGGAAAACCTGTGTGAAGTATCCTCTTGCTGATTGACACTACAATCAATTTGATTTGGAGGCATAGGGTTTTCTTCTCTATTTTTTGTTTCTGAAGGAACTACCTCTGCAGAAGATGAGGCTTACGGAAACTGCATGTGCAAATGGATTTCAAATGCAGAGCAAATGGACATAAGCACACTGAGCACCTATAAATGATGAATACATGCGCATTTTGCAGGAAATTCAAGTGGTTAAAGCAGTAGCCTTTGTCTGAGTGAAGTTCTTGTTCATTTAAAGACAACCAAGTACACTGAGATCACTACAAAACTAAAGGTTGAAAAGTAAACAAAGAAAGAGTCTGCTTGCTCCCTAGCATAGAAACACACAAACATTTTGTAAATATTTCAGATTAGGTTTTTTTATTTCGCAGCACAAATGTCCTTGCAAAACAGCTCCAGCTTCTGATCTCTGTTTTCCAGATCTTCAGTGGTCTCTTTTGACAGACACAAGAAATATTTTCTCTTCTCAAGGAACAGATTTTTGGGTGGACATAAAAAGGTCTCTCTGATGAAAGAGACCAACTTTGTGATGAAAGTTATCCAAATACTGCCAAACTAAAATCCACAATGTAATAGAGTAATTTGCTTTTGCAAAGCACGGGTTAGGAGTCTGTACTTTTCTGTCACTTTGTCAGTTCTGGAAAATTTGAATTTACATGTGTAGTTTATAATTGTTTGGTCTTAGGTAGCCATCTCCCCTTCTCATCCCAGATGGGGTACAGTGGGCTGCTCAGACAAGAGCTACAAGAAGGACACTGACTGAGAGGTTACTAAAATACACAAAACCATAAAAGTATCACACAGGAATTAACAAAAGGAGACTGAGACCATTAGATTTTATAGGAAATTTTATAAGGTATTTCTAATATAAGGTACTTCTAATCAAAGACCCCATGAAGTAAATTTCAGGCTGCCTGACTCCTGAGGTAGAAAAAGTCACACGGAATTAATTTTAGTTATTTCTAAATCATAATTTAACTATAACATGGTATGCATAACTAGATATTGTTCTTTCCTTTTCTTCAAATATATAGTTTCCAAGAGCTGTAAGACCCTAAATATTTCACAATATAGTGTAATGCTATTTTGTTAGGCCTATTAATAAAAAAGAAAAAACATAAAATATTGATTCAAAACTTTTGTAAAAGCACAAATATTACCATGCAATAGATGACATAACCAATCTGTCAGGTTCTTTCATGAGGAAGGAGATGCAAATATTTTGTTATCAGAGTAGGTTAGGATGATGATGACAACATTATTTGTAGAAGAACTGGGAAAAAAAACCCTTTTTGTCTAAATATCATACTGTTTTCTGATGTCTGCATAGTAGAAACAGTATAGTGCAAATAACAGGAGGAAAGAAACACATAGAGTGGCTATTTAATTCTTCTCTTTGCACTTTGACAGACTACCCATCTATCTGGGGTCAATGTTACATTTTGTTTTCCATATCAAAGGTTTTTTTTTTTAAAAAGCTTTTACCCTTTAAGACCAAGACAAACTTTGGAGCATCTCCCAGTGGATACAGGTATTATCTCTGTCTTTGTCTAGCCCTGCCTATTCACATTCCATATGTGATCTTTGATGGAAAACAAAAAGCATTAGCCCACAGAACTACCCTGTGCTTTTTATGTTAGTTTGAACAATTGTGCATGCATAGGTAATAAAGAAAAAGGACACCCTCAAGACACTTCTCATTTATGTTTTCTCTTTGCTCAAAGATATTTTTTTCATCATTATTAATATTAAGATCAGATTCTGACCTTATTTAAAATAACTAGTGCAATGTGGAAGAATCCCAGTCTCTTCATTTCATAGCTTGTCTTCCTACTTGCCATCATTTTCTAATGCTTCAAATTGTTCTATAATATTAAAAATATTGTAAACAG
>VZTN01005796.1:0-41916 GCA_013400515.1 Erpornis zantholeuca
GTTGCCCAGAGATGTGGTAGATGGCCCTTTCTTGGTAACATTCAAAGTCAAGTTGAAAGGGTCTCTGAGCATCCTGGTCTAGTGGAAGATGTCCCTGCTCTTTGTAGGGATTTTGAAGTACATGACCTTTAAAAGGTCTCTTCCAACTCAAACTATTCTATGACACTACACAAGAGATGGCCAACAGTTCCTCATATTTCAACAACTAAGGATTCAGCCTTGGTAGCTGGGAGAAAAAAACCCTGAAGGCTTAAAAAGCACAGCAAGGCCAGACAAGAATTTTTATGACAGCACTGACCAAGTTACGGAAGCCAGGAATCAAGCGACACAGTATCCCAAATGTTTTAGTATTGTCCAACAGAAAGAGTTAAGCAATTAGTCTCCACTGAGAACATCTGTCCACAGAAAAAACTTCAAATTGAACACTACTGACTTTCCATCTAAATCTGATATAATACTATTTTTTATCTGAGGATTAAACTTTATTTTGAAGTGGAAAGATTATTTCTCTGTGTGGTTCTAAAAAGAGAGAAATCTGGGCTCAGAAGATTTCATTGTGCTTTACTACTCGGCCATGGAAAAACCAGCTGCCTCTCATATTGGTAAATCAGCTAATCACCGTGAAATAGCAATTGTTTTGAATGGATAATTGACTACAGGTGCAATGCATTATACATCCATTTTGGTATCCAAAGACAAAAATAGTTTGGTCTTGTGTTGTTTTGTTGGGGCTTTTTTTGTTGTTTGGATGGAGTTAGTTTTGGNATTTAAACCTGTTTCCTTTCTTAGGTAGCAATCCTTTGGAAGCTGCAATTGCTGGAACCATCCTAAGGATTGCCTTAAGAGACACGCTCCGCAACACTATAAGGAACAATAAAATCAAAGCATCTGTTTCTTTTATATTATTCTAAAGAAAAAGAAGGGAGACTGTTTTGAGAGGGTAGGGGGAAGATGCAGGTATGCACTCTAAGATCTACAGTCAACTTGGTGTATTTTTACTGACCTCTGTAACAAACAAGCACAGAGAAACACCCTCAAATCCTATGCTACACTGGATTTCTAAATGATGTAACCCATCGCCCTTTCTTGAGGATTTGTGCACTATGCTGTGAAGTGTTAAAGAAGCTAATTAAGTCAAATAAGTTAAGTGTGAGCAACAAACACTGCACAGAAAAAGTTCAAATACAAACTAGAGTACTACATGCTAGATGATATACACCAATCAAGAGCTCTGAAGAGCTGAATCATTTGTCACAAGAGGTTTCAAAATTGCACTGCAAATTACACATTTAAGAATAAACATCCCCTGCTTTGCAACATCTGGTATATTTAGGATGCTACAGAACATCTGTTCAGCTTCACAAAGCAACCTCACACCACAGTTCCATGTTAGGAGGTAAAACAGAAGCTCCATTACCCAGAAACAATCGAGTCAGGAAAAATCTCACCTCCACAGTTGAAAGTAGTAGAGAAGTCTTCTGCCTTTGCCAAAGAGGTGTAATGAAAATCCTAGCACTGATCACTTCATCAAAACCTTGAGAAAAAGTAATCTTGGCTTAACGAAGTTCATACAACGAATATATTCCAGCAATGCCAGCTGCTTATGGAATTTCCAGCAACATACTGGGCAAGACATGTTATTTAAGATCTGAGAAAAGCTCTCCATCAGAGGAAGACCATTACTTTCCAACAATCTCCTGATACTTGATTTTCCTTGGGTATTCCTTCCTCAGAAGCAGTTTGCAGGGCTGAGTGTCGTCTCTGAAAAAAAACAAAAGCACATTAACAGCTTAATTTCACAGCTGCTTTTACTGTCAGCTGCCATTCTTCTGCTCCTCTTCATTTACAAAATCTGTCAGAGAATCTGGTTCTCTCTCTCCTCCTTTCCTCTGCTCAGCCTGGTGTTCTCTATTTTTTCCTTTGAACTTCAGAATAAGTAGGGAAACTTACTGAGAGCTATGTATGGTCTGTTGTACTGAGCTCCTCCATAGGATGTGTCTTACCTGGGCACTGGGTGAAGCAATAGGCAGGAAGTTTCTTCCCTTCTTTATCAGCCCTGAAGAATTTAATCTACAAAACTTCTGATGTGAGGGCCAGCACATGGTGATGTAATGACACGGATTAATACTGGAATGTCCAACATCATATGAAACCAGCAGATTTCTTCAGATCAGTATCCCGTCTCCCACAGTGACCCTACATAAATAGCCAAAGGAGAGAAAAGCCAATCATTCGTAATACTTCTCCTGAGTTTTATTCCAGCCAGCAGCTATACTCAGTTCAGAGATTTCCTGATCCTCATGAGATTTGTCTAGCTAGTGACCCTTGAAGTGTTTCTCAAGTTCTTGTCCACTCTCCACTCTAAACGCTGTATGACCCATCTTGTAAAAGCTTTCTTTGGGAAGATACTGCACCACTCTATTACTTGTTGCACTAAGAACCAAGCTGAACAGAGTATTTCCTTGCTTTTCCTATAGCTTGAAAGGGTATAACACTACTGAGGTGAAAAGAGCAATGCTGTTTCTCACACTGGTGGAGATTCTTAACCTGTCCGTATAGTAATGAAAGAAAAAAGTGGGAAGAGAAGAATATGGAAGGGAAGAATAAGCGATAACAGGAAAAAGAAAATAAGAGATGGGCAGACAGTTTTCTGAGCTGAACATTTCAGTCAGAAAAATAAAGGATAGGACAAGTATCTGGTCTTTTGGGTTTAATATGGTAGAATAAGAGTGAACAAGAAATTTTCATTAAAGTCTTCAAAGAAAGGTTATTCCCTATCGCGTAAAAAGCATTTATATGCACGTCTTCTTATTGACTCTAATGGGAACCAGACATGCAAATCTTCTCAGAAAACTCCCACTGAGTTTTGTGTATAAATCCTGCAAGAAAGTGTAGGTTAATAGGCCCATGGGTATAAAACAATTGCATGCTTATTAACCTCTGGAGCTTTTCCTGAAAATAACTCTAATGACTACTATTTTTTTTGGTAGAATCATGGTGACATAGCTATGTTAAATTCCCCCTGTGCTGTTAGGTAGAAGGTGGTGCTTACCTTCTGTGGTAAACCACAGAGAGGATTTAGTCACAACTGGTCATCGACTGTTGTATGCCTTACTTTGGCTGCTGAATCTCACTCAGATTGTTCAATAATTGATACACTTGGAGCTTTTTCCTCAAAATCCAGTACATACACATCTATTCATATATATTCATTAAAAAAAAAAAAGAAGATTATTTATATCTGTCATGCCTAAGCCTTATTTGATACTTGCAAATAATCATTCAGACTGGATATGTGTCACTCAAGTGTCCTCTTTCAAATGATGCATCTTAATATTTGGAAAGTAATGGTCCCCATCCTCAGTGGTGTGAATCCAAAGATCATCAGGAGTCTGTGCTACTTCCTCAGCCACTACCTATGAGCACCAGAAATTCTTTGATGGGTTCTTTGCTGAGATTCCACTCTCTCTCTGTAGACCATGGAGTGTATTCCTTAAGCTGCTGAGGATTACATCTTAAATAGCAGGAGTGCTTCACACTCCTATGCCACCTTCAACTTGAAAATATGAATTGAAGGACTAGCTGGTGATTTTGTAGTCTCCAACAGTTTTTAGAAGTAGGAGACTGCTTTTACAATTTTCTCAATTTAGAGAAAATGAGTTCTCGGGAGTTAATTATCTTGCTAAGGATGGTTAGTCATGCAGCCTTGTAGACACCATGTGAGCTGATCTACCCATCTCTCTGTCTATGTTCACTGCTTTATTTTGATGTTCTGTTTGATATTTAACTATGCAAGGGTTTTGCCTGTCACAAGTGACCAGCTCACCAATGAGTCTTGCATTTTCTCTTACAGACTTGGTGCTGCTTAGGCTGCTTAGAAAGTCACTGTTTCACATGAGGTAAGAAGGTCCCAGAATTAAGTGATTACAGCTGAATCTGCAAAGACAAGGCTACAAAGGATCTAATGACCTGGTTTCTGCCTTGGTTTATATTCCTGTATCTGTGCATTTTGTGACTAAGAGTATCGTATTGTGTGTTATCAAGATAACTAAATGATGACTCTCACTGTAATTTTCACAGAAATGGAAACAGAAGAGCAAACAATGAAGAGAATTCAGGACATTTGGGTTGAACACAACTTCAATTTTCTAACGAAGGGTTTTGTTGGATCTTTTGCAGAGAGGATTTCTCTCCTACTTAGGACAATTCTGCAGAAAAAAACCCCAGGAAAGTAAAAGAGCAAGGGAATGCCCTTTCTTTTGCTGGATGGGAACCATGCTGGCTGTTCAGTGTAGCATCTAGTAGCTTCCTAATCTATACTGCTTCTGCAGTCACTAGATTGCTGCTGAGCTTGATAATGGAACATCGCAACTGAGAGTAAGCATAAATCTCTTGACTTTTTCTCTAAGAGCATAAGTCAGCCAAGATCTCCACACCACAGCAACTGGCTTGGAACCGAAGGTGACAAACTACACAGCATCCCCAGGAAATCAGGCTGCAATCTGCTAGGTGTGTGGTGTCACAGTGCACCAGTCTTTCTGGCTTTGGGACACACTCTCCTTGTCCCTGAGACTGCACACTCTGACCAAGGCTTAGCAGGAGTCAGGTGCCAGTCTGAAAACACTGCTGCCTTTATTTGCAATCAGCTTTAATGCAGAAAAACCATCATTTCGACTCATTATTCCTGAAGCTGTTGAGGCTTCTATGCCTTCTAGTGTGCTTGCAGTTAACAGCACCACAATTTACAGCTTTTCCTTGAGTAGCTCCATGCTCCCATCCACTGTCAGGAGATGCTTAATGAAAGTCATTTCTGCAGAAGATAAGAACCACTTTTTCTTTACGGGGGCCTTAAATTGTAATGGTATATTAAACCACAACTATAGATTGGAAGGGGAAAAAACCACAACGACATGATTAGGCATTGAAACACTCAGTAAAACTGTTACTTATAATGAGTAAGAAGATGAAGATGCACAAATAAAAGCACAGCATGTTTTCTTTGAGAGTCCTTATTAATGAGAGGGACTATGGGGCTTCAATATCAAACAGCCGATGAACAGCAGCCATTTACATCCAAACAAATGAATCCTAGCAAGATTAGCAGAGCTGGGGGACAGATTTCAAGCCTCTCATTACTTTATATGGAGACAGATCTCAGACAGGACTGCCTCCTCCAATAGTGTTATCCCTGAATAGTGTCTTAGAAGCGATTTCTGTGCACACTGGGTTTTCATGGAGGCCAAGGGTGCTGAGGGGAAATGGGCACTTTGATCCTGCTGATCTGCAGTGGAGCTGAAGCATCCATCTTACATCAATTTTTAAAATAAGCCCAGGTTTTTCTTTCCTTTGGAGAAACAGGCATGAATGCATTTGCTGGTTGTCACACCACTGGAAAGTTTACTGAGTTTCTATAAATTGTTGGAAATACTTAAATAGTACATTTAAATTATATTTGGAGGTTGTTTTTTTTTTTTTTTACAAAATTGTTATGCATCAGAATAAAGAATATTGTGGCAGCAGAAGCAGGAATGGTTTTCATGGAAAGCTGCCAGTCTCCTGACATGCCTCTAGAAAAGATGAGTGAAACAAGAAAATGAAGAGATGTTTCAGTGGTGATGGGGTTTCTCTGTGCTTTTTTTAGGTGTATATATATATAGAATGAAAACTGTGGGAAAGACAGACCAAAATAAGAGAATGACAGCTAAGTTTTCAACTCTAAAACCTTAAAAATTTTGTATTCGCCCCACACATCCCCTTTTGAGCTAAGAACCATAATATTCATCCATGCAGGAGATTCACATAGGTGGTCTGTGGGAACCTGAATGAGCCTCCACCGCAAAAAAAAATTTCTGTTTTCTGGTCTTTGTAAGAGGACCCAGTTATTCTTTCCTATTTAATCAGCATATTCACTTGAAACGTGCTGACTGTTTTTGGATTCATAACTAATAGGCAATATACCAGTTTCATCAAATCCAAAATGAAATGTGTAATTTAGAAAGCCAAACAGAGCAATGAAATATGTAATTATTTAATAGAATGGTGATTTAAGAGCTTCAATACTGTTCATCTGTTGTTGAATTTTGTTTGCAACATACAGTCCAAAGTCACTGTTTTCTAAATACCCTGTACATGTAGAAAACCATTTAAAGCATACAGCTTTGCCAATAGTGTTTCTCTAACTTAAGTGCATAATAATATATGCAGTGCTTGAAAACAGGAAGTCTAAAACACTACAGACACTTTGGAACCATTGCACTGCCCCTTAGGAGATGGCAGGAGTGTCTTAACTGGCCAAAATAACAAAGAGAATAGGCAAGAAAGCCTCATAATCAAGTTTCCTGGGATCTCTAAAGAGGTATTTTCTTACCCTATGGTTTACAACTGTAATTGCAATACACAGTAGGAGTAAAAAATGGGCACCCTGGTCTTAATACCAGATACTCAAGCGGATTGGCATTTTAAAATCAGCTTTGATCCAAAAATTTACAAGTTCTGTTTTCTCCTTTCCTCTTTCATATGCTTGACTTGAGCTATTTAATACTATAGTACAGACTATATCCTATCTCTCTGGTCAGGTTAATAAATTGATAAACTGAGCTTATATTTCAGGAGGATCTTCCTAAGGCTACCCTTTTGGTTTTTGTTTTTTTTTAATTTTCTGAAGCTCTATCTTTACAGTCTCTCTCTGCAGAAGACACGGGACTTTTCTGTCACTTGCCATTCCAAATGAGTCAATACATACACATAATTTAGTGTTTTGTTATCCAGGGCCTATTTCAGCCAAAGGAGTTTTAACTGTGAGCCAAAGCTATCCTGCCACTTATGTTCTAATAGAGAGAGCTTGTGGGCCATAAGCCATGCAAGGAAAAAGGTGAAAACAAATAAATGGTGAGGAGATGAGACAAAGTCAGTATGAGTAAATTTAAAGCAAAGGAGTAAAAGCATTAGATATTTAGGGAAAAAAAAAACCCTAGAGAGAGGCCAAGATAAAAAAGCTAACAGGAGAGGCAAAGGAGGAAATGTCAGCTTTGCAAGATCAAGGATCATCCCATTGCAAGGAGTTCTGGAGACTGACACTTGCCCACGTGAGGAGTGCCTGACCTGCCAAGACTCTGTGCATGATTGCTTGAGTGATAAATATATTAATGCTCAGCATAACAGCATGCTCCTCTTAGATCATTACTAGGAGCATTAGCAAAAGGTGGGTGTTTGCTATGTTATCATGGTGGACTCTCAAGTGGATCATCCTGCTTCCAAATCTCCAAGCCCAAAGTGCCCACATAAAAGTCACCCAGAGACATGAGTGTTACAGTGTGACAGAAGGAAGTAATCCCCTCTCCTTAAATATTTAGTCAACTGCACTCTGTACTCATGTTTCTCTTTGCAAAGTCTATCAAGAAAACAGAGGCAGTGGCATGACTTAGAAACGATTTAATGGTAAGTTATCTCGTTTGCTACCCTATTTCTTCTCCCAAAGAGATATTTGGGAATCTTTTTAGAAAGACATGGAGAAATTGGCTCATTAAAAAAAGGAATTATCAGCATGGGTTCACTACTGTCTGTCAGAAGAATATGAGTACTGCCAGAAGAATATGAGAGTGAATTGATGAGGACATAAGGACAGAAGCCAGTCTGAAGTAATATAACCTATAATCCAGAAAGTCTTTTGAAAGCATTCTTTATGCAAAGTTAAGCAGAAGAGGCCTAGTTTCTGGACTAAAAATCAGAGCAATATTCTGTGTATAAAGCTGACTGCTGAACTGAAAGGCATGTGTAAATAGTGGTAAATCTCATTTATAATGGGGAGATGTGATCTTTACCAAAATGCAGTAGTAGGCCTGGTTTTACTCCACAGTTTTAGCATATTAATTGTCTGAATAGAGGAACAGGTTTATATGCTGCTTCTATGAAAAAGGAATATCATCAATCTTATTCAATTATATAAGTACTAACACTTCCCTGTAATTGTACTATAAACCAAAAATGTTACCAGCTAAAGGTTAAAAGCATTAGATGGATTGGCAAGATCCTTCTCCTTGCTTTTCAGACTAGTGTAATAAGTTTTACCCTTTCAAAGATAGAGACCTGATTGCAGCTGTGGCTCCCTAGCACTTTCAGGATTTGTGCTTCTGAGCTCCTGTAACTTGTGGCAAGCTAAGGAACACATGAGGAATAGGGGCTTAGTTTAAATCTTTTAAAATTAAAGCAAATTGTTGAAAGTTCTTTTGTTTTCCAAATTCTTATATGCATAAAGATTTGTTCTCTGATAATTGTTAGACAGTTTGCAAGTAAATCTTCCAGGTTATAAAGGAGATTATTAAAGAGAGCCAGACAATGCACTGTTAAAGAACTGATGTTTCAAGAAATGCCATAGCTAACACAGAGATGTCTCTGTGAGCTGGCTCTTTGCTCACAGTGGGTCTTCTAAATAGACTTGTGAGTACTTTGTTACCCATGTGAACCCCTCCTCTATCCATGCAAATCCATGGGGTCTGTGTCACTGAAGATGCAGCACTCTTCTCATGAGCTCAGGATGCTGCATTGAGCAAGCTTGACAATTTCCATTGTGTTGTGTGTCTTTCTAGAGAGGGAAGATCCATGGAGGTCATAAAACTGGGAATAGACTTAGAAAAGGGGAGAAGGATAGAAACTGCTTCACTTTCCTCTTCTTCAGCCATTGTTATGCTGGTTCAGCTTTGAAGTGATCAGGAGAGTTTCATTAGGGAAAGGTCAGAGAGGAACCATCTGTGTAGGCAACAGGGCCATGGCAACAAGAAAAGATAACCAAAAATTGTTACATTCAGGCAATCCCAGGATAAATAAAGATTGTTGGCAAGTCCAAATGGGTGCAGAGAAATTAGCAAAATACTTGGTTAAATTCTTTACTTATTCTGAATCCACTCGTTCAAAAATATAGAAGTTAATCAGATTTTTTCTTTCAGAATGGTACCAACCTTGGGTAGCATTAGAGCAACAAAGAGGATACTAACAAATAGAATAAAAATAATTTTAGAAATGGCTATGGTGGACAGTATATTGTACTATTTTTGCAACTTTTTATGCTATACAATTGACAGATGATCTCTACTCTCCGAAGCTGACTGAAATTGTGTGCAAGGGAAGAGTAGTCAAAAATTGAGATGACAAACTCAGTGGTCTCAGTCAAGATTTAAGAGTTACCCATGGCCAGAAAATCACAGTCCCCAGGAAAATACTGGATATCACATGAGGGCACCCAGGGCCTATCTGGAGATGAAGACTCCAATTCTCTCTGATGACAGATGCAAATCATTCAAGTTTTTAAAATAGGAATAGAATGTTCTGTGAGAATGAAAAATTTAATTAGTGTGGGATGATGGAATGATGAAGGGTAATTGTTGTCTAGGTAATCAAGGACATAGCTGCAAGCTGAGCCACTGAAAGTGAAGAGACAACACAATCTTTCACTAATTTAAAGTCTGATTCCATTGTGGAGCAATTAATTTGTCAGCTCACAAACAAAAGGTTGACACTCAGATCCCAGAAGAGAAGGGAGCATGATTTAATCTTGCCTTGCAAAATTCTTCTCACCCATTCAACCAAGGGAGTTTGTTTCTTGGCAGACATGCAACCATCATTAGTTTTTAATTATCTGTATAAATGGCAAACAAGCATAGGTGGTGCTTGGGGTAGACCATTTCCCTGTTGGATTTGCAGGGCTGCTTTCATCTCATCTGTTATTACACACTGGTGCACAACACTGAGTTTTCAGAGTGGATTTCCAAAGCATGGCTCCTGAGGATGTAGGATACAAGGATACTTGGGTGGTACTGAGCATTGCCCTAACTGACCATGGACCAGCATCCTGCAAGAGGGTAGTGATGGGACTTAGCATAAAAGAGAAAACCATCGTCCTTGTAAATGGGCAGCTGATGCTGGCAGGACATGGCAAACCAGGGAGAGCAATAAGGTGGCCTGTTGAGCCATCTATTCCCTGGTGTTAGGAATGTGGATAATAAAACAGGAAGATTTTGAAATCAAAGTACATGGATGAAACTGCAATTACTACAGGAATGAAGGGGCAATCTGTAGGACTGGCAGGTTAGTGCTGAGCATGATTAGGAGTGACAGGCAAGGAAAACAGGGAAAAAGGGCTTCAAAACATATGTGGAAATGGTTGCTCTAAGTTCACATGGGAGAGAGGAGTCAGAGTTGCAAGAAGCTATGAAACAGGGAAAAAAAAAGAAAGGGAGGGGTATTTCCCAGCAGCAGCCTATTATAGATTTTTAGCTGGGAGCAGAGAATTAATTCAGCCATTTTTGGGAACAGATTAAAACATACAAAGCACAGTATTGATAAGAACAGGTAACCATGGTTTAGCACAGTATATTTTCTAGGACGGTACTGTTAAGCAAGAACAATCCATAACTTTGCTAGGATGCACATTTATATATACACACCTGTATCCTCAAGTAGTCAGTTTTCTTTTCTGCTAACCAGAGGAGCATTTAGTGCCACCGACCCCTGCAAAAGCCAGCTGCAGTTCATCAAACAGCTTCTGCACTCGAGGGTGCCCCAGTTCCAAATCACCAAACAGTGGAGTGCACAGCAGTGCTTCACACACAAGGGCAGCAGCAACCCTGCTGCCTCTGCCCTACATGAAGCATACAGTAGAAGCTTTTCTACACATTTCCCTGCTGCAAGACTGAACATACACACAACTGCCAAAAAGAACACTTATGCCAAATTAGCTTAACCATAAGTGCAATCTGGCTTTTGGGATCCACTCAAGATCAAAGTTTGGAAACAAAACATAGGGAAATACAGTACTAGGAGAAATAGCTATTTATTTCCCCCCTCATTCATACTTGGGAGGACTAGCTGGAAAGTCTGAACATTTGTAAAGTATCACAAAACACAAGTGCTAAGTGAAGGACAGTATGAAATGAGCAAAGTAAGGATCAATGGAATTAAATAAAAATAAGTTCAAAAATTGTTGGGAAGGTTCTTGTTAGGAGTGTAATCCAAAGGATAGAGGTGTATTGTTGAGAGCTGGCAGTACTGAGAGAGACTTTATTAAAGAAATAGTGATGAAGCATCCCAATACAGATGAATGATAAGAAGCGTTGTAAGAGAATATTACAGCTGTATCAGAAGATCATTACAGATCTGAATATCAAAAGAGCACTACAAAAAAAGCAGGAACAAGATATGCATTTGACTATAAAGGAACAGCCCAAGCATGAAAATATACGATTAAAAATAGAAACAAAAGAGTACTGCACAAGAGAAAGCTAGCAAAAGACAGAATGAAATAAGCAAAACATGTGAGAAGCACAGGGAGGCAATGGAGAATGCAAACCCCATGCCTGACGGGAAAAGAAGCAACTGACAGGTGCTGTGAAGAAGACTGGGTTGATATTGCCTTTTGTTCATTCAGGTAAAAGTTGAAGAACATTTAGAAGAATTAGATATACTTACATAAGTGACGTGTAATGAAATCTGGTATTTAAAGAACAGTTTTAAAGCAGTCAGCATCAAAAAGTAATGAAGGGTGAAGGGATCCTGAGGAACTGAATGAGGAAAAAGAGAAGTTAGGACAACTGAAGAAAACTACAAAGTAATCAAAATACTTTTTTTTTTTTTTTTTTTTTTTTTTTAAGAATTCTGAAGCAAATGGCTAAATACTTGTTTCAAAGTCTGAATTCGGTGAAGCGCTGAGAAACATTCCAATGGAGTGGTCCAAAGCAAATTTTGAAACCTTTACTTTTCCTGTTTCTTAGTTTGTTTCATTTTACTTTAGCAGAATGTTTGGCCAACCAGCTTAGGAAAAAAACTGTGACCTATGAATCCTGTTGTCAGTAGCATTTCTTAGACTGTCTTGTATTCCATTACTTTGGACATATGAGGAATACATGATGCTAGTGTGGATGGGTGATACTGAGGAAATAAAAAACCAACCACAACAAAACCCAACCCTCAGAAGAATGGTTCTCTTAACATTGTAAAAGTGGGGCAGACTAAGAGTGACCTTTCTAGGGAGATTCTTGCAAATAATATCCTAAATTTGGCCCTATGCATTATTCTCATAGAATGAAGAACATTCATTCTGGAAGGCATCAGACTAGAGGGAAGGCAAAGTGGTCTTTGTACAGTGCATACATACCTGAAATCAGCAAGACATGTTAGAGACAAGAAGAGAGCACTGCATTTAGGAAAGAGGAACCAAATACTTGAATAAAAGCTGGGAATAACTGACAATGCTGCTAAAAAGGAGCTTCAGGGTTAAGGGCCACAAAGCAAATATGTGATTCTGTTGCAAAAAATCAATCAATAAATAAAATTATACATTTCATATTGACGAATTTGAGATATATATAAACACAGAGGGCTGTTTGTGATGCTGATGTGCACTTCAGTGGCTGTCTATATTAAAAGATTGGAACAATGTAGTTTAGCTTCCACCAGAGAAGAGCTAAGGGAGATGTAAAGGGAACGAACACCCGGAAGGTGAGTGACAGGCAGGAACAAGTTATCAGAAGAGGATGCAAAATGGTCTTTACTGCATGCTTTTGATAATCAACAAGACAAGCATCTTGTGAGAGAAGGTCATGGCATACCAGGGTCCTGACTCTCTGTGGAAGCACAGACAAGATTATTTCTAAGAGGCCTTTCAAGACTTCTGCATCTGTGATTCTAGATTCATGTGAGAACAGGGCCCTCATCAGAATTTCTTTGAAAGACGACTGAATTTTGAAAAAATGAATTTAAAAAGTACTTTATGTAGTTCTTGGCTAAAGAGTCATCTGAGCAATAGTTTGGGAGTTTTATCTTTGAGCAGGTCAGAATTTCAGCCAAAGGCATATGTGCTGCTTTCGTCTGTTTGAACTCAGGAGTTGGTAACACAGAAGTGTGTGCAGTATGAAAGAAGGAATGGGCCCACAATTCTGGGTTTGACTGTTTTTGGAAAGCAACAATATCTGTTGTGAGCCAGGGATGGTCCAGCTGAGCAGAAGCAAAGCAATATAGATGCTCCTGAGAAAAGGACACTGCAACATTGAACAGGTCTCAGGGAAATGCTTGCTCAGAAATGTAGTGTTTCTCTTCACTGGCACCCACCTATAGGCTTAGTTTTCTACCACATATCTTTAATCTAGCCAATAAAAATTGATTCTGATCATCCTTTCCTCAGTTTAAAACTGGGTCTATTTTGAGGTGATGGTCCTTTGCATCTTTCATTACCACCCCTCTGTGGTTCCAGCTCTTGGTAGAAATGCTAAAGTATGATGGGAAGATACAATATCATTAGTATAGATACATTATCATTAGTATTTCATCTTGCTGAAGGATGTTTTCCATTGTTGTTATTATCATGTAAATTAGAACTTCGATGCCATGCAAGACTAATAGTGCCATAAAAAAAATTTATTTTAGTACTCTTTAAAAATATTGATTTAAAAGAACAATAAAATCTGATTTTTGTCTGCTGCTTCAAAGTATTATTTGGTTCCTTCTAAATATCAAGCAGCAGAAAGTTAAAAACCCTCATGTCATGAATAAAGCAAAAGATACAAAGACACTGACACAAAATTTTGCACCACAGAGAGCAATAATCACTGTCCACTACTCAGAGAAAAATATTGATTTACTGACCAGTAAACTTCGGTTTTTGGTTTTTGTTTTGGTTTTTTGTTGTTTTGGGTTTTTTTTGTTTTTTTTGTTTGTTTGTTTGTTTTGGTTTTTTGTTTTTGTTGTTTTTGTTTTTGTTTGTTTTGTTTTGGTTTGGTTTGGTTTTTTTTTTTTGTTTGGGTTTTTTCTTTTTTATTTTAAACACTTGGAATAGCACCTAATTCCAAAAGCAAGTCTCTAGAATGACAGTGGAAACAAGGCTTTTTGTGGAAGGTCTTATGCTTATATAAGACCATAACCTAGGCCATACATGCAGCTTCAGGGTATCCTGTACCACATCAGAAACACTTCTTGGCTATAACTCTGATCTGTCAAGAAATGAAGTTGCCTACTCACATTTCTTTAAGAAATTTCTCTGGTAGGTAATTTTGCACCAACAAGCTCTATGACAGATCAAGTGTCACCTGTTGTCCTCACCTGCTTATCTTTATTCAAATTAGGCATCATCTGTCCTTCCACAGCCAGCACAAAGCTGGCATAAAGCTTAAAGCCCACATAAGCCCTTGCTAATTTGGCAGCAATGTGACAGAAATTCAACACTGAATCTGGATCAAAAATTGTACTGCTGAGTGATCCATTCATGCACACACCTGGCATTAACAATCAGAGCCATGGCTTAAGAAGAAGCCAGCAGTGTGTGAGCTAGATAAAGTCAAAAGGAAAAGAGATGTAAGCAGTTTCATACCCAAAAGGTGGTAGTACTGGAAAACAGGATGAGATGACAGCTATGGGATCATGCAGAAGCTGATGGGAAGAGGCATATGGCACATCCTGTCAATCAGACACATCACACAGGGATGTCTCCTTGTGTAGAGCACTACAGAAACCAACAGTGGTTTGGACAGAGAAAGTGTTGTTGCCTGAAAAACCACCCGAGAATTTCCTTTGAGGGTTGTATATTGTTTAGCAAACAATTCCCATGAACTCTTGGCTCCACATATGTGACACTGAAGATCCAAGGTAAGGACCTTTCAAACAACATCAGGGGTCTCTTGGGCAGACCAATTGGAAAAGTGATGGATTATGCAACAATTCATCTCCTGCCTTCAGGGTGCTGAGATGTGTGATAAAAAGACTCTTACTATGCTCATTTTGCAAACCCTGAGAGCTTCACTGACCTGCACACACCAAACAGGGTTGTTCTAGGCTACAAGGGACATATCAAAGCCCTGATAAAATGAGTACATTGAGACAGATGAAGATGTATCCCTCTTTACTGTAGGATCTGAGCGCTGATATCTAACATTTATCCTCACAGCACTCCCAGGATATAGCAGCTGAGGCAGGGATGGCTAGAAGTTGTATGTTCAAAGGTACTTCAGAAACTACTCAGCTCTTCAGGCTGGTAGTTTCTGAAGTCCTATACCTATAAATTAGATGCCACACTCAGTCTAAAACCTTTCTTCAGGCAACTAAACCTTCAGGTTAGATGATACAGTCTCAATCTTCCCTCCAGCTTCTTCTTCTAAGACTTGTGATACTTTAAATGTTGTCCAAGTTTTTACAAGTCAACACATACAAACTGACAAGATACTGAAAACACGATATAGCTCATCATGAGCTCCTTGAGCTGTTTGGAGATCTAGATCAGATCTAGAAGATAGCAAGGAAGATTTCCAGATGAGGCTTTTCTCCATCTCAGAGATTTCTAAAGGAAGGTGAGTTCCTTTTTTTGCAGACTGGGATTTCAGAGATGCATGAAACTGAGGCTGAAGGGATTCATTATGAAGTCTTTTGCACTTCAGCTTCAAACCTGTATGTTGTCTCTTCCATCCCAATCCATTCTGTGATTCTGTGATCACTGAACTAAGAATCATAGAATGGTTTGTGTTGGAAAGGACCTTTAAAGATCACCTAGCCCAAGAAGTCAGATTGAACCTCACATTTCCAAGTATTTACTTGAAGATTTCTGAAGAGAAGAAGTAAAAGGAAGCAACATGGTGATGTCAGAACTCTCAGACTGAACAGTTAAAAGTGTCCGTGCTAAATCAAGTGGAGCTGAATTCTGAAGAGGTCTCACTTGAATTTCAGCAAAGTGCTGAGCTTCAGGCCAATTAGCCTGCATTGGGCCTTGTGTTACCATGACCAAATAGCTTTCTTTTTTAAAAGACAGCTCCACACTTTTCTGAAGAACCTTAGTAGAGGTAATAGCCTTATCATCAGCTGCCCTGGCCTGCCTATGAGATTGGTGTGATGCAGCTCAGAAATGCTACTTCAAGTGTCCAAAGCCAGAGAGCATCACTGAGAAAATCTTGAATCCAGGATCCCAAGCCCTGCTTCAGTGCAGGACAATGCTGTGGCCCATCTGGTCTGAAGGCACTGATAGTGATTCCTCTTTGTGTTCAGCAGTATGCACACACTGTTTGCAGTGTAAATATGCCACAGTGAGCTGGATAAATTACACAGGGCAGTCAGCATCAGAAAATAACATTAAGCTTCTTTTGTTCCAAGCTTTGCCACTCTGCTACACTACTCTCCAGCATGGGAAGGGGGAATGGACAGGCTTCAAATGCAGACCTTCACACACCTCCACACCTTGCAGGCATGTGGGGAGAGCTCAGAAATGAACACTGAAGCATGGCATGATGGCAAGGGCAAGAGGAGTCACAGCAAGGTATGGTCCTTTCAGTAGCCCCATTCCTGCCTTGCTGCAGTACCCAGATCCCAGCTGTGACTAAGACCTGAACATGGCTGTGCAAAAACTACACATTTCTGCAGAAGAAATAGTAAAGTAAAGCAACACCCTGACAGCTCCTAAACCCAGTGCTCATGTATTTTAATGAATTTAAATACTTTTATAGGCAGGGATGGTTATTCCTTGACACTAGTTCATATGTGAAGCTCTCGGCTTCTGTTCTTTCTGATTTATTGTGCATGCATGACCTTCCCTCTAAACTTGACAGTAAATATTCTGTTTGTTTATTTTCTCAAATAAAAGGGAAGGACCAAGCCCAAGGCTGCAAAGTCAGTATAAGAGAGTAAAATTTATTCAGAGAACAACCACAAGGATGTAGTAGATAAAAACAATGCTTTAGGCTGAGGGCATATAAAACACAGCAGAAAAGAAAGGTTTTTAGTTGCTGTTTTATATTCAGTCACTTTTTCTGCTAGAGCCCAGGTAGTCACTCTCCCAGTCTTGATCAGATGCTGTTCACATATGCAATCACTAGCAATCCCAACCCTAAGTGTTTCCATGAAAATACATTCAGATGCTTTAAGCATTTGCCAACCTGCTAACCTACTAGCAAAATAAGCCCAGAAATGTGTTATATGATACCTTATGGATTGTCAGGCACTTTTACCTTCATTTCTTAAGACTTTGGCAAACAGGATGATACAGGAGCAACACTATCCTGCCCTGTTTGGGATGGAAAATGAGGTGAGGCTGTGTAGCTGTGAAAAGCAGCCGAGTTTACGTGGAACCACTACACCTCTCCCGGCCGAGCAGCACTAGGTGGCACTGGTGGTATTCACACACGTTCTCATCTGCCTTTCGATTTCCAAAAAGAATCCATTGGTACTTTTAGACTTTCAGCAAGCAAGAATGCAGCGGAAAACAACTCAAGTATTTCTCTCAGTGGTTTGTGAGCCAAAGATTTAAAAAACAAACAACCCTTTTTCATATTAATCGAGGCTGAAGAAGGACTGAATGACACTTATTCTTTCTCAGCACTGGATCTCTAGCTGTTAACCTCACTTATGTGGTATTTAAAGATTACAGGCTAACTGATAGAAATACTATGTTGCATATAATGGTGCATTTATAATCATTGATTACGGTGTTGTATCACATGTGAGAAGTGTCAAAGGGCTGGATTCTGTGGTGGTGAGCTATCAGTGCTGATTGATGGCATCAATACCCTTGTGTAGTTAGACTTATTTGAAAGAGCTAACACTATATTGGGGATAGCAGCATCACAAATTATTTTTCTCTAAACTGACCTTAGAAATTCCCTGGAGGTTGCTCGTCAGGGCAACCTGGCTTACAAATCCAAGGAAACAAACACAGAATGAAGTAGCAATAAAAGGAAAAGGAAATGGCTTTTCTTGGAGATCATGCATTAAAGCAAATTGGGGCACAGCTTAAACACTGTACAGGAGAAATCATTTGGGCGTGACCAAGACAATCAAAACCCCAGCAAGGAACTGCCATCAAGTTAGCAAGCTTTTCAATGGAGGTCAAAACTCAACCACCCTGATTTTATATTAACTTCTTGCTCTGCATTCTGGGGGAAAAAACCCAAAGCACAAACCAGGGTAATTTGGAGAAAGAAGGGAGTTTACTTAATCTAAAGAACATAAAGTAATTGAGCCTTTTCCCTTATAAATGTAGTAAAAGTTGCTCTTTACAGTCAAAGCACTTGCACAGCAGTACTGTTTTCACCCTGTGAAATCTTGGCAATGGCAATTTGAGCACATGGTTTATCTCTGCACATCACACAACCACCCATCCCTGTGCTGTTTTGCTTCTACCTTGTAGAAACCACAGAGCCCTAGCACAGTCCCACTGCTGAGAGTTTCATGCTAGCAATTCCTAACCTCATTTTTGAGGGTTGTGCAGGAAGAAGAGGTGCAGAGCAGAAAAATAACTTGAAACACCTTTTGTAAATCCCTACTGTAATATTTAATTTCCTTAAACATGAAAGCCGATTAAAAGTAAGAGTTTAGTGACACACCTAAAGGCCCACTCTGCCTTCTCCTGATGTGAACAAGCTGGAAGATTCCCTGAGATACTGGGTCTCTAAGCATGCAGGTGTGCAGTTGAACTTGATATCCAACCTTTAAGTTGTGCTTTTCTTCTTTTGCACATTTCTGCAAAATCCCAAACCACCCAGTGCTTAGTGAGTTCAGACACTCTATTCTTCATTTACAGAAAATGTAAAAAAACCTGAGTCAGAGACTCTAATCTTCCAAAATTTGTTCTGAGTCAAAATCAACAGAAAATGGACACAAAATGTAGATTTATACATACTTCCCTAGAACATCTGCACAACCAAGATTTTACACGTGAAAGATCATCTTAATACCATGTATTTCCAAGCTCTCTGTCTGCCAACACTCAGTAAGTCTAAAAATACATCTAGCCAGTTGGAAAATTTTACTCTTTGTGATTTCTAGGTTCACTATCACCTCTTTTCAAGTCTCTTCCCTTGCTTGTCTTCAAGTTTCTGTCTTCTGCTTAAGAGGAGAGTGTACAGAAATGAAGCCAGGTTTTATTGGAGGCATGTAGTGAACAGAACATGGTGGGACATGTAAAGGTCTAATTTTTCACCATGAGGGAGGTCAAACATCAGGACAGGTGCCTAGAGAAGTTTGGGAAGCTCGAAATTTGGAGATACTCAAAATTCAATTGGTCAAGGTATTGAAAAAAGATCCTGTTATAACTGAGCCCAGTTTGAGTTGAGGACTGGACTAAATAACCTCCAGAGATCTTTAAGTGTAAAAAAATTTCCATGATTCTAAATTTGTGTCATACTTGTTAATATAAATTATATTATATGCTGCAGAAATAGTTTTAATTTGTGATTTTTTTTGTATCTGTGCATAGACACATTTTTCTGACACATTCCATTTTACTTAACTGAAAATTATTTAGGACATCAGTAAAAAATTGGATGACTTGATCTATTATCTTCCTACTTCTTTCAGTAATAGCTAGAAAAAATTATATCCATGCTACCTGAGGGTATTCTCATTTATAGGACCAGAATCAATCAGTACTTGAACAGAAAACTGCTAGGAAACTGCCTCAGGGTTAGATGCAGCACTTATGCTTTTCCTTCAGCAACAAGCCTGCAGTGCCAGAGAACAGTATTTGATACTGGAAAAGGGGCACCAAGAATAGTGTCTATGTCTGTCTCATTACCAGAGAGCATCTTAAAGCTTCTTTGAGTGCTAATGATTTAATATTGGTGCCCAGGCCAAAATTAAGCACACTTGTTATTGCAGGTACTTCCCATCCTGCCCTTTCTTGCTGCTGGGTTTCATCTAGCCAGAGCATACTTCCCCACAGTGGGAAGACCTTAGATTTTCTCTTTATATCCTGTATCTGAGGGCGAAAGAGCCCCAAACCAAACCAAAACACCAATCAGGAAATCCCTCTCCGTGGTTCTCTTACAGGAGGCATTCCTCTGCAAGTTGTCTGACAGAGGATCTGAAGGAGTGTGAACTCCTGGCTGCACCTCAGTTGTTACCCATTCCCACCCCACCTTCCTTCTCCTGTCCCTTGTTTCTTTGACTCTTGGGGAAGCACTGCAGTGCACATCTTGTGCAATGCACTGGAGTGCCTCAGGTGAGCTGTGCTGGTACTGAAGCTGCTTATGGCAACCTAGAAGGCCTGAAAAGTCCTTCAACCTTTAATAAAACTTCAATCTTTTAATAGAAAGCAGCTAAAACATTAGATGCATAAAGATGAAACATGAAGATGCACTGCAGTGCATCTGAGAAGGCTTGTTCTTCGGAAAAGTGATGCAAAATATCCTTCTGCCTTTAGCCCTGCTCTTTCAAACACTTCTTTGTCCAGCATTGTGATTTATTTTGCTTCATCTTTCATAATATGACAGAAGTGGAGATGACAGCCCAACCCTAGAAACTGAAATTAGTTTCCTGAAAACATGCCTCAACTGACTTATTATGATTATAGATTATGGAAATTCACTGATTACTGCAAATGAGGAAAATACAGTGAGCTCCCACTGAAGGGATACAGTAGCTATAAACAGGCCAGCACAAGCAAGTAAATGTACCCTGAGATAAGGGTTTTGAAAGCAATGGAGCAAGGAAGATATGAGAGGGACTAATCATTCACAGAAAACAAACTATTTTATTTGGTCCATAATGAGACATTTGAGGGTGTTTTAAAGTTTCAGATTGTCACCGAGTGAACTATTCTCCTATTAATCTGTTAGAGAATTGGTAAACAGCCACAAAAGGAGCAGCACATGCCTACAGCATTAGAGGGAAAATTGCCTACAGATTACAGTAAAACTATTTTCCAAAGCCTGGAAGAACACCCGAGAATACTACCTGTGCTGATAACACTATCTCTGCAGAGGAGCAAATGCTTAACAATTATCTACAACACCAAGAATGGCCACATTTTTCTGAGTGCCTCTATAAAAGCAGCCAGGGGCCAGGTTTATGAGATACAAAACAGCCAGGTAAAGAATTGCCAAAAGAAAAAAACACAAAGTATTAATTTTGCCTGAGGAATGTTTGGGAAAGGGAAAGAAATGGAAGCTTTCTACATTTTAGAAATGCAGGTATTTGTTTCTTTTTCATTTGGAACCTCAGCCCTCCTACATACCTTTCTCCATGGCCAGGCAGTTTTAGGGGTGTGCCCCTTCAGGGAGGAGGTAGATTGTCATTGTTATGTGGGTCAGTATGTCACACTACATCAGACAGACTGGATTATCCACAAGGCATTTTAATGAGTCTGTATTTTGTTCTCTTTTCCCTGAGCCATGTTGCAGAAGGTCTCTGCCAGCAAAAAACCTGGAGGGGGCAGGGAAAAATGTTCTCCTGAAAAACACTATAAAAATATTATCTCTGTCACACCAATACTCACCAAGTGTTACAGACACACTGCATAGAGACTGCTCAAGGCCCAAGTAATGAAACTAGATTGTTGAAAGGGAACATTACACCCTTTCTGGACACATTACACTGGGGAGAGGGGAAATAGCAGGTTATTTTTCCACAAAAAAAATTGATGTCTGTGGACTTTGAGAAACCATTACTAAGACACTGTTTACCCAAAATATATTTTGGTTCATACCTTGTGCCTGATGTATTTCTAAACAAGAGAGAATAAATTTTTGATGACAAAGATGTTAGAGTTAATATAGATTATACTTTGATTGGAAAAAAAAACAACAGAAAAACACAGAGAGTTTACCCAATGTGTAGTTTAAAACTCTCTGGATAGAAACACAAATTTAAAGAAATAACCCAGTTTTCCTCTAAGTGACTGAAGAAAGAATGCAGATAGATCCCATGACTTGCAGGTCAGTATATCTCTATCTGCACAGGAAGGAAGTATACAAAGATGTATAGGAATTGTAAATAGGGTGGGTGGAAGAGTCTATACCTATACTGGCTGCTGAAACTGACATTGCAGAAAAAAATAATGGTAATGTGAAGGAGTAGGAAAATATCAAACAGTAGATACAGGTATGCTCAAAAGAGCCAGAGAGAATGATGAAGAAATGCCTTTAAGTGAGCTCCTAGGCCCTACTTGTACTTTAAGGTATACTAGTCATGGCAGGCAAGTCAAACACATTCAGGACCTTATCTATAAGTGATAAGAATGCGTAGAAAAAGAGTTTCCATTTGCATCTGGAAAAATCTTAAATGTTTTGATATATAAGAGAAGTATAGATGACACTGGTCACAAAGTTTTAGTGACATTTGTTAAAAAAGAACAAGTAGTCACATGTTTCTAATACTTGTGAACTACTTTTTCCAGGTGCTGTTCAATGGCTTAGTACTAGAAAACAGACTTGGAAAACACATGATGATACCTAATACTTCATCTTTAGCTCTCAAATAGAGTCAAGGTTCAGCAAAAACAATAGTCTGATACTGTGTCAGAAAATATCTGAAGACACATCCAAAGTTTGATTATATTCCTTTGCTTGCACAAAAAATCAAAACAGACCACAAAATATTTTGGATTCTTGGTGATTCAGGTACAAAAAAGGCAACTGAAACAACGGAGGAGTCAGAGAATCTGCTTTGTGAGGGAAGACTGAAAAGACAGAAACTCTTCAATCTGAATTAAAAATGAGAACAGAGGGAATAAAATTAAAGCTGATTAAATAATTCAGGTGGTGGATCCTGCAATACTGGGGATAGGGAACACTTAGGCAAGACACCAATTGGCTTAAAACAGATGGAAAAATACTACCTTATGTGTCAGGGAATGCTTGCTTTCAAACCTGAGGGAGCAGGTTCAAAGAAAGCTTAGACAGCCATAGACAGAGATCCAGAAACAGGTGGATAGAAGGTCATAGGCAGGGATGTACCCTCTCACACACAGAACAGCCCTGAAGGCTGGAGCAATACCAAGGCCACTGCACAGTGATGGGTGTCCTGATCTTCCCCAGAGTTACCTGTACTGACACAGCTGGAGGTGGAGCCCAGGCAGGATGGACTGTAGGTCTGGCTGAGTGGGGCATCTCCTGCAGTGTAAAACTTGTTCTTCTAACAATAGATATAAGCAATTAGGAAAATAACCAACACCCTTTACGTTTCTGTCTCTTTTTCTTCTCTTATCCTTTCCTTTGCTGTTTGTTAAAGTATCAGTTCTCATATTAAAGAGTTATCATTATAAGCACTCCCAATGATTTCTTATAATGATTATCAAATAATCTTTGGAGTTATAAATATGTATCAGATCCACCTCTTCTTGTTCCTGTTCTCCTCTGTGTGTGTCCTGTTGTTCAAAACCACATCCTCTCACATGACAAAAGAAGTGGTACGAAGAGGGACACTAAACTGGAATATCTTCCCATTATTTTTTTTCTCTTTACCCAGAGACTTTCACTTCCAGAGAGATATTAGAGTGCAACTTCTCTCAGTCCTGAAGTGTGGCCAGCTCAGAGGCGGCCTGCTGCAAGTGTTTAATCGTTCCCAACAACACTAATCAGTAGATAACAACAGGAGCTTGAGAAGGATACTATGCTGGAATAAAATGAACAAATCCATTTCAAAGGCCTTGTATTTCTTCACAGTAGTCATGGAGAAGACAAAAAAAAAGATAGACATAAATAAAATGCAAGCATTGGAGAAGGCAATCAGAAAGGGTACTGGATGTGTCATAGGATTACAAAGGGAAAAGAGGAATGAATCCTTTGGCAGCCAACTTCTGCTGAAAATAGGGAAACTTGGGGCTCTGGAGCCCTTTAACCTGTGCCACATCTGGCAGCAATTTGGTTTAAGGAAGATTTTCTTCGAAATTTACCAATTAATCTTTGATGAGACCCTGGCAAGGCAGATGGCTTTTTAAGCTGTGGTATAGAAAAAGTTGTTCTGCAGTAAGAGCAACAATCCATGAAGCTATTACACATTTCCCAACGCACCCTGTGTTATTTTTTAGAAAGACTGCTTTTCTGTGTAATTCTGGCTTTTATCTTGTGATTCTTTACTTCTTTTTTTTTTTTTTCTCCAGCAAACTTATTTTTCATTAAGACAAAATCAGAATAAGAGTTTCAAAATACTTCAGTTCTCAAGGCAAAGAATTAGAGAATGTGTGTCCCTGGGAAAATAATAATAATAATAANTTTGAAAGGCACAAGTCCTTATTTCACTGATGCAGACATATGCCATAAATATAAATCACTAAGATACCAATCTCTCCTCTGGCCCAAGCCAGAAGTACCTATAATGTGCAAAAAGGAAGTTAACTGTTCCTTACCTTTCTACTTTAGCTGTTATGGCCATGTGCACACCTCACTTGCCCATGAGAACTGCAGCCAGTAGAACTTCACAGCTTTCTGCTTTGAAGAAGTCAGCAGAGCAATTCAGGGAGATTTCAATTAAAAAATAAGTGAAAAAATTAATCATAGTGGAATACCATGATTCATACATTCAAAGCTTTTTATTTCATTGGAAAAACTGCTATTTTATAGTGTTATAGTGTTTATTGTTAGCTTTTTGTGAGAAATTCCAGAGGCCTGGACTTACATAAAAGAACACCTCAGGACACTTAGACATTGTGCTCAGAATCACTGTTATGAAGTCCAATAGCTGTTAGTCATATTTACTTTCTTTGATCAGGATGTAAAAGGAATTATTAATGCCTGATAGGCAGAACAAATATACATGGAGCCAGTTCCTGTTACATAAGCCATGGTAGAGTTTAGGATTTCTGAAGCATTCCCTATATGGAGTTTCCTGATTAGCTGAAAGAATATTCAAATAAAACAAAACCATTTAATGAATTTTAGAAGAAATAAAAATATACTGTCCTCTGATCATTGATCAGTGAGAGTTTCTAGTGAGTCCAGTGGATAAGGCATGCTGTCCCAGAATTCATTCTGAGGAAATTAACTCCTGAAACTGGAAAATACAGCAAGCTGTGTTGAGGGATTGGGATAATCTAGGCATGTTGCTGTGCCAACCCAGCTGTGATGGTCCTGCAGCCACCCAGCAATCTCTGCCCTGCTTTGCTCTGCATGCAGATACCAGCTTGCTCAGGCTGAGTGCGAGATCCCTTCATCATGCTCCATTACACAGCTGGAAAAATGCCTCCCATCTCTCCCATGCTATAAGATGTTATGCTGTGCCACTGGCTTTGTCAGAAGCTGAGAAAAAGCCAGCTTCTTCATCATTTCCAGGCCTTTTAGAGCCCTGATAGTCAGTCCACAGGGAGTTTGAACAACCTTGGCAGCTTGTGGGCCAGTATGGATGAGTTGCTATTGAGCTGGTATCTCCTGCTTAAATCTCTGAAAGACCATGGAGCAACATACAAAGATTTGTGCCCCATGTCTCTCTGGTAAGAGAGACATCTGTGACTCTATATCTCTCTGTAACCCTCTCAAGGGATTATGAGGAAGTCAGATGAATACATGCAAGCTCATGTGTCACTCAGGTCTGATCTATTTTCTTTGTTAGGAAGCCAGAAGTCAGACAGTAAGTGGCACAGACTCCAGCACTGGCAGCTGGTTGCCTCCCAGCTTATCTCAAACACATGAAGAGCAATTTCCTCCACTAAGAAATATGCAATACATTGATTTGTTTCCATGCTCGTACAATCCCTAGGATCCAGCCTAAGGATAACATGCATAGATTCCTTTAAGATCTTTATTTATACTTTCTCCCTCTCCTTTCTCCTTTACACATTCCTGTTTCTGCCTGGCCCTGTGCAAGGCATGAACACATGCACTGTGCAAGGTGAAACGGGCCAGAGTAAGGCAGGGACAATCAGAGCTGCACTTCCTGTCACAGCAAGTTATCAGACCTGCAGATGGAACCTGTCAGACTCTGAGAGGTTGCAATCACAACAGAAATACTTTCTTTAAAGAAAAGGCATGAAAAATATTTTACACTTTTAATTAAAACCAGGTCAAGTTAAATGCATGGGAGGGTGCTGCTTAGAACCTGTATTTCTCTGGACTTCTACTTTATGATCCCCAGCTTGATTCGATCAGTCTTCAGATTTGCCACTGAGATTACAGAAATGCTCAGTCAGGACTGCACCAGAAACAGAAGATTCCAGGGGATTATGTAATACAATTTATATTATGCAACAATACCTTTTTTATAATGTCATTATTATTCAATTCATTTAGAGAAGTTTGGAAGACTGACAGACTTTGTGTTTCTCTTCTACTTGCTATTGAACAGAAAGTGGTTTCAAGAATGTAATTTTAGTTGCAACTTTCCTTCTCTTGCAATTCTAAGCAAAGACAAGACTTCAGAAACATGAGGTTCCTTACTAAGCTTCTTCAGCAAAATCAGAAAACGTGATTCCTATAAGTTAACATATATAATCCATAAATATTAATGGGAATTCACTTGTAGTATTATTCAGCTGCTCTATGTGCTTAGCCCTTGCTAAAATAATTTCTGTTCTTGGTCATCCAAAAGAGTTTTCATCACTGGCATACAGGCATTTTCATAGCTTTTTGGATTTGGGGGTTGTGTTTGCCCTGAGTCTTTGGACATTTTCTATAGTTTCTGTGAGTGAATGCTGAAATTATGTGTTTGAGTAATTTCTTTGTGGAGTAACACTTTTATAATCCCTTTGAAAAGTTCCTTGCTGTGATGCTTATACTCATTTGGGCTGACAGACTATTAAAGAACAAGAGTTACTGATCTCAGAAGAAAATTTTTTCCTGTTAACTGTGCACTTCATTTTACCTTTTCCTCTCCATCAGTGACTGCACCCCGAAACAGTAGTTTGTCACCTTTATGTGGTTCATATGTGAATTGTTCTTTGGGGAGAAAGCAAAGCAAGGGGAAAGACAGAGAAGAATTAATCCCAGATCAATCACATTCATTTCTGAGGGATCTGACATATGAGCCACAAACATTTCTGTCTGATGGGCTCTGTGCTGATCCAGTTCCTCATGTCAGAGCAAGCTGCAAGCTTGCTGTGCTGGCTGCAGCTTGAGGCTCCCAGAGCAAGCATGGGAGGGGGCTGCAGGGGTTTGCCACAAATACCTTTCCTGTGACAGTGGGAGTCACACAGAACTTCTGCAGACAGCTTATACAGCACCCAGGGAAACCAGGAACAGCATATCAAAGGAAATAACAACACCAAATTCCTCTTACTCTATTTCCTCTCAAGGAAGGGATTATTATTTTTCTCCTCAGCATACTCTATGTCTGTGTGACACATCTCCAGTCAAGGAGTTGCTTTGTTTTTTGAGCAGGCTTTTGCTTAGAGACTTCTGAAATTTTTTTTCAGTTTAGTTGAGATATTACCTGCTATTCTAAAAGATCAATTAAAATACAATTGTGAAAAAAAATCTCAGCATCATAGAATGAAGTGTGCTAGACCATGGAATAGTCTCCTGGGGACGTGGTGGAAATGACTGTGCTTGCAACTTAGAGAACTAATGAAAACTAGAAGTTATAGAGTAAAGAGCAACTGAGGCTTTTTTTTTTTTTTTTCCAGGGACTAAGTTGGGATTTAGCAGACATGGTAGGTCAATTTTGATTACTTTTTTCCTTCTCACCTCTAACTATGTGTAAACAAGGAAGGAACAATTTTATTTGTTACAAAATAAAAAGCTTAACCAAAAATCACAAAACAGAACTCCACAGAAAATCACTTATTATAGGGAATATATTTTTCCATGGTTTAATTGAAACTACTGTTCATTACATTTCTGCAACATCATCAAAGTCACCATATACTACCTCTGTTGTGGATTAAGTCTTATTTGCTTTAAGGAAGTATCTTCTTTGAAGTGAATATTCTCCAGACTTTACGTAACACAACTTTCTTCACATTTCGGTAATTTCCCAAAATTTTGCCAATGCACACATTCTTTTTCTGGCCTCCTTGTTTTAGTTATTAGTTGCCACTGTATCTCCATCCACAAACCACACTGGATTTATTTTCCACAAGCAAAACCCATACTGCAAATTAATGCAACCCCATGGAACATGCCACAGCATCTGTCCATCCAAATTTACTCCGAGAATGCTATGTCCTTCTACCTCTTCATAAAAATCATAATGAAACAAGAATTATGGAATATACCTGTGAACTTAACTAGTCCTGTAAACTAGAAGGAGGTCACTTTCATGCTACTTTAAGTGTCCATGGTATATCAGGAAAAGGGAGGCTTTAAGGGTCTCTTTCATTTTCCCAGGTAAACATATATCATATATTCATAATTTGAAGGTAAAGCCAGAATAAAATTCTTTTTAAAGGCAAGTGGATACTTATGGAAGTTATTCCTCTACCTCTCATCTACATGGTTTGATATATAAGAGAGGAAAATCAAAATGTGTTTTGGGAGGGCCAAGTCCTTCCCTGTCATTTTTTTTTTTGTTCCATTGCAAATACACTACAGTCCACTGAGCACTGTGGGACTGCCACAGCTGCAGTGTCTGACATTCATCTGTGAAAAAATGGAAGTGTTAGATGAATAAGAACATAGATGCAAGCCTATACAGAACTTGTGTCTGTAACACAGGGAACTAGACCAAGATTTTTCAAATACAGATGGACGAGGGCTAGCTGCATAAAAAGATTTGCATCTAATCTTATAGCTGATTTCAGACTGTGCTTGTCTTTAATCTCGTGTGGAAAGCTATCAGAACCTCCAGTAAATAAATAAATTTGAGACAGAGCACATATTTAAGTGCTTAGATCTGGGCCTGTAAATATGACTGGAACTGAACAGTTGGGATACCTGGATTTGTTCTTTTAAGAGATGGCTGAAAAAGGTGAGCTCTTTGCTCTTCCTGTTAATTCAGTTTCAAGAATATACCATTGCATGAATTTATTTCTGGTATAATCAGTGACTGTCATGAATATCTGCAATGAACTTACAGATCCTTGGGATGAATTTGGGAGGCCTGGATCAGTCCCAACAGTGCAACATGTCTCTTAAGAAGTGATCCCCTGTATATCTAGGACTGACAAACCTGCACAAGTGGTGGGTCAAATTCCCCATTCCCTATCTAAGGATATTTTTAAGGTTTTTAATCAGTCCTTTTAAATCTGAGCTTCACATTTGTTATGCTTTCAAGCTCCCAACTGTATCTTGTATTCCTGTGGGCTTTTGATTTTTATTTTCATTTGGTTTCAACAGATGTTATTTACTGCTATTTCACTCTGCTTTGGAGAGGATTTATCATTGAGATGTATTTTCATTTTAGTGCACAAATACATTAAATCCAGGCATGAAGCCTGACCAAAACAGCTGGAAAGTGACACTGGAATTAAGGCTATAGAGCTGCTTCTCTAATCTGCTGAGCAGTTTATAGAAATGCAGTTTAAATAAAATGAGTCTGCAAAGAGAAAAGCTTAAAGGATATTAAATCCTGGCTTTGTAAATGATGGTCAAGCTACAGGAACCACCCCACAGTGTGTAATCTTTCTCTTCCATGTAAAAAGGTTACCTCACAAGGTTTTTGGAATAAACTTAATTAAAGCCAGTGAACAAAAAATGCAAAAGGAGAAGGGCGACAGACTTTGTTTCAGAAAATCAAGTATATTTCTATCTATCTATCTATCTATCTATGGACTAGAGATATATCTCCCTAGTCTTAGTGGGAGAAATCTTAATTTCTTTTTTTTTCTCTAGGATATTTACCCTCACACCCGCAATCATAGTGAGCAGAGAGAAGAAGGTGGGGATGGGTGGACACTTCCCTTTTCCTGGGAGAGAAGAGTTCACTGAATAATAAAGATTTTTGGAAGGGCAGAATGCTACACATGTTGGCAATAAGTTTGTCAGTGTTCCTAACATTTCTATACAGCTGTAATCCATGCATTTAATAAAATATTGATATCGATTTCCACAGTTCTATTATGCAGCAAAAATCTTAATGGGATCTAAATTAAACACTTCTGCAATGGGTTGGAGACTGCATGTCATTTCTTGCCCTGGTGGAAAAGCTTTATGCCATCCCATCTGCTGTTCCAAATGCCAAACTTCAGAAATATCACTAAATGGGAGGTCTGTTGTAGAGAAGAACTTGCAATTTTATTTGAGATTCTGTTTAGCCTGGTAAAACATCCCCTATCTGTTTGTATCACTGAGCTGTTGCTGAGCTACAGGCCCAAGTCTAATCTCAGATTGATGAAATGCATCCAACATGACATTTGACTCAAGTTGCTCATAAATAATAATAATACTACTTTACATTTATATAACCCTTTTCAGCAAGAGCTCTCCCAAAAGGCCTTTTTGACCTCCAATTTATCTATTGTGACTCTCAGTGAATTAGAGACAAGTGTAATGGGCTCTACTCCACCGCCACGTACAATGTGGCAATAGCTGTGAGACAAATTACATTTGTGATGAGAATCCAGTCATCTTAGCTACGTGACACTCAATAATCCATCCCAGCAGAGATCACCTGTGCCATTATCAGAGTCTCAGTGGTTCAGACAGCTGTCAACTGTATAAAAAGCTCCCTGCCCGATAAGTGTTGCCCCCTTTCTTCCAAATCTGGTATCACTAACCCTCAAATAACTACACCGACCTCAGCTTGACAATATTTACTCTAGACAAAATAGACACTTTTAAATGTAGGATTTTACAATTCACTGTTTACTAAAACCAGAAGTTTAATGAATTCTAAAAAAATTGGTTCCTGGGATTATTCTGAATTTAAGGTACTTGTGCCTCAGTCATAACCAGAAACATATGAAAAAATTAAAATTTACCACCATGACACTGTCACATCAAAAAGGTTGTGTAGGTCATATCAAAACAGGGCTCTGTTCTGCTTGTAGTCAGGATTTTTTCCAATCTGCCTTACGAGAATATATTTTCAAAGGCATCTAGGCATCAAACAATGCAGATAGGGATTTTCAGATTCATGTGCTGTGTCTATTGCAGCTTGAAGCCTAAATCCCATGAATAAAATTGCCTTGGATAAATCATGAGGGCTGGCTTTAGCAATCTGCCAAAGCACAGCACCTACCTACATATCTAAGAAACTCACTGTAAGACAATTTCTCCCTGCTCCCACTGAGAGCAGAGGTACAGTTCCTGTTGCTTTCCAAGGGAACAGAATTTAGCCAATGGGGCACTTTTACTTCTGTGTAAAACTTCCTTTTTTTGATTAATAGAGAGTACAATGTTTTTTAACAGTTTTCAATTACTTAGGTTACTTTAAAATATCTTTATGGCTTAAAGACTATGCCAAAGACAGCTAATGGCAAATGTTACAATAACACATGAAAAGCATGGTAATAGAAAGAGAACACACCAACTTGGAACTCAAACTCTTAGCTGCTATATAAGAGATCCAAACATAAATTCCTGTTCTCACCTTGCCGTGGGAACTCAGGGATTTTAGCTATTTTGGTGTGATTTTTTTATCATTTGGTTGTATTTTTAAATTTTAAAGGTGCTTCTTGTTAATACATTTTAGTTCTATTCCCAAGATAATTCCCATAAATCCATTGTATATCACCTTGTTCTTGCAAAAAGGCCAATGTGATCAGCAATTATCAAAAGTAAAGAGGATGCTGATTTTATCATACATTATATATTGAATCAATAGTGCAGGAAAAAGTCTAATGAACCAGTGATTTTCTCTACATATTGTAGCCTGTTCTCTCCTTTTTTGCTATTCTCATCTGCTGATACCCTCATCCCCAAACCCAAAACATTTCCCATTTTTGTTTGGTGTCTGCATATCACCACTGGAAAGCTCAGACATGTATTTGCTATACAAGGACATCATTTTTCAAATCTGTATTTAGACTAAAGCCCCAGGTAGAATAAAATATCTTACAGCGTTCCAGCTCTAACAGCAGACATCCCATAAACTCACAGCTAAGTGCATGCTATAGACAATCTGGTAACCCTTTGGTTTCAGTTTGATAAGGCAATGACTAATCGTGTCAGCTGTTAATTTCTACCTTCAGTACCTATGAGGTAATCATGGAAAAATGTTCACATTAACATTAGAGGAGAGCAGCCCTGTGGAGAAGGACTTGGGGGTGCTGGTGGATGAGAAGCTCAATATGACCCAGCAATGTGCACTCACAGCTCAGAAAGTCAAAAGTATCCTGGTCTGCCTCCACAGCAGGGGACAGCAGGGCAAGGGATGGGATCCTTCCCCTCTGCTCTGCTCTTGAATCCCCACCCAGAGAAATGCATCCAGCTCTGGGGTCCCAACACAAGAAAGACATGGACCTCTTGGAGTGGGTGTAGAGGAGACCACAAAGATGATCAGAGGGCTGGAGCAGCTCTCTCTCCTATGAAGACAGGCTGACAGAGTTGGGGTTCATGATGGAGAAGACTCAGAAGAGACCTTAGAGCCTCTTCCAGTACCTGAAGGGAACCTACAAGAAAGCTGGAGTGGGAATGTTTACAAGAGCATGCAGTGACAGGATAAGACAGAATAAAAAAAAGCTCAAACTGAAAGTGAATAAGTTTATATTAGATATTAGAAAGAAATTCTTTAGTAGGGGAGTGGTGAGGCCCTGGCACAAGTTGCCTAGAGAATCTGTGGATGCCTCATCCCTGGAAGTGTTCAAGTCCAGGTTGGATGGGGCTTGAGCCACCTGGTCTTGTGGAAAATGTCCTGCCTGTGGCAGGTGAATTGGAAACTAGATGATTTTTAAGGTCCTTTCCAACATAAACTATTCTATGATTCTATGAAAAATAAAGCACTTTCTAATAAAAAAGTGTTCAGACCTCTGTTCAAGCCAGAAGGAATTTTGATAGTTCTGATTTTATGGACTGTAGACTAAGGTAGCAGAATTATGTTGATTTTCTTACAGGGTATAGAAATAAAGAGAAATGAAAGCAGATAGATCTGCCCTAGCAGTGAACCATTGGATACAATACTTTGCTTCAGTGAATATCCAAATGATTTTCAGGTAGTTTGGCGCATAGGTAATTTATGTGCTTCCTTCTCTGCCTGCTATTTAGAAGCTGTTTCTCAAGAAGGGATTGTTCTCTGAACTGTTCACCTTTGCATGCACTATTTCTTAACATTTCTAATATTCTTCTTAAGGTTAACTTAGTGAAGTGAGTTCAATATACCTTTTTGTTGCACTCAGAGACTCCACATGTGGCTGGGGTCAAACCCAAAACCTGCAAGGCTGTTCCTAGGTGACTGCTTGCTTGATGACTGTGTGTATCACGCCACAGAGGATGTCCCAGTCATGAGATGCTTGCCATCACTAACCAGAAGCAGCATGGTCCCTCCAAAGGGCAATGCTGACAAGTACCTTGTATTTTGACCAAAGATAAAGATTCTTCTTTAGGCACCTCAAATACAAAAACTGGCTCTTAGATATAGCACATTTAATTCAATTTTGGAGTATAAAACAGAAGTCTGAAGCACAAATTACTGTCTCAGATAAGCTGTATCTAAAGACTCTGTGCTAAAATATGCAGCTTGGGTACCCCATTCTCCTGACTCCACAAACAGATAAGCAACCTTGGTTTCTACAAAGATTCTTATTTTTGTAGTCCTCATTGAGACACTTAAAAACCTGTCAATATATTAAACTGTTCTCCCCTTCCCTTGGTGAGGATACTTAGGATGGAGAAGCAATACTATTCTTGTTGGCAGATATGAAATCTTTAGAGAAGGCAGCTGGAAAAACAGAGACTCTACATCCTCAACAGGACTTTGGAAATCATAACGTTGAGCTAAATATCCAGGATCCCTATACGAAAACGTGTCAAACAATTCACAAAATTGTAAAATACATGTGTTTCAGTGCCTACAACAATCCAAGGTAAAAAAAAATATGAGCAGACAAAATAAAACCCACCCTCAAATAGTTAAGCAATCCAAATGTGCATAAAAATTGAATTATTATAAAGAATTTCCAGGTATCACCAGCATATCTATCTGAGTTAAGCTACAAATATACACAAAGTTATATCTTTGGAGATTCCCAAGTCTTTTAGAATCGCCTGAATGGCTACGCAAGAGCTGACACAAGTAGATTTACAGAAGAGGATAAATCTTGGCAAAACATTGCATAGTAGTTCAATTATCCTGCTTCAGGGAAATCTAATTTAATTGCTGGAATGCAATCACTTCCGATAAGGTTTGATACAAGCATCATTTATTGTCGGTAAATGTATCTTCACCAGATGTTCTTTCTACAACAGCTAAATAAAATCAATAGTCACCCACTTCAAATAGCAAACTATTTGTTGCTACTATAGTTTGTAAACCATCTAGCCAGAGGTCAGTAACTTATTTTATCATGAAAAATAAAGATTATAGCTTCTTCTAAAAAAACCCCATCTCCTAGTATTTATTATTGAAGGGTTCATTATCTGTATGCAGATTTTTCTTTGCTCAGTACTTCATTACTCTGCGGCCCACTTCCTACAGACTACTCCGCTCTGCGATTTCCTGGAGGGTGAAATGAAGCCTAGCATCTTATCCCATCAATGTTTGAATGAACTGTCCCAAAATTTGATGTTTAAGGATGTTGGGAAATTTCTGTATTGGGTTGACCCTGGCTGAATGCCAGGTACCCACCAAAGCCTCTCTGTCACTCCCCTCTGCAAATGGACAGGAGAGAGAAAATGTAACAAAGGGATCATGAATTGAGAAAAGAACTGGGAGAGATCACTCACCAAATACACTCATGGGCAAAACAGAGTTAAATTAGAGGTATTAATTGAATTTATTAATAACAAAATCAGAGCAGGATTATGAGGAGCAAAAACAGACCTTAAAAACACTTTCCCTCCATCCTCCCTCCTACCTCTACCTCCTACCCCCAATGTCTCAGGGAGATGGGAATGGGATGAATGGTCAGTTCATCAGCTGTGGCTTCTCCCACTGCTCAGGGACAGGAGTCCTTACCCTGCTCTCAAGTGGGGTCCTTTCCATGGGAGACCATTTGCCATGAACTCATCCCAACATGATTGCATGCCAAGGGCAACAGTTCTCCCCAAACTGCTGCAGTGTGGGTCACTCTTCCACGGGGTGCAGTCCTTCAGGCACAGCCTGCTCCTGCGGGAGTTCCCCACAGGGTCACAAGTCCTACCAGGAAACCTGCTCCGGTATGGGTTCCTCGCTCCACAGGTCTGCAGGTCCCTGCCAGGAGCCTGTCCCAGCCTGGGGCTCCCACAGGGTCACAGCCTCCTCTAGGCACTTACCTGCTCTGGCCTGGGTCTCCTCCCCAGGCTGTGGGTGGATCTCTGCATCCCCTGTGGATCTCCATGGGCTGCAGGGCACAGCTGCCTCACCATGGTCTGCACCATGGCCTGCAGGGGAATCTCAGCTCCAGCTCCTGGAGCACCTCCTGCCTCTCCTTCTGCACTGACCTTGGGGTCTGCAGAGTTTCCTCTCACATATCCTCACACATATGCCTCTCACATATCCTCACTCACTCTTCCCTGGTCACAATTACTTCTGTGCAATAACTTTTTTTTTTCTGCCTCTGCAGTCTGTTATCACAGAGGTGTTACCACAATCTCTAACTGGCCCAGCCTTGGCCAGCAGCATGTCTGTCTCAGAGCCATCAGGGACTGGCTCTGCTGGACATGGAGGAAGCTTCTGGCAGCTTCTCACAGAAGCCACCCCTGTAGCCCCGCTGCTACCAAAACCCAGACCATGCAAACCCAATACACTATAACATTTGAACAGTTGTATCAGTGCAGTTGAACACGTTTTTTTCCACTGTTCTAGTTGTGCAAAGATATCTCGAAGAAACAATGCACAGCTCCTGAAGTCTCCTAACTCTGCAGTTTGTAGATGAGGTATAACTAGAACTCATGCAGACACCCCAGGGCTAATGCTGATCGAGACAGGCAGGACAACCATTCTTATGCACTTGCATGTTTTAATATTCTCTGTTATTTGAGCAAATAAGTGCTTAAATGTTCTGACTTGCCACATGGTGACGTTTGAAGTGTACAAGGGCAAGAAATACAGTCCCAATGCTGGAGTTATTTCTACTCTACAATTCACTGACAAATTCTTACACGAGTAGTTTTTATCTATGAAATTGCATAATAGACTTAAGTGGTTTTTTTTAGATATTAAGCCTATCTAGTGCAATCATACTGTATTGAATGTATCTATTGTTAGCATTAGCACAGAGAATTTAAAACTGGAATAAATTTTTATTACCTAGGGAAATTTACATATGCAAATTTAAGCAGCAAAAATTCCCAACTTATCAATATTGAAGTTTCCTTGGTTTTTATGGTAAAACACCCTTAAAATAATTAATCTTTTGTAGGGGCACAGTTTAGCAGATGTGCTATTTTGGAAATAGACCTTGAAGGTTTGTAAGCCTGTAAAATTTGCAAATAGATGAGAACAAACTCTTAGTAAATGAGATAAGGTAATAAAGTATGTACTCTTTAACTAATTGTAGACATAATGCCTTTAAGATCTTGTGAAATAACTTCTGTTATGCCAGGTATTAATATAAATTAGCTCAGCTATGAGCATGGTATCTTCTTAAAAGCTGAATGGATTTGCCATGACATTACTTTAAAAACATTTGGAGATGCTCTGTGGATAATGATGAATATTGAATTAATTTGCATAGCATTAAACTACATGGAAACATATGATTCCTACTTGTACTTCCTGTTTTCTTCCCACCAAACTTCATACATAAGCCATAAAATATCAGAGCACACACCATGGTCAGCCTTTTCCTAAATAGTCACTGGTTTATCAGAAGAGAGGACTGGACTCTGCAAGTGAAATTTTCCAAAATTTTATTTAATAAACCGAAGAGAGTCTGTGTGAATATGACACAGACCTGTGCTTTGTTCAAGGATTCATAAAAACCTATTACCTCAAAACAAGAATGTGCTGCTGGGAGCGGAAGCAAGGAAGTCTAGAACTGGTGGATTTCCACATTTCTAATTCCAATGCACCACGACGATTATTAGAAAGTTGTCATCTTTCAATGCTTTCTACAAAGCTATTCTCTTCACAGTTTAAGAGAAAGCCTGGGCTATCTTGCACAGAACAATGTAGAAGCACCTGACACTCTTGACTACAGTACAGTCTTCTTGTACACGGAAGAAAATTTCATTTCTCTCCCAGAGGGTGTTCTGATCACAGCCATCATCATCATTTGATCTGACAGCAGACAAAAACTCTCTTCAGGAAAAAGTACTTTACCTACAGACAGCTATACCTGAGCCACAGATACATGAGCTCACTTATGGTCTCTAGAGAAATGGAGAGTTGCATGCAGAGAACCATGGTAAGCATGATACTGATGCAGAACAATATACATATTGAAATACAGAACAAAGGGCAATTCCAAACCTGTGCTTCTGTGGCTCACAATAATCTTGGTCCAGTTCCTATTTCCCTTTACAGGAGGGACCTATGGAGCATCCAGATGAAACTAAGGAGGTGTGGGAAACCAGGGCAGATGCAGGGTGTAAGGCTGTGAGTCCCACCTATAAGAAATCCCACAAAGCAAGACTGGCACTTGAAATAATAAATCCACTGCTCAAAAAGGGTGCTGGCTGCTGTTGCCTATAATTTTCCAAGCTGATGGAGACATTCATGAGCTCCAGTGAGACCCACTACCTGCACAAGCTAAGTAGCTGTCTCTGGCTGCAATTTAACCCAATTTTAATAGCTCCCAGGCCCTCAATAACAGGGAACTGAACTGGAGCTTCTCAAGTGCTTTATTCTCTCCCACGTTATAGACGTTTTCTCCTTAAGAATATTTCCAGCACAAATCCTGCTTTTCTTTACCATATCTGAAACTGTAGCAGCAGAAAAAAACCAATATGGATCAGGGAAGCTCTGGAAAAGCATCTCTCAAGTTGTTTGGGGTTTGTCATCGCCAGAATGAAACTAAGGTTGCTGACAACAATTTTTTCTTTCAGGAAACCTGTTACCTTACCCTGCATTAACAGGAACAGTTAGATTTGCAGAGAGCATTAATCAATCCCCACTAGTACTAGAAACACTATTCCCTGAAAGGCAAGGCATACTTTTTGGATAAGATTTTGCAAACACAGCTACCATAGTGTACAGTGAAAGAGATGAGTACAAAAACATGTAAGGATTTTGTCTGTCTGAAAAATGAGCCTTACCTCAGATGCTTTGTCTGGATATCAGTTAATAAGAACATCCTTTCTCTTTAGATTTCCACCCAAGGACATGTTTGGTTTTGTGGATTTTATAATGGTCTTGAGATACTTGCCAACTTTGTAGATTTTATACCTCTAAAATCCTAATTCTTTTTTGCAACCTCAATAGCCAAAATACCCAGGGTTCAATATAAACTGCCACAAGAGCCCATAGAGGGGCCACAGTGAACAATTATTTGGTAAACTCCTCACCAATCTTCTCAAGATAGGTCGTTGGAATTTTACCTGACTGCCTAAGGCACTCAAAGGCTCTTTAGATCAGTCTTTTTACAAAAGGCATCCAAAATAAGTTATATAAATTTTCTGCTTGGTGCTAGATCTAACCTGAAAGTTGTTTCCAATTTCTGATTGCTGAAAGTAGGTACAATTAAAAGATGAACAAGCAGAGGAATAAAAGTAGGGCTAGTTTTATTGATTTTTTTTTAACTAAAAGAGAAAACTGCAAATAGTCTTCGCAAATAATACAGTAAAACTGAGAATGTCTATGCAAATGATGACACCTGAAAATAATTTTCTTAGTGCATCTTTATAGGAGTGATTTGGAATATCATCTAATTTGAGATTACTATATATTGTTTTCTTCTGTAATTGCTAGAACCCAAGTCTTTAGAAATTATGGTTTCTTTAATGTTTGTAGATACAAACGAAGAATGATCTTTAAACTAATGTGTTAACCTTCTGTCCTTTTGCCTTCTGGTTTTCAATTATGCTCTCAACAGATCAGGAAAACCTCTTACAGCACAGAACTGGTTCCAGCAAGTGCTGGAACCCATCTTTAACAGATAAGTTTAACAGAATGAATTTTCACCAATATTTCTGTCAATGCTAAACAAAAAATCACCATCTGTGGTCAACAGGCTGACCTGCAAACCAGAGGAGCTCGAGGAGTTTAGCTTGTGATGTACAAACTACCCACTATTTGCAAAACAGCAGAAAGTATTTAAAAGGGCTGGGGAGAAGGTGGGCAGCATGGTGGAAGAAGAAATATCCCTGCCCATTAAATGAGGGAAAGAATTTAAAAAGAGAGAAAATACAAGTAATGGATGACTATTCAAAATTTAGTCTCTAATTTTTATTTGACTGAATGTAAATGTGCCAAGCCACGCACACCACAGTCTACAGTAAGAACAGTTAATTATTCAATCTTGCATGAGTGCGAGTGCAACCTTGACCTTCTGAGGTTTTTCTGCAGGACTTATCTATTCAGCCAGCATAATCTTTATTATTGCTGAAGGCTTTAATATGTTCACATTGCTTTGATAACCAGTGGAGTGTAAAAACACAGGTATTCCATGAAGTTCTTTGTAGAGTTCCTTTTCAAAACAAAATAACTCCAAGTTACCTTGGAAGGTTGTGTTTTGTAATTTAAGGCATCACAAAAATCTAAATACACATTGGCCCAACACAGGCAAAAAGCCCCAGCTAAGACTGGTGTTTACTTTTAGCCTCGTTTGATGAAACTCAGTTGTATGTGTGTTTTTTTATTTGCCTCTCTCATCCAACTAAGTAACTCCTAAGCCAATTTCAGCAACATTGAAGAGAGAGTAAAGGTCCTTTGAAGTAGGTCTCAATATTCTGGATGTCAAATTTTCTGCAAAATCACTGGAAACAGGTAGCTAGGTAGAGATGAAAGGCCATCCCTTGCCTGAACTGAGTTAAACTGTGACCTCAATTCATACTAAGCCTCAGGGTATTTAAAGAGGCTAAAGAACTGCTGAGCATCCCAACATGAGAAAAGTTTATGTCTGCAGTCATATTTTTATTAACTGTGACACAAGACGTCTACCCCGGGACTCCAAACCACTGAGAACCAGACCTCAATACTGCCACTGCCCAAGAAAACACTTTTCCAGTTCTCTTCAGAAGTGTTATCCACCTGCTTGAGTGACAAAATCTCCCCAGAGAAGAGCCCTTTCTCTTCCATAGAAAACCACTGTGTTATCACAGTACAAGCACTGTTTTGTTCCTGAACCAAAAGTTTGAGAACTCGAATAGGATGTCACATCTCACATTACAAAGAGGCTGAAAACCATGTAGTACTGGTATTCATGTTCATATTCATGCATTGCACTTTGCTTGGTGCTTATTATGATTCCATGGAAAGGAGCTAAGATGAACTTAACATCTTTTTTTATTTTTCTTTCTTCTCTCTAGTTTTTTATTATAAAGACAGCTAAGAAGGATTTTAAACCCAGCACAGATTAGAGCTCCTCAAACTCATACCAGACTGCCAGTAGTAGTACCAGCTTCAATACAGATGTCCTCCCAGGAATGCCCTCCACACCAAGTTAGAGGAAAACATGAATAACTTCTTGACTTTAAGAAATCTAGCTAATTCAATGTCCTTAGGCCATTCCTTATTCTTACAGAAACAGAAGACAAAAGTACCTTGATTTCTTATCAAGTGCAGGTTTTGATTATTTTTTTCTGTACTTCCTAATCTACCTGGATAGTTAAGTAAAATGCAGCACAAAATAGAGCTTGTAAAAAGACAGGAGGCATATGATGTTCCCAGAGAGGGGAGTCGCTGCAGAGCTGCTTGCAGAGGATATTGGATGTTTGAAAAGAGAAAAGGATTTTAGTAGAGGATTTTACTAACTATTGTTTTTTCCTTATCTCTGACTGTACTGGTGCTTTCTTTAGAACTTGCTCTGCCTTCTCCTACGCTACAGCTCAGATGCTGACATGAGTAGGGAAACTATGTAGAGCTAAACCAGTCATCAGTTGCCTAGCATTCCTTGGGATATAGAGGTCCCCTTCTTTTTGTCAGAATATAAGAACTACTACTTGAATGAACTCTCAAAAATGTTTCCAATCTTTGTTATAATTATCAGTCATTTTCAAGTCTCCTGGGATATACTGTGTTGTTTAATACCTTATCAATGATCTGGATGGGGAGATTGAGTGCACCTTCAGTCATTTTGCAGCCAACACCAAGTTGGATATGATTTTTGATCTACTTGAGGGTAGGAAGTCTCCTCAAAGGGACTTGAACGGGCTGGATCAATGAGCTGAGGTATGAGGTTCACAAAGTTTAAGTGCTGGGTCCTCCACTTGGGTCACAGCACCTCCATGCAATTCTACAGCTTTCAGAAAGAATGGAAAGCAGCCCAATGGAAAAGGACCTCCTCACTGGGAGTCCTGGTTGACAGAGGCAGAACATGAACCAGCATGTGCCCAGGTGAGCAAAAAGGCCAGTGGCATCCTGGCCTGTGTCAGAATGTGGCCAGCAGGACTAGGGAAAATTGTGATGAGGTCACATCTTGAATCCTGTGTCCAGCTCTGGGCCCCTAACTCGAAGAAAGACATTGAGGTGCTGAAGTGTGTCCTGAGAAGCGCAACAGAGCTGAGGAAGGGTCTGGAGCACAAGTCCTGTGAGAAGGGGCTGAGGGACCTGAGAGTGTTTAGCCTGGAGAAAAGGATGCTGAGGGGGAACCTTATCACTCTCTACAACTGCTGTCCCATTCCACTATAAAAAGGAGGAGACAGGAAGGATTCTTTTGGTAGATTTTCTGATGAAAAATTAACCAGAAAACACGGCAATATTATATCTGAATAACCTTTATTGAAATGAATACAAACAAACAAAGACAAACAAACAGGCAAAATCAAAAAATGCCTAAGTGTTCTTATAAAAANCCTAAGTGTTCTTATAAAAAGGGGGGAGGGAGGAACAAGAAGCAGAGAGAGAAGAGAGCGAGGGGGAAAGAAATAGAGGACAGGGGACAGCATTACCACAGAACCCTGGCTATTTGTCAGGAGTCAGGATCGGTTTGGCAGATGGAATGGGTGTGTGGCAAACTGCAGTGTGTTTGTGTAGCTTCTGGGACAGGCTGGGCATGATCTTTGAGCAGTGGCAGCAGCTTGTGCATAGTGGCTGCTGCTGGCAGGCTGGGAGTGACCTTCGAGGGGCAGTGGCAGCAGTGTGGGGGTGACCTTCGAGGGGCAGTGGCAGCAGTGTGTGAGTGCTGGAAGAGAT
>VZTN01005798.1:1295-22536 GCA_013400515.1 Erpornis zantholeuca
GTCCTTGCTAGGTGCTTGTCAACTTTTTTGAGTGTAAGTTTAAAACTTGGACTGTCAATGAGGGTGCTGTTCTCTTTCATCAAGTTGATTAAAAGTTAGGAACACACTCATGAATTTTGCCTGCTGAAGTCAAAACAGGCTATTTTCTCCTGCTTCCTGATAGTTTTTTCTCTCAAGTGATTCTGTAACATATGTGCTGGGCCATGAACATCCTTGAAAACTTTTTAAATAAAAGCACTGATTATTCCAAGAGAAGCACACAGATAGTTCAGGAATACTTTTCTTCTCAGAGTGTCACAGTTCACTATGTTGTATTTGCTGGTAAACTCCGGTAACTTTTTGAGCTTTTGTCCAAAAGACAGTACAGGGGAAAGCAGCTTGGAACTCATTTCAGTTGCAGCATTATTTTCCCTGTTGTCTTACCGTTTCAGTTTGGGTAAGAAACACTGTGCATAAGCATAATAAGAGTCTCCTTACAAAACAGAATTGTCATTCTGACACAATGACATAATGTAATAACTGACTTTAGCCCCCATTTACCCAAACAATCATATTTACATGACTTTAAATACAGTCCAGGTGAAAGTAGAGTGCCATTACCATTCTGCCTGGGACTTTTGCATATTCTTTTGGCTGTAATTTTAGGGCTGTCAGGAAAGGCCTTTTGTGTCTTACTTGTCTATAAGAGTATAGCAAATGGCCATTGCATTTTCTATAATTTTTTTTAATATATTTTCCTTGACTTCACCTTGTTGTTGGAGAGGGGCTGATTGCAAGAAACTTAAAAAAAACCTCTCTGCTTCATTCACACTGTTGATTGAAGAACTAGGATTTTTGAGTGTTTAGATGACTCTGAGTGGTTTGAACTACTGGTTTGGGAAAAGGGAGANGGAATACATTCGCTGCTTGACTTTCAGCAAGTCACTGAAATACCAAGCTTTTTGAGTTTCCCCTTGTACCTATAGAAGTGATTTTGTGCTGTGTTGTACCTACCCAAATGCCAATTCTGTGGGTGTCGATTCTTTAATGTCTTTAGAACATTCCATTATTTAGTCAATGCTCAGAATATAAAAGAGGGATCAATTCATGTGAGTCAGTGTTGTAAGATCAGATGTAGAGAAAAATGAATGTGCTCAAATCTGCAGTATTTTTAGTGAGTCAATGTAAAGGCAATGATGAGATTGCTCATCTGAACCACACACAAGGAGTTTTTTTTATTGTTTGACGCTGACATTCCAGTCCCTGTAGTCATGGACCAATCATATAAAATGTCTGTCTTAGGTGCATCACACTTGTTAATGGGGGCAGTTACATTGCTTTACCACATGAACTTTTGAAACGTAGAGTTGTTAATGCTTCTAAGTACCTTACTTTGAAAAAGCAAATTGCTATAAGTACATCAAAGAATGAGAGTTTCTATTAACTGATCCATGAAGGTCATTTCATGTAAAGGATTTTACAAAGATCTTAAAATATTTAAACCACCATTCTCTTGTGTTTCAGTAAATAAGAACACTGTTTCTTTTTGGGTTTGGGTCTGTGTCACCTTATCAGAGCATACTGTTAGGCATTTTTAGAGTTCCAGTGCTTCTATTTCTATAAAATTTGATCTCTAGGTCTCAGATGTCTGTTCTGATCTGCTATTAGTTTTCCTGAATCCAATCCTAAAGTGCAAGATACTATAGAGGAATGTAGCTGTTTCCATAATAGGAACAAGCAAGTGGATGACACCTCATATATAAAACAGCTCAAATCTGAACTGGAGAATTTTTAATGATGCAGTGGTGCATTTGACTCTGATCTGATTTGATTGCAAAATGTGAACTCAATTGTAATGNCTGGGGAGATGCTGAGTAGAGAACAGCTTAGAGAAGAAATGCAGAGAGATAGAAGAGAAGTCTATAAGTGGATGCAGTAGAAATTAGGAGAGCTGAAAATCATGGTTGCTAAGGCTCTACCTTGCTATGGGCTGAGACACACAGAAATAGCAGAGCTCCTAGATCAAGGAGACACATAATAGATAGATAATAGACAGTCCTAGAAGTGTAAACTGCAGAGTTCCAACCGCATGTTCAGTCTACATCCACATTTGCTTCACAGGTCTTTATTTTACAGAGCCTAGAGTTTCTCCTTTAGTTTTTTTTATGTGCAAACATTGAATGCTTACCTGCTTTTATATGAACTTTTTGACATATGCAGATCATGCTGTTTTGGCAGTGTGTCACTTTGTGAAGGCAAATTGTGATTTAGTCCATGGAGAATTTTAGAAAGACATTAGATAAGTTATAGAAGGAATTAAGAAGATGAGAGGGATGGAAGGCAGAGAGAAAGTAGATCATGATAATGCTCAGTTTACCTGTGATCAGAATGAAGAAGTAATCAGTGAATCAGAAAGAAAGAAAATGACTAAAGAATAGCAAAGCTGGCCTATATTATCTATCTATCTATCTATCTATCTATCTATCTATCTATCTATCTATCTGTCTGTCTATCTTTCTACCTATTTTTGAGTGACCTCAGTTCTCCAATGGTTTAAGCACCATTCAATACGAAGTATATATGTGCTTGGTTTGGATCTCCCTTTGAGGAAGTGTTAATGCTAGTGCAATGCTAGTGCAGTGCTAGAAAATTTGATGCTGAAAACCAAGCAGTTCTTAAATTAGGTTGGAACACGAATAGTAGATAAATATTCTTGGTACAAATGGGGTCCACTGTATTGTCTCCAGTTAGGAAAAAGGATAATATGGAAGTGACTGGCAGTAGAAGCTTCTCCTGGAGCTGAGACAGCTTGTATTGACCTTCCACAGAACAGCTGAGGCTGCCAGGCACTCTGAAAGTGTCTAGTCCTACACTCAGCACAAAGCAGGGCGAGCTGGTGTTCATGGTGTTTCTTCTTCCAGAATGAACAAGAAGTGCTGTAAAGCCATTGCTGCAGCACTGCTGTTGCATCTTAGTAAGAAATGAAGAAGTACAAAACTTTAGAAGAATTAAGAAAAATCAAGACAAAAGGTAGTCAAGCTTCTTGAATATCTAGTAAAAGAAACACTTTAGGTTTTACTTCAGTTCTGGGCAAAAGTTCAAGTAAGATTTTACAATTTGAGTGAATTGGTCCTTTTTATATCTCTTTTTCACACCCCCTGACGCAAATTTATCTTTTCCCAGAATATCTATAACCGGGGAGGGATCAGCATTGTATATTAGCTATTAATTCACTGCAGCCAGTGAATTCCCCAAAGTATTCTCTTTGTGGGTAGCTGAACACACCTTTTCCATGAAACTCACAGCTCTTCTCAATGGCTGTTTTCCTGGAGATACTGTACCTCCCAGTGCTTCCTCACTGGTGCAATATAGTATGCCTCTCTGCCTCACAGTGGCCAGTGTTCCAGCCTTTCACATTTATGCACTTAAAACTTTAGGTTTATATTCAGTCCTCAGGATGGATGATAATCCAGTGTAAGGATCTGAATAGTGTTTATATATAATGACTTTTTCCTCTCCATATATGAATCACGAGTGACATAGGAATAGTCTTCATTTTGAAAGAGCTGCCCTCAAAGTCCATTTTGTTCTGACAGCTCTTCTGTATTCTGCGCAAAAATCAGAATTGCCTCTTTAAAGAAGAGTCTGTCATTATTTCTGTTTTGTACTCATGTTTTGTCCCATTTAGTGCTGTTTGTTTTGCCAATAGCAGAAACCAGGAAGGCTTGATGGCTCTTCTAGTGTGGAAATGAGAAACCAGATTTAGGAAAATGACATCTGTCTTTGAAATTTAAAGGAAAAAAATAAAAAAGGTAATGTAGGCCACAATTAAGAATGTTTCTGATTTGCTCTGTTTGATTTTTTTAAGCTTCTTAAAAAAGAGGTCAGGGAGGGAGCAATGTAACAGGATCCTTTATATTGAAGTAAAACGGGCAAACTATCTAGTAACTATTATTTAGACTGTGTCAGTTTTATTCATGGTGTCAAAGGCTAATGCACTGTTCCTTCAGCTGTCTGCCATGGCTGAATACCCTGGAGCACATAATAATGTAAATGTACAAGAACTATTTATAATAAGTCCTTTCTGATAACAGAATCTATCCTTTCCCGATAGATGACAAAACATGTGAACTAACTGAAAGAGAGGATATGTTTCAGTTAGATATTAGGAGGAAATGTTTACTTTGAGGGTGCTGAGGCACCTGGAACAGGTTGCCCAGAGCAGTTTAGGATGCCTAATCCCTGGAAGTGTTCAAGGCCAGTCTGGGTGGGGCTTTGAGCAGCCTGAGACAGTGGAAGGTTGCTCATGGCAAATGGGTTGAAACCATTTAAGGTTCCTTCTGGCACAAATCAATATTTGTCATGAAGTTTCACTTCTTCTTGGCACTTTGTCCAGCCAGTCATGGCTGAGGTCCTCCTCCCCTGTCAGCCCCTTTGCCTCTTGCCTGTTCTGAGCATTGATGGTATGATAATGCAGAGGTGGCATGTCTGAGAACTCAGGCCTTTTCCCTCATAGCTCTTTTGGATTTTAAAGGCATCATTCTCATAAGTAAGAAGAGAATAGCCTACAATTGTGGCACAATTTCTGCACTGCCGCAACTCTTCTGCAGAGCATATGTGGAAGCATCTGCAGCTGGAGGGAGTCCATCTGTAACCCTTGTGAGCAGGGTGTTCACAGATTTACCTCCACATTTGACAGGACCAGTCCCAACATGGAAACCTGCCATGTATGGCCTTTAAAGTAGGAGAGATTTTAACTTTAGCTCTGGTCAGTAGATATGAGTAATTCAAACTGGGAGGAAAATATTCTTTAAAAGCAGCGACTTAAGTTACCAGAGCCCTTTGTTCCACATGAGCCCTCTCAGGCATAGGAACTGGTCGCCACAGTGCAATATTTGTTACCAAAGTACTTCCAAGAGAGGTTCATGCCCTCTCAGAAGGTTACATTTCTGTGACTTGTAGCAACAGGCAGCAGAAAATAAACCAGTTCTGGTTTGAAAAACAAACCAGTGGAGGACACCAAGTCAGAATTACAATTTATTAGGAAAATTAGAAATAGTCAGGAAAAATACTGGCTTAAACTGACAGAGTCAGAACATGACACCATATTTGGTTGGTGGTAGCACTCTGGTAAGATGGTGGCTGTGGTCCTCCTGAAGTGATGGATGTGGTTCTGTTGAAGCAGTGATCCTGTAAAAGGGTCGGTTCTTTCTCAGAAGGTCCTGTGGTAGGTATGTAGCTCTTGTCCTCTGGAAATCCAGTAGGAACAGGCTGGAGTGATGTTCGAAATCTTAGATTATATCCAGGATGGAATGCTTGCTTCCTCCCTCTGGGTGGAGCATCTCACAATGGGATGGTGAGTTCTGGGATAAGGCACTGATGGGCCATTAACAGGAGATAGTCCAGGGGTGAGTTATCTCTGAGTCATGGGCAAGGCACTGATGGGCCATTAACAGAAGATAGCCTTGATGGGAGGCAGGAAGCACTGCCCCACCTGGTTACAACAACTCTTGAAGATGGTGATAGAATATGTACTTCTGGACATATTTTACATTATAACCTAGGACAACCTTATAGTTATATTCTTTTTTGCACAAGAGTCTGAACCAGAATCTGTTGACATCCCTTGGGGCTTTTTTTGGAGAGGACAATTGCAGTATATTCTCATACAACCTCTGAAGCTTCACTGTTATCTATCCTCCTGTAGCACATGGGGATATGCACCATGAGCTCTTCATGTTTTCAGTTTTCAGTCTTCAGCTGGCTCTGATGCAGTTGTACATTTGTTGAATATCTCTCAAGTTCTAGTAGCTTGAAGATCTTATTAAAACCTTCAAATCCTGTTTTTGTGTCTACCACAAGCTAAATATTTCTGCCTGTGGCCATCTTGGAGGTCTGTAAGCTCTCACAGCTGTCAGTCACTTTGGAGAGCAGTAGAGAGCCTCCCCTGCTAAATCTGTCTTTCTGTGCTTTGAGTGCTGGCTTGCCAGCTGGGCAGGTGTTGTAGCTGCTTAGCTGCTTCTCATGATGCCTGGAGCTTGTGCATTGCAGCAGCTTTTGCAGTGGCCTCTCCCAGCGGGCTCCAGGGAAACATTAATGCAGACTATTCTGCTGCCATCACAAGAAATGCAACCTGCCAGTGGCTTAGTAAAGCCTAGGTGCAGGTTGAGTCAGGTGGATGGCACAGGGCCCATTCCTGCCCAGCAGCTGTGAGTTTCAGTGATACAGATATTAAGCACAAAGGTGCACCTCTGGCACATGCAATCTTTGTAGTGTGGTGTGGCAGAGGTGTTCTGGTATGTGCTTGCTCTGTGCTAAGTCCCTCAGGCAGACACTTTTGGCTCATGTCAGAGGCAGGGCAATAAGTGTTTCATTTGGTTGGAGCGACATGGCTGTTCTTGCATTCTGTGCTGCACAGAGGAAGGCTGACAAGGGAGGGAAACTTTCTGTTTATTAAGCACCCTGTTGTTTTGGTAAAGAAAAATATAAAATAAGTACACTTGGTTTTATTTTAGAAAAGTCATAGTTTGGAATGTCTTGTGGTTGGTTGAAGGTGCTGTTCACCAGATAATCTAGCATGAAGGCAGACAAACCAGAGGAAACATTCTTCTTTTTACTCCTTGGCAAAACAGGACATACCTGAGTCTTGGACATGGCATACTCTACAGGTCCTGTGGCAAGTAAAAGAGGAGCATTATAGCAAACCAACAGAGAAGATGAGGCATGTTTATGCTTTCAAACTGTTGAACCATACTGTCTTGAGGCCATGGAGAAATCTGGATAATTTGCTTTTCCATTTGGTGTGTTCAGACAGTTCTTCAGGTCAAAGTCTGCATGTTCCTGTGTGGACTGGAAATGTCTATCCAGTTGCACAGCTCAGGCCCAAGTGTGTCAAATTCAAATAGTGAGGAGTTGATATTCCTGGGAGAAGAATGAGACTGTCTTGTTCTGCCATCCTGCTGGTGTTGCCTGTGGCAGCTCCGAGCTGACAGTCGTATCCTCCTGGTGCTAAAAGAAGAGTGATTCATGTGTTTGCAGTCTTTGTGCAAATGGCTGTGCCCATCCATGTTCTTTGAAAATTGCTCATGTTGCAACAGACATTCACTATTAATCACAGTCACCTAGCATTTAAGTGATTAGGTTTTGTGATCATGGTAATTTTCACAAATTTTAATTTGCTCCCAGCAGTCAGGACAATATTTTTACTAAGTACAACCTATGCTTCTGCAAGCAGCTGCTTTGATTGCATGAAGTATAAAGCTAGGCACTGTTCTCACTGGCCACCACGAGTAGTAAAAGGATGTTCATGTGCACTGTTATGTACATCATCTGGCCTTGGAATGATGATCCCTGCCACTGAGCTCCCACTAAATCCCCCAAATCAGTTTGTCATTTATTACTTCCTCTTTAAGTACAAGGCATAGAGCTTCTGAGGGTTTTCTAGTGCCTCTTTCAGTTGTTTTGAGTTCCAAGTTTAATTTTAGTTAGCTACTTCTGACTTAGCTAATTAGGTACCCTGTCTTTTTCCAACTCATTCCACTGCAGGTGGATACCGATAACATTTCTCCTCTGTTCCAACCCTGAAAATGCAATCAGGATTTTAAGCAATATTATGGAAGTGCTTTAGTTGAGATGTTTTCTTACAACTTGGTCATGAATTTGTTTGCTTCAATAGGAGGGGGTAAATTAGAAAAAAACCAAACAAACACCTCAGCTACGGTGGCAGCTTTGGAATTCAGTGTCTGTTACCTAGTCAAAGAGATGTGTTGCTGTTTAAAACTGAAGTAGTAGGCTTGTGAAGTGGGGGGATTTTGAAAGGGAAAAAGGAACTAGACTGCATACAATGCATCACTGGTATGCAAAGATGTTGATATGGTTGTAGCATCCTTCATAAATCGCCAAAAAAGGTCAATGAGCCAGAATATTTTTTTACACCATGGCCCCTTTTACTACTATACCAGTAAATGAGTGTAGATGGGAATCAGACTAATTTAGATTAATGGGGGTTAGCATTTCTTTGGGAAGAGAAGAGCTGTGGGAAGAGCTCCTGTGGTTGTCTGTGTCAGCTCCCATGTGCATCTAGGAAAGTAACATTGGAAACTGAATCCTCCCAGAGAACAGGTGGAACTTAATCATCGCCTTTAGCTCCTCAATTAACCTTGGCACTGTAATGCTGGAATCTGGATGAGTGGGACATCTTAGAGTCATTCTTAAGTAGCTTCTTATATGGGGAATGAAATACGAGTGTTTCATGGTATTATGGCTTCCAAACAACAGGGCAGGACTTAAAGGTAACAGAGAAGAATCCCAGGTAATAAGGTGTCTTCTGAACCTGCTCTGGACAAGATATGAACAAATTCTTCACTGTCTTAGCTACAAAAATGTTATGGAAGAGAGAGTTTAAGAACTGAAATACCAGAGGGTGCCCTTAGCTGCATTTCAGATGCAGCTGATTCCATTGGCTGGTGTGTGTGTAAAGCACAAAAGGTGCTGAAAAAAGTCTTTTGCTGATCCCAGTAAGAAAACTGCGTGAGCCTAATAGTAGACACAACACAGGTTGTAGACTGAACTGATGAATCCTTTTTATACAGATTGAAGGGTTCATGTACCTTCATATTTGTGGTCATGTATGCTTGTGCATTCTTATTTTGGTGAATAGCCAGTCAGCTATAGGTGGATAAATATCTTCCTAAATATAACTCAAAATAGCTTCCTGCTTCATGTAGCAGAACTTTATGGTTTTAATTTGTCCAGTATAGTCATAGCTTAGTCACTTAAAAACCAAATATGTCAGTTTTTTAAATACTACACAGCTTCACTGCTTATGATTCACATTTTTTGAAATGTGATTGCTGTTTTGGCACATTTCTCTTGTTTAATTTCACTAAAAGGGGTTGCTAATAATGCAGAAAAGGTCTAAAAGATGATAGATCTAGGATGGAAAATACGGAAAATGAACTTCACATGATTTTGTATGAGTATTGCAAGCAGAGCAAACATTCAGTTTTTCTTTTCTGCAATATAAGGTTTTGTAGTTCTTTATGTCTTTTTCTGTCTTACACAGCAGCAGAGGTGGTTGAAGATTCCACATACTAGCATCATCTGGACTGCTACTTTGTGAAGAAAATTACAGTTTTTCCTTTCTAAGACTGTAAGGAATTCAATAATTGCATTGTAAGCAAGTGTAGTGTGTGGCAGTTTGGATTGAGCAAATAGCTCTGAACTGTAAATCATGCAAACCTCTAAGCACAGAAGCTGACTGATATGTTAAAGTGACAGGAAATAACTCTCATGGGTCAAGATCACGTTGAGTAAGTTTTGGGTACACACAAAGGAGACTGTAGTCAGACGACTAATAGTCCAAGAATAAGAGCAGGTGAACCTCATGAAAATCATTCATAGAGCACAATGAGAAACACAGTTAAAAGTTTGAGAGACAGATGGAGTTACTTTTTTTCACACACACACAAAAAAAAGACAAGCTTGTTATAGAAAATGAGGTAACTGAGGAGTAATGAAGAGAGTGAGGGAGGAGTGAAAATAGAGGCAAGGAAGTACAGAAGAGGAGCACTTCAGGTCCAAATGAGAAGACTAGAAAAGGTGTGCAGGTAGGGAATTTCTTAAGTTGTGACGAGAAAAAGGTTGCTGTGTAACTAAGAGAAAGCAAGCCAAAGAAGGTAAAAAATCACACCCTTTTCCGATTTTTTACTAGAAGGATTGATTATATTTTGAATAGAAAGAGAAGAGTGTGAAGGGACTACGATAGGAGCCCAAAGCTGTATAGGACTTGCTGGGATTGAAGATGCCATACTTGGTTGTGATGAGGAAGGTCAGACTAACTTCAGTGTGATTTCTTGTCTATCTGGGGAAAGTCACAGCCAAGCTTTGAAAGCATATTCCCTGATGTCATGGAGAGAAACAAAAAAATCAGTGAGAAAGTGAATGAAGAAAGGAATGAAAGGAAAAGAAGGAAACCCTGAGGGGAGAGGACTGAGAGCTGTGGAGAGTATCATCTCTGATGAAATGAGAGAGAGGCCAGAATATATATTCCAGAACAACAATGTAAGCGTTTTTTCTTGGTGAGGACAGTATTGGAAATGCATCCTTTACAAGTATTTTGCAAACGTTGCCAGACTTTGTCCAGTCACCGTGACTGGGGCCAGGAGCTGCTCTGAGCTCAAGAACAGCAGAATGAAAGCTTGGGAAGCTAGCTTTTCTCTTGTTTCTAAAGGCTGTCAACCTGAAGTGAAGCTCTTGCAGTCAGTGGAACTGTATGGGTGTGAGGCTGATTTGTTAGTGTGGAATTTGATACCAGAAGCTGTCTATGTTTCAAAATGATATCATGGGACCAGAGGAAAACATCTGTGCTTCTGTTGTGAGTGATGTCCTGCTGCTTAGTTTTTAAGGGTCCCGCATTTACCTGTTTTTTATGGTGCCCCTCACTGAATCTACATAGTTGTAAATTCCAATGCACCTTTTTAAGAAAACCAAACAAAATAAGAAAAATAGTTAAAATATTTAACCTTCAACTTGGGATGCACCAAAGCCAGACCAGTGCAACTAAAGATCAGACAGGCAGGGCTGAGAAATGTGCTTCTTTTGCCAGAGCCACTCTAGGATCAAAAAGGTAGGAAGCTGAGAGAGCAAAGCTCTGTGCAGTGGCATTCAGCCACAAGATTGGATGTGAGCATGTCCAATGATACAGTAACAAATGCAATCACAAGCAAGACTTTCTCTATTTCAATTAATAACAGTGGATTTCAGTGTGTACAATATGTACAATCAAAATAATGAATGCAAAACAAAATAGGCCTCTCCCACCCACCATGTGCAAATCATTGTGTATGCAGAAGCAGCTGATTAGAACTGTAGATCAGCTGTGTAAAATTAGAAGGATGGCTTGTTCTGTCATGGTGTAGGGTGCTGTAGGGTTCAACCAGCAGTGATAGCAAATCTTTTTGCCCTAGCCTGTCCTATAGCTTTTTCACTACCATGTGATGGAAACACAAGCCACCTGTCACTGCAGAATCAGCACTCTGACAGACCCCACAGACAGCAGATTTGTAACATGCATAGAAAGGCAAAATTTTGACCTTGGCCTACAATTAGGATTGTAGGCAGATCATTTTTGCAAATCGTTACAGGTTCTCTCTGACAATAGTTGGCTGTAGTAGTTATAGCCAAGACTGTAAACTTTTTTTAAAGGGGAATGCTCCACTACCTTTCCTTCCTTCCTGATTTTGTATAAACAGGAGAGTCATGGGGCTGAACACAACCACGTAAACAAAGTGGGAAGGTTTTTAACTTTGAAATGTAGTGGGAATGAGGTATTTAATAATGATCTTTTGATTTGGAATATTCTTTTTTGTTTTTCGCAGAAAGAATTAATTCATAGGTGTTATAGACCCTTAGATATGGCATTTAGATATTGTCCAATTCATGGCATTGAAACACCTCATTGTTCATTGCTTGAATCCTATGGAGCAGACAGAGGTAGAGCAAAAACGTAAACTGAACAATAATATCGTGAATGATTCTTCTCTTCCTGTATAGCACCATGTAATTCCTGCTGTAAAGCTCTTGCTAAACTTACTGTGTGGTCAAACAGGAGTTCTGTACTAATGCCGAGGACGCATTGACTTCTGGCTTTGCTATAGAGTAGGTTTGCACATTGTCCTTTGCATGTTGTACTCATCTCTCTCCCTCTTACTTAATGAGTGTCTGTGTCATTGCCTAGCTCACTTGTTTCTTACCTACGCTCTTTTAATCTTTTGTGAATGTGTTTTTACTAGCATACAAAGATGTCTATTTCCATGGTGTGAGCAGAAGTCCTGTAAGGCTAGAAGTTTAGCTGAGCTAAAGGGATAATCTCCTTCTGAATGATTATTCCAGTGTAGAATTTTTAAGTAGAATCATATATATATTTGATATAAGATAATGGTTAATGTATTATCTTACAAAATTATTTCTGTTATTATTAAGTATAGAAACTACAGAAACTGTGGTCTGTTTTTACATCCTGTAAGTATAGAAGTTACCTGAATCTAATTCTATTAGTAGCAATACCTGCCTTTGTCCATGTTAACATATTATCCTTGGTAAAGATGGTACTTCTAATCTCCAGACAGTGAAAGTATTGGTAATTAAATAGGCAATTAAAGGGAAACTAATCACATGGATATTTTGAAAGTAGTTAATTACTCTCATGTGAACTCACTGTCTTGGACAGCACTGTGCGTTCCTTTGTGCCAACACAGCCTATATACTTCTGCTAGTGCACTGCTGTGTGACAGTGAGGACACAAGTCATCACATTTATTCCTTCTTGTAGTGGATGGTAAACAGGAAAATCTTGTATTTGCACCTTGTTGGTTTTTGTTGAGCAGCATGTCTTTAAGAGAAAATATCTACATGAAGAGTCGATCATTTGGCTGTTGGATGCTTTTCTTCAAGTTCTTTTGGTTTTATCTCATTCAAAAAGAAATCTTAGCTTAATAGTTTCCCATTTTTAGCATGGTTTGTTTGTTTAATAAAGATATCGGAAAAGTAGTTTTATAAACTAAATTATGACTTCTGTGTAAAAATACATTAATAGGGAATTATTTACTTTAGGACTGCTAGATGAGCCAAGACCAAAGGAGGATGCTTTCTTTGTGTTAAACAGCACTCTAGCTGGACCTACTAAAGCAAAGCTGTTTGAGACAATTTGTAGGAAAAGAGGCTTTAGAATCAAAATAAAGGAATATGTTGAGGAGGGAAAACTCAGTAAAAAGGAGAATGTAGTGAAATTTAAGGTAAATAAGGAGAAAATAATCACATACCTTCCTATATTTTATCTAATGGTTGGCTTTTTGCTCCCCATTTACTTTTCTCTATTGCTTTAGTGCAATTGGTCAATACAATACAATCCAGCAGTTATTTGAATTTCTCTGCCACACAAATAATAACTTTTCATATAATTTTATTTTGTTTTGTTCTATGAAGAGCATTTCTTTAAAAAATCAACAACCTAAACTTCTCTTTTTTTTAGACCCAAATTCCTCATAGAAAATATGCTCAAAGCCCTTTCAGTCCCAGGAATTATCCAAAGACTGAAAAATCACATTCTGTATCAGTGGGTGCTAACAAAAACATAGTAGTAGCACAGGCAATTAATAGCATCTTTTAGTAATTTACAGTAATTAACATAAAAAGAATAAACACACACACACACATTTATATGTGTATATTTAAAAGACATGTAACATTTATGTTGTTACATATTACACACTCTAACGTACACAAAACTTTGAGTTGTTGCCTAGTGGTACTTAATGTTGTCTTGAATGCATTTACAGTTTCTTTTCATGTATAGCTTGTAAATGGGCTAGTTTTGAGAAAGCCAGAAGAAAAATGCACTTGGATGTGTAAAAAACTGGAGTTAGGACCATGCTGTGGGAGCTCATTAATGATTCAGAGTGGTTGGTTTCAGTTTCCCCTCCTTCCTTTCACGAGGCAAAATCCAATCAATAGTTTTCTTTCAAGGTCACAACTGCTCCTTGGTCTCTGTCCTTCTCACAACCCTTGTCCAGTCGTAGGAGTGTTTTGGAAGATGTAATTATGATTGTATTCGAGGTTGTCATAATTACTCATAGCTGGACTCGGACAGAAGGCCACATTTTTACTGGAGAGGGCTCTGTCCCGATCCAACTGCAAGGGTGCTGTGCTTGTGAAAGGCGTCGTGTCAGGCATGAAAGGGGCTTTCCCCCTGCCATCCTATCCCCAATAATACTGTGATTGCTTTATGGACAGGAAAGCTGTCAACAGTGGTTTTTTAGCAGCTGTTTGATTATGCGGGATTCATAAAATAGAGTTAGTTTGAGAAAATTAAGTTTTTGTCTTTGCAAGGGAAAGGTTGTTTCCATTGCAAGGGCAATGATACTTCTTAATGTGTTTTGGTAGTTTGCTTTCCAGAGCTGCAAGTGAGATGTATATTTTAAAAAATATTAATATGGTTTTTGTGTGCTTTTTTTCTATATTTTTGATACATTTTTTTCCCTTATTTAGAAATAAGTTCAGTGTAGGCTAAGTAAACTTGTTACATGCTCATTAACTAACCTCACTTCTGGTAAATCCTTAGGGGAGTACCAGATCCAGTATTTTAATTGCAGCAAAGGAAACAATGCTCCTTTAATGGCAGTGGAAACATTTGTCCTTGTGAAATATCTTTCCTGTTTTGAGAAATATCATAAACAGTCACAAATACAGAAAAATATTTTAATATCTTTTGTTTAGAATCCTGTTAGTTTATTCTCTCAGCCAAGCATTTTCTTTCTTAATACGCTGCCAAGATAGAGGTTTGATGCTTTGTCAAGAAGCAAGCAAGGCTACTCATCCTACCTTAAATGCTTCAGTTTTCACGAAGACACCATACTGCTTTACAGTGTCTGCTTTTTGAAAATTAAATTTCATGACTTTAAAGTGATATTTAAGATCTGTTAACTTAAGTAGAATGAGCTGAATGTATTTGCAGGAACTAAAAATTTTGGTCCAGTATAATTTTTATGTTGGCTGAAAAATAACAAATAAACTTTGGGCCATCATCTCTTCCTTCTCCTGCCTTTTAGGAAAATCTGGACAAGATAAAGGTCTAAAGTCAGACAGAGTTCAGAGTTATCATAATAATTTCAGGAGCAAGCTTCTGGAGGTCAGCTTTATTGTAGAATATTATGAAATTAATCATGCTTGTTGAACATGATGGATCCAAATTTGCTGTTGGTCAAAAAATCCCTAACCAGTCAAAGAATGTCCATGGTTCACTTTGCTCATTCTACTGACATAAAATTTAATATAGTCTAAATCAATTTTTTATATATTCTATTGATTTTATGGTGTTCATAAAATGCTAGTAATAGAAAATCTATTTCTATTGCTGGTTTTTTAATGTTAATGTAATTTCCAAGGAAAAAGCTCTTCAGTGACTCATATGAAATATGTTGGAGGGAGTTTGTATGTACATATATATATAAAAGTGCAGTTACACAAATTTTCAAGTAGTATGATTTAAGCAGATTATTTAAATTGAGCCTTGCCGTTTGGCTGGGATTTGCTTTTATATTTTTTTTTATTTTTAGATGTTTGTCCCTACATTGAATTTCTGTGTCCAGGTCTGTTGGCTACAGATCTACTGCCTTTGCATGTGAAGTTAATTTTTTTTTCATGTTGCAAAGGATACTCAGCACTGAATTTACATCTCTTCTATTTATGTTTATGTGATGCCACATGCTGAGGTACCTTGGAGCAGAACAGGAGGAGATGTGGATACCTGTTGCTTAGCAGCATGTGTACCTCCTGCCTAACAGGAAGCACCAAGGGAACACCATGGTCTCTGGCACAACAGAGGGAAACTTGCTGAAGCTTTAGGCAGCACAAGTTGGTTGTAGGTTACTTTCAGTACTGGGAGTGAGGAGTAGGGCCAATAGCTGAACAAGCTGCTTTGGTGTTGAGTAGTAAGGGTTTTGCCCCAGCAAAAGCAAAAGTTCCAGACAAAACTCATAAGCACCAAGCAAAAGAATTGCTGCATGCAGTATGACCAAGCCTTGATTCTGACTTCTATGCAGACTATTAGTATATCAAGTTTGTCTTTGCAGGCCAAGAATATGCACCAAGAAGAATTTGGCCAGTGACTGAAGAAGATCCCCTTGCTGCTTATCATAAAGCATGATATTGCAATATTTCATAAATATTTTAAGTGACGTGTGTTTCTGTAGCTCTAAAACACATGTGCAAGTTATGTCTGGTACAGTCCAGTCCAAAAAATACCAATAATGACAGTCTTTCTCATGTTATAGATGGTTATGTGTGAAAAATGTGAAGTGAGAACAATCTAAAAGTATCACAATGGATATTTTCTCATCTACAGTGTAGAATGAAAAATAAAGCAATTGATGAAGAAATATAAATTAAAAAAAGAGTAGCATTGGCAATTGCAAACCAAACCCTTGACATTAATTGCATTAATGGTAATGCATTCCGTTCCAGTTCATGGTGAAGTAAAAGGAGTTGGTCTGGTAGATCAAATATGGCTTTCATTGCAAGACTGCGACAATGAAGGTGAGATAATAAAGCTATTCAGACTAACCTGTAAAGAATGTTGTTATTAAATATACCTGATGAATTTACAGAATTACTTGTTCTTAGAACAATGTCATTATAAAATACTACATATGTTTCAGTTATTTTCCAGGATGTAGGTATCCTGTTCTACATATGTGTGTATACATGAATACATACATTTTTGCTTGAAAAAATATACATGCAGTCAAAATTGTGAATAATTAATGATGCATGTTAGGTTCCCTTATGAATCTGGGAAATTAATGTCAGGGCTTTGAACAGAACTTGAAAGGGATTTTTTTCTATATAAATATTTTAAGAATTGGAATAACCATGTGAAAACGTCTAAATAACCATGTGAAAACGTAAGTTTCTGTCCTGCTTTGCTCATTACAAATACAGTGTGAAGCAACTGTTATGAATCCATTGGTGTAAGCAAACCCAGCTGTGTATCTAGGGAGAAGTCACAAATCTTGTGTTTTGACTAGTGTCCTTAGGCTTGTGTGTGTTTTGGGTGGGTTTTTTTTTAAAGTTTTTCAATGTTTTTTAAATCAATGTCTTATTTTCCAGTCCAGGCAAGAGTAAAATTAGAAAAGCTCTCAAGTAGCTTTGATGCATTTTTCAGACAGAATGTCAAAAAGTGCTTTGTGTTCCATCCGTAGCAATTCATGGCAACACACCTAAATAATTATCATTGGCCAAATGCCAGACTTCTGGGCCCTACACTAACAAATACTGGTACAATTATTTTGAAAATTATAAAACCAGTTGCAAAAATAGCATGCATCTCACGTAACTGACTCACCTCTTCCAATTAACTTCATGTAATCAGAAATAACTTAGTTCTGTATTATCTCTTAAGTGGTCTCTCTGGAGAGTAGGCACAGTGTGTGGTTTGCATATACTCTATAATTTGACTTGGTTCTGGGGCAATGCACAGCAGTCTTTGAGGTAACCAGTAAGCCATCAAAACAAATGGGACTTGGGTATGTTCTCTGGCCCGTGGGGAAAGGCATAAATTGTGTCCACAGGTTTAAAACTTTGTTCTTCCTCATTCCTGAAACAGGATGGCCTGATATGTACTTGAAAATAATATTGATGCATACTGTCCTTTGAAATATATTGGAACATTTTCTAGGAGAGTGCTGTTTGTCTTAGGCCAAAATGGTAACTTACTTTAATATAGATTAAATAATTATGAGAAAAAAATAAGGTACACCCTTGCATAATTTGATTTACTGATAAATATGTGCCCTGAGCCTCTTTGTCTTTGAAGTCTTTACCTTAGCACGTGAGCTTGGAAGCAAGCAGGCTTGCACATCCCATTTACATCAAAGAGCTTTTGGCTTGTTAACTACTGTTTGGATCTTCTTGCCTGTCTGTTCCGTATCTGAATTCACACGATTAGGCAGGTATGATGGGGTCATTCAAGCTATAGTTTGCAGCAGCCTTGCTCTATATAAGTCTTGAATTTATTTTCTGGGAGGAGTCTGGGGAGGTGGGGATGAGATGGGAACCCTGTCTCATAAAAGGCAGGTGTTAGCACGGTTCCTGGTTGGTTGTACAGTGGCTGTAGCAGTAGTGGAGGCAAGCACCTTGGCCAATGCTGGCAGCATCATGGCCAAAGCATTGCCAGGTTCCATGGACTCCTGACCTGCAAGTGTTGCAGGCTGGGACCTGTTTAGTTTCTGGAGCCCAAAAGTAGGCATTCTGTTTGCCTGACCAAATAAGAGTCAGTTCTATTGGTAAGGCTATTTACTGGTTGAAAAGGCAATTTGACTATGAAGACTGAAGACTCTGCTTTTCTTAAACGGTGCCTTTAGGGGGAATTGTCACCAAGGAAAGCATCAATCTCACTTTTTTCAGAAGAAATATTACTTATTTCAAATGCATTTCAAGCATTTTGTTAACCTTAATACATGTTCTGTATTCATTCTTTCTGTAGAAAGAGGGAAATTCAGAAAGCTCACCTCGGCAATGCTGCAGCAGTAACTGAGCAATACAACTATTCATTCCTAGTTCTGTCTCTACAAAGTTTTATGACAGTAATATGTTGGAGAGTGGTTTTACTTGACTGGGTAAAAGGACGGGAGTTTGTTTCACTTGCTCAGAGAGAGAAAGGATACTTTAAATCCCATTTAAACACCTTGGAAATTTCTGTTCCTAGTGCATCAGTGGTAGCAGACAAAGAGTATTCAGACAGAAATTCAAATTCATGTAACATATATGGCATACTGTGTGCCAGATGTGGATGAGATACCCATGCACTCCACTTGCAAGAATACAGTTTCAAATAAGATAATAGTCATATTCACTGATTTGCTAATAGCCTGCTCTGGCAGCTGTGGCAATAACACATGGTATCCATTATAGATTCAAGTCTCATTTATTTGATGTTAACTAAATTTATAATCACATAGTTTCACTTAGTAACATTGTTTATAAAGTGCCTGAGTCTACAGGTGTAGTATTTTGGCTGTAATTTAAGTGGAATTAGCATATTAAATGTATATGATTTGTTGCATAAAAGGGGTGCTGTAAAAGGTAGCATTCTTAAATACGAAGAGTGGAAACTTCCCTTTTTCTCAAGACCACTTTCCTTCTCCATTCCTTGGTGTATCCTGTGAAGAGTGCTCCTTTGAATGGAGATCCATTTTGTGTCCTTGTAAAACTGAGAACAGAGTGAAGCAAAGCAAGGCTAGACTGGAGTAAGTGCACATTCTTTTCACAATGGCTCCAAGTAGCTGTGATTTGGAAGATTCAAATTGCTTCATTTAATACTGTTTTGTGCAGTATTTTTCCTTACACATATTCTCTATCTTCTGTGTTGGGGAGGGATTCCAACATACACTAATATCTAGGGAGAAAGAAAAGTTTGCAGAGCATTGAAATAGGTGCAGGATCTGATTGCATATCCTTCAATTCAATTCTTCAAACTGCCTACAAAATGTGTGAAAAACTTCGAGATGACTTTTCGGGAATGTAAAACCAGGCCACGAGGTTCATGAGGAAACATCCTTTGCCTTATCCTTCACCTCTGTCAAAGCCCATGTGTTACTGTGGAGGAGGACTAGTTTAGTTAAGGTTCAATGGATGGCAAATTGAAGGTTGTGTCTTTCCTGTTCTGTGACATTGGATTTATGGGAAGAGTAACTAGCGGCATTTTTTCAGTATTTTGTGTTTTTCCCTGGTGAAAACTAGTGATGGCTGGCCACCAGCTAGATGTAACTCCATTCACCAACACTTTCTGGGCCCAGCCATCCATCCAGTTTTTAACCCCGAGAACAGTGCATCCATCCAAGCCATGAGCAGCCAGTTTCTCCAGGAGAGTGCTGTGGGAAATGCTTGAAAAGGCTTTACTAAAGTGCAGGCCGACAACATCCATAGCCCTTCTCTCATCCACTAAGTGTGTTGCCTTGTCAGAGACATAGACTGGGTTTGTCAATCAGAACCAGCCTTTCATAAACACATGCTGTGTGGGCCTGATCACATGTGGGACCTACATCTTAATTTTCCTATCAGGAGAGAATTTGTGGGGTGAAATACTTGAGCCATGATTGTCTCAAAATGGGGCAGTTATCCCTGGTCCTGGACCTAAAAGTCTGCAGAGGGTGGAGGAAGAAGAGATGCACAGAAATTATGTAGTTCGTCTTCATGTAGCATAACATTGATGGGACTAGCTGGAATTTAGCTCCTGCTTGCTTGCTTTCAGTCCATTGTCTTGATCATTGACCATGCACAGATGAGGTTTTTTTAAGGAAGGTCATTAATTGTCATGTGGAAATATTTGATTAGTAGTGATTGTAAAGGAAGGCAGTTGAAATTAATGAAGCAAAGAAACCCCACAGTTGTTTTACTAGAGGCACTGAGTGATGATGAGATGCATCTTTTAAGAAGTGTTCGGATTTCACAGACTCAAGGTAAAATGTCATAGCAAGGAAGCTGGAGAATTGCTATAAGGACTGAAATGATCGAAGGTGTTAATATTGTTGTAAGGCAGCAGTAAGCAAAACAATCCCTTTATAGATGAACATATGTGATACGGTTCCATAATTCCTATTGTACTGTAATGAGCAATTTGTATGTAAAAACTGGCTTGCCAGGTCTTGTTAAAAGGTCGTGTATTTGGCATTACTCAACCTAACTGCATGGTAGAGTTCTCTTCAATATTTGGGTAGAGACAGAATGGTTTCAAAGTTGACAGTGATTCTCTTTTTCAAAGGGACAAAACATAATTATGCTGTGTCCTTCAAGTGCTCTGATCTTCTTTCTTGTGGCTGTAAACTGACACTTGTCAAAATCGTAGCTGTGTAGTAGCATTTCATATGACTGCATACCAATGACTGCATTAAACACAAATTGTAGAGATGTTATAAGGTAAAGAGCCTTCTTTCCTAACAGTTTTGACTTTTCAAGTACTTGAAGGAAGCTTTGAGAAAGCATCCCTTGATTTATTGATTGATCTCTCAGGCATACAGTGTTTCGTGCAAATGAAGTGCAAAATAACCCACAGATATCCACGTTTTAAAATGCGTATGCAGATAGTAATTGCTACACTCTTTCCTATGAACTGGGTTTCTACTAATGCACATTTTCTGTGGCTCTGTAGGGAGCTGCTGCTAATGTTGGGTTCTGTTTCAGTTTCTGAACAGTTGCTCATTCACATTCTCTCCTTTTTACTTCAACTGTCCCTGAATTAGAAGCTCTGCAAAATATATGTTCTGACTGTCTCTGAGCAGTGGTAGTTTGAGCTTCAGTTCCTAATGCCCTTGACTCTCACTAATCAATAGAAAGCAAAACAACTACAGCATGAGCAGCAGTACTGTAAAAGGAAACTTCTGTTGGATATTGTGCTGGAAATCATGAAGGTAATGACTCTCATTGGGAAAGATGCAATATTTTCTCCTTAAGAGTGCAGAGCACAAATGTTTTTTCTGCTGCCTGCTTGGATGAGCATTCCAATTCATCATACTGGGAAATAAAATCAAAACTCCAAGTCAAACTTAGGAAAAGCAGATTAAGAGATTAAATGATCCTTGTTAGTGGTGTAGAGGTTTTGTTAAGCCAAAATGTATTTGGTCTGTAAAATGGTGAGTAAAAAGGTCCAGTTTTAACATCTCTCAGTTCTAACTTCTTTTACACTGATAACAGCTTTATGAGGTTCTATA
>VZTN01005799.1:0-28459 GCA_013400515.1 Erpornis zantholeuca
ATTGAAACCTGCCATCTTTGCTCTGGGTGAGAGCATGTGTCTGTGGTTTGGGCAGAGTTTGCTGCTATTTCATTTCACTAGCCCTGGAGAGAGGCTGAAATATGTCTAGTGGTTGTCTTAAGGACAGAACAGTAAAAGTTAAATACACCTTGTGGCAGCACTTGCCAGATGAAGATCTTCCTTGGCTGTGACATGGGGCCTGAAAGATACTTATGGGACAGGGAGAACTTGGCCTTCTGTCCATCATCTTGTACACCTGCTTCGGAATGCTGCAGGTCAGCTGCGGATATTGGATTCAATACGAAATTTCATATCTGGCTGGAAATGTAGCAGTCCCTACACTTGTGCAGAAGGATGGACAAAATGCCTCGTTTGGCATCTCCTGATCCCAGGAGAGCACTGGTATGGCACAGGGAGCTAGTGTGGTGCCTTGCTTTGCATGCCACTGAGCTCTATGGGATTTAGTAGCAAGTAGCAAATATGGAGTTCCACCCACAGTCAGAGAATGCTGCACAGGATGGTCTTCTGTGACTTCTGTGACAAGTCAGTCTAACTTGTGAAAATGAGATTAAGACTATTAGCATAGCCTAAGGACTTCTTTGAAATATATGTTGCCCTTTCACCTCTGACTTTATCTCTCAGCATTCACCATGAATATTTAATATATGGCCACCACTGCATCCCGTGGAATAAACAACAGGCTCCAAGCTTCAAAGCTAAATCTGAAAAGCAATGCATATACATCAATACTGGGAAAAAAAGCATCACACCCAGAGCAAATCCTTTTTCATAAACCCACTTATTAAAAAAAAAAGTAATGTAATATCATGACTTTTCATTAATACTAGTCTTCAATAAGCCTAGAGCAAATCCTTGCTTACTGTGCACTTGCTACGCTTGTTGTACAGGAGTGCCTGAAGGGGGTAAAGGCTCACAGTCAGCGCGTGAAGAACAGCGAGCGTGCGGCTGACAGAGATAGGAGCTCTCTTAGAGGAGTTCTCAGTCCTCAGCTGTCCTTCCCAGAGAAGACGATTATGGATGTTTCACAGGAATAATAATGCTAATTTTCAGCCCCCACAGAGTGCTTTACCACCTGCAAAGTGATATGAAAATGTGAGCTAATACTTGCCAGTAAGTGAGTATTGCTGTGCCTCTTTTGTAGGTGCAGAAATGAAGATACCGAGAGGTCAGAGGGCTGACCCAGAGCCACATAGCTTCTCAGCAGGAGATTTAGGATGAAGAGACTGGTCTCTCTCTGGTCACATTTCATTAATCATACTGCCTTTTAAATAATTAGCTCAGATCTCATGTATACATATATTATATGTATAAAATGCTTGAAAATCCTCTTCCCTCTTTGCTTCTTCAAAATAAACAAGCTCCTGAGCTACCAAACCCCATGTTTACATGTATCATTAAATACTTTCCAGTTGCTAGCCAGAAAACTCAGCAGAAAATCTGTAGAACACCGAAGTAACTCTCTTCTTTTAAATAATTGATGATGCCAAATAGCAGCAGTGTTATGCCAACAAAGAGATAGGTCTCTCAAAATATTTTATTCATTATGCCTCAAGAAACCCAAAGCCTTGTTTTTAACGAAAGCAAATTTCAGAAGTTGGCTCTCGGTTCCTCTGAAACATCTGCTTATTACAATTCTTGGTGTTAAAGCACTGGTGCTCCCCGGTAAATCTTGCAGCTTTACGTAATACGTGTGGAAGTCTTGGCAAAGAGATCCAGAAGGAGAAAGAGCAACGCTTGCCAAATATTCATTTTGCTTTATGAGGCTGTAGTGGTATATGTTAATAGTACACGTGTTGAAGAGAATCTACTAATCCGATTAAATAACAGGACAAGAAGGAATTAATTCCAAGGTTCAAAAAGACCCCATTCTGTGCAGCTGAAAATTTATATTCCAGGGTAAAATGGTTGGAAGTCTTGGCTAACTAGACTTACATAAAGCAGCCAGAAATGGATCTTTCTCTGTATTGTTTGTAAATCAAGGTCACTTATGTGAGAAGGCTATGTTGTGATAAATCTGTCTGACAATTAGATGGAGAGGACATATCAATGTTAAATTATATTCTTTGTATGCTTTGGGCAGAAAGCAATGTAAACACCACAGTAGCATTATGAACAGAAAATTGCATTCCAGATAATAACAGATATTTATGGTGCATGGTTTTACACGTTAATGTGCTACGTTTTACTCAGTCATGTTAATATTTTAGATTATGTAACATTCCCTTCTTTATGCATAGTTTATTTTTTTCGCTGAGAATGCAGCTCCCTCCTCCTCGTTCCCCTCTCCCTCTTCCTATTCCTTTCTCTTTCCCTCTCCCTCTCCCTCTCTCCCCCTTATTTCTCTTCTTATTTTTCATTTTTCCTTTTTCCTTTCTAATTCTCACAGTGATGCTTATAGTGATGCCTTAGGTTTTAACTTTTATATTTNTTATTCCTGTCTAGTCTCTTTTTCCTAGGTAGCCATTTAAGGCACCAGTGGAAACAAACAAACCAACAAGGAAAACAAACTTAGAGTGAAACTCTCTATACAAGAAAATTGTAACAAGTTCTTTCAAGATTTATAAGCCGGAATTTTATGTTCTATACTTACAGATTCAATCTGTGTACCAGGCTTTGATCCAAGTCTTAGCATGATGACTGGAATCACTCCGATTAACCCAATGATACCAGGCATGGGGTTAGTGCCACCACCACCACCAACAGATGTGCCTGTAGTCAAGGAAATAATTCACTGCAAAAGCTGCACGCTCTTCCCTCCAAACCCAAGTAAGTGGATCTGAGGAAATAATGTTACTTTCCTAAACACATTGCACTAAATAGTTTAATCTAATAACAGTTATTTTTTTTTAAATAGACTACAGGCAAGTATGGTGTTTCCTTCCTAAGGTCTATTCTGTGTGTAAAGCATGGTATGCTATGTGAGCATCCTTATTCTTCTCTGTAAGGTCACATTAAAAAAACCATACAGCTTGTACAAAAAATAAAAATACTTAAAAGAAAACTAACACAGACTAGAAATCTACACTGCTCATAGTAGATACCTGTCTTTCCTGTAGAGCAGAAAGTCACCAAATATAAAGCTTATATGCTGCTCTTCGTTGCCATGCTACCCTTCAGGTGCCTGTAGTCAGATGGGACCAATCTGGGCTTGTGTCCCTCAGCACAGTACCTTGCACCCCAAAACTGACTCGCTACAGTCCCTTTTGGAGGGAGATGGAAGGAGAAGGGGTTACGGATTCTCTGCCATTTTTCAGGAGGTACAACATGGCAGATGAGTTCCTTCTTGTTTTTGAAAGCAGGGATCAGGTTCCCTCCCATTCCTTCTGTGACTACAAATGGACAACTCTTCCCACTGATATACCAGCTCAGGCCCAAACCCTGATATTGTGTGTTGACACTATGAGTTTCAGAGCCACCATACCAGTGACTTGCACTTTCACTGTGAAATGAGAACATTTGGAAAATATTCAGGTGCTCTGGATTTGCAGTGTACTCAGATGACAGTTTAATCAAACTGGTTAGGTATGTGAGTATGTATGTATATATATGTGTACACTTTAAGGTTGTAACCTCCTTTACTGTGTTAAAGTAAAAACTAAATCAGATTAGTCAGATTCCTTCTTAGAGAATTACTTTCACTATGTGTAAACAAGGTGAAATGTTATGGCAGATTTTATTTTCTATACGGCTTTCAAATATTTAATAGTTTTTCCAATGTAAATGTGTATACATTCTCTCTATATATACATGGAAATAGCATTTCTAGCTACTCCACCTCATGAGCACTTGTAAACAGTGAGGTTATCCTTCCCCTGTGCTGGCGTCTGCTCCATTATCTGGCAACAAGACAAAACAGATAACCAGCAGAGTGTTTTCATCATGCTGTCACTTTGTTGTGTTTCCCACTTTGTTTTTCTGTTTGCCGTGCTACTGTACTCTGAGACAGAAATTAAATTATGCTAATACCAGGAAAGGTGTCCAGCCCAAGTACACAGGGTGTACACAGCATGTGCTTGCTAACAGCCCCACACTAGGTGAGTGTGGTGAGTAATGGGTATGAGCCAGAAGTGGTGAAGTTCAGGCTTTGAATGCACCACACTGGAGCTTGAGATCTGTGCTCAGTGTCACATCAGCTGCAGAAACTCCTCTGCTTTGAAACAGAATATTTTTCTATTTTTTTTGTGGCTGTGCAGGGAAAAGAAAGACCCTTTTAGACCTCACTCTCTGTCCTGGAGAACAACCTGCAGTGGCAGGAATTATTGTCTGAAACACCACCTAGAGCTTGAAAGGGTATAGATTCAAGTAATCAATTTTGGATAATCCCTGCAATATTCAATTATTTTGCTTGTCCCTCTCTTCTGCCTCTATACTATATCAAGCAACTGCTGCTGCCCAGAACTGATTAAAGGGGTGAATGGAGCCAATGGATCAAAAGAAAAATTTTGTATTCCAATGTGATTTCTGTTTTGACTTAGATCTTCCACCACCTTCAACAAGAGAGAGACCTCCTGGGTGTAAAACAGTGTTTGTTGGAGGATTACCAGAAAACGCAACGGAGGAAATTATTCAGGAAGTCTTTGAGCAGTGTGGAGATATAACAGCAATTCGGAAAAGCAAGAAGAATTTTTGTCACATTCGTTTTGCAGAGGAGTTCATGGTTGATAAAGCCATTTACCTTTCTGGTACTTCATATTCTTTAATGGATTTTCCTTGCTTCTCATTTGTATTTTGTGATGGTAATGTTGCTTATTTTCTTAGCTTTTATCTCAGCAAGTCTTTTTTGAACTCAGTGGCTGTAGCATGGAGTGACAAGGGGCAGTTCTGTTATTTCTCTCCGTCTGCCAAGACTCATGCATGGTGTTGTATGTAACTTACCCGGGAGCAATTTCCTGCCATCCCACAACAATGCAGCAGATCCTGAAATTCACTACAGAGAAATCTTATTTTAGATTTACACAGGTTTATATAGTTTTGCTCACATGTTGCGGAAAGAGGAAGGCACCAGGCCAGGAACTCTGCTGTTTTCCAGTGCCAATTTTTCTGATAAGCTGGCAGTTTCACTGGCATATTTTTATAGATTTGTGGTGCAGCCTGAATAAAGTCTCTCTTTATGCATGCATGTATTCAGTTACTGCATGGGTTAGGTTCTGAGCCCCATCTGTAGGCTACGTCTGTTGCCTCCCATGACAATGAGTGCTACAGAAACTACAGTGTAAAATTTCAGAATCTCTTTATTTTCCAACAAAGGAACAGATAAAAAAAAAAAAACCAAAACAAAACAAAAAACAAGGAAACAAAAAAAACACCAACCCAGTCTCTAATTCATAGGGAAAAAAGAGTGAAAAAGAAAGAAAGAAGGAAAAATGTGAAAAACAACTTTGCTTTCACTTCTGTGACTGTCAGTGTCCTCTTAAGCTTACAGTCTCCTTCATTTGAGGATTCACTTGCTAACCAAGTCCTTTTTCACCTTACTGGTTTGGGTTACATGGCCTGTGTGTATTTGACTCTACTCCACAGGCTGGTTTGTCCATCTTTCTGGGTCCTGGGGAGACTCAAAAGCACTGTTCTGCCCTACGACTGTAGTGTTACATTTTCAGCCCATATGCAAGGTATTGTTGAATAAACAAGGTCCAGGGACTGCTCCTTGGCCAAGATGAGCTGAATATAGACTGGCTTACATCCACCCACCCTGTGTAGAGTGACCTCAAAGCGCCCACTGGCACCATCCTTCTGAGCCTGGGAGAGAGTTAAGGACCCAGGATTCTTGTCTGAGCTCCCACCGTGACCATATTCTGTTTGGCAGTAAGGACAGAATCTCAGCATCCTGTGGCTGTCCATAGGAAGTTCACACAGCTAGAAAAAGCTATCTTTCAAACCACCATCGACTATATAGAAAGAAAGAAAGAAAGAAAGAGAGAGAGAAAGAGAGAGAGAAAGAGAGAGAGAAAGAGAGAGAGAAAGAGAGAGAGAAAGAGAGAGAGAAAGAGAGAGAGAAAGAGAGAGAGAAAGAGAGAGAGAAAGAGAGAGAGAAAGAGAGAGAGAAAGAGAGAGAGAAAGAGAGAGAGAAAGAGAGAGAGAAAGAGAGAGAGAAAGAGAGAGAGAAAGAGAGAGAGAAAGAGAGAGAGAAAGAGAGAGAGAAAGAGAGAGAGAAAGAGAGAGAGAAAGAGAGAAAGAGAAAGAAAGAAAGAAAGAAAGAGTAAGAAAGAAAAAGAAAGACACCTAAACTTTTAAAATATGTCATCAGGAAAAACCTAACTCCTTTGTTTCACAAAGGTTTTCCTTAGGGTTTCTAGATTGTTTGGAGATTTTTTTCTAATTTGGCTGCTTGTTTTAAATAACTTTTTGAAGAGCTACAGGAAATCATGAGTTTTATGGTGTCTGTGTAAAGATTTCTTTGAAATATTGCTATATTTTCAGGTTTGTTTCACATATTTATTCCACTCTGGATTTTCAATCTTTTTTTTTTTTTTTTAACTTTCACTTCATTTCTTCCCCCAAATCCTCTGTTCCTGCTTTCCACCCTTCTTTACTTTTTAATTCATGTTACTTCCAAAATGCTGTAGATCACTGCAGCAGATTAGAGGCATCACAAGCAGTAGCACATTTATCAGCTTCCAGCTTCTGTCTACTCAGCTGTTCTAGTAACAGAAAGAAGAGGGGTGCATCAGATTCAGTAGGAACTGGTATTACTGTATTATGATAAACAAAACAGTGCAAAAAAGAGAGCAAAGAAAAGCTCAAGAATGTACAGGCTGCCACTCTGGGCCAGAAACAGCTTTCCTCTAGCTCAGCTTCCTGCTTCTCAGCAGTTGGCTGCACCCTTTGCTTCACTCTAAGTCAAGTTTCATTTGAATTTCATTTGCCTTAAATCCTGAAGGACCACAGAGGTAGGAAATTCCATGTGCTGCCTTGTGTCCCCATTCATAGTGCACTAGAGTGGACATTCAGGAGATGGGGCATGAGCAGAAACAGAGGTGAGAGACTCCCTTCCTCATTCTTCCTCATTCTGACTTTTCTGCAGATTTATTTCCAAATTCCTGATCCATCCTTCCTTCTTCTGTTTCCTTTTGTCACAGTCACGCTGCTGTCTGTGCTTCCTTTTACCTCTGCTCTGCAGCCTCCCTTCCCATCCATTTTTTCTTCTGCACCTTTTCATTCTTCCAAGTGTTGTACCTATTGTCTCTGACCAGACGAGGGAAAGAACCAGTGGAACTGACAGGAACAAGGAAGAAATGCAGGAGCACTCTTTAGCCAAGCTCCGCTTCTTTTTACCAAGGCTGCTGAACTCTGCAGATGAAACAGGAAGCACTGACTGTCCCCCACCACCAGGGAGGTCTGGCACTAGGCAGGCCCATGTTTTCCTTGTACTGAAATACTGTGGGGTTTTTACCAGTCTTTATTCCATTCTCAAACATGATATATTCTGAAATGGTGGGAATAAAGCATATTTTTAAGGCATTTTATTTTCCCTCTGAGAGACAAAAGAGATGTACAAATACACTGTGTATTTGTTATATTAGGGGAAAGTCATGCCTTTGATATTTCTGATATAATGATAATTTGTCTACCTAATCAGTTTTATCTGTCTACCTCATCTAATCTCATCAAGTTTTGTATTTATCCCATGCTTATCATCAGAATAGAGCAAGTGATTACAAAATCAATCAAGTAGTTTAATCACTGATTTTTTTTCCTTTGTATTCCAAGTAAACATGTATGAAAAGGGAGACTTGAAGATGGGTAGAAGACTGTGATAGAAGTGTCAGCTTGAGGAAGGCTAGGTTTCATTTAGTTGTATTTTGATCTCCCAAGGAAAAGACTCCCTAAAATCATCATACCAGCCCATGAGAAAGCTCTTTCCCAAAACTGTATGTACTTTACTCTTTTGGCTGACAATTCAGTAACTCCTGCAAATATTGATGGCCCCAGACTTGAAAATACAGGACAAACAGATGTCTCGAGACAGACCTGTTTATACCCCAAAAGCTCATTTTTCCTGTGCTGATATTTCCCCCTGTGGGTGTCCTTTCAGTACTGTTTACTTGTTTTATTTTAAGTTCTCTCTGATCACCATCAACACTCTGATCTGGATTCCCAGTTAGACATCAGCTATTGGCTGGTCCCCAGTATAGCAACACTCAAAGGTAAGTCAAGCCATGGAGTTTGCACTAGACCTGTGATATGAAAATACTGTTTGATTTTTATTTAGCACCTTCATTAACTTTTCCTGTTTCTGCTCCTTTAAAGTGAGAATCTTGGCAAGTTCCCAAAGCCTTTTTCTCTTCCATTGTGTGCAAACCTGAAATTAAAAATGACAAGCCAGGTACAAAGTTAATGCTAGCTGCAGCCCTGAGCAAAGAGATGGGGAAAAAATTTCATTGCCCATGCATGAAGGGGAGGCAGTGCCAGGTGTTTCTCTCACACATTCAAACATCCTCAAACATCAATAGGGAGACACGGTATTGAAAATGAGCGAGCCTCCCAGCTGCCTTGGGGCCCAAATTTCCAGCACAGATGGGTGCCACATGTACAAAACAGAACCTGCCAGTTGTGCATGCAGAGTCTTTCCGACTATCAACCCACCAAGGAGTCTGCTCTTCACTGGCCAGGCCATTGGTCCTGTAGTGGCTGCAAAGTGTAATTTATGAGGGGGCAAGAAACCATCCTAAAGGCATTTGTTGTTCTTGTTTAGGGAAAGTTGCCAAGCCATGAGCATTCTGATCTGACTTTGAAGCTAACTCTACTTTAGACTAGGTGATACCCAAGATCCCTTCTTAGCTAGGTTATATTAAGTTTCTGGACTGGTGTAAATCACCTTGCTGGCTGACCCTCTTCAGTCTTTAGAGTTAAACAAGCAGTCACATTTTTTTAGTGATTTTAGATTCACGGCAAATTTACAAAATCTGTTAATTTGGAAGCACTTAAACTGGTTTCCTAAAGGGAACCATTTGTCCAGAGCTACTGCAATGTACACTCTTCAGGATTTTTCCCATTTACTTCAAAAATGAGGGCCACTTTAATACAACACAGCTTTGCCAGTGCACACAAAACCTATAGATGCAGAGTCCTTTTCATTAGTTTTTTATTCAGCTTACGTGAGGGGCCTTGAAGTCCACAAGAGTGTTTCCTCCTGCAGCACTGTGTTTCTATCTCTGCTCATAACTAGTGTGCTCCTGCCAACGGAGGCGAAAGATGGCAGGGGGAGAGGAAGAGAGATTGAGTCTTCCTGGAAAGTGCAGCCCAGCTGGGAGGTCTAATTTTAGGTTCACGAGACCTGGCACCCTGGCAGTGTCCTTTCCATCGCTGATAATGCTGTTCTGGCACGGAGCAATCGCTGTGTGAGGAATGCAGCTGGCACGCCAAACTGGCGGGGAGCAGGGGGCTAACATTTGTCACAGTTATCAGGGTAGCTGCACCACTGACCCCTTTTGGCTGACTCCTTTGTGCCTACACCTCTGTGGATAAAGCCATATAATTACACCCACACTAGTTCAGAGCCCAGTTCTGAAAGGTCACCCACACTCTTCTTCTGTTGTGTCACACTGAATATGGTGTAACTCTTCCCTTCAACGCCTTGGGACTAGAGCTACATATATGGCCACAAAAAGCTTCTCAGGGGGAGAAGAGTGGTGTTTACTTCTCTGAGCTAGAGAAAGCAAAGCCAAGAGGACTTTAAAATAATAAACAGACCCCACCTTTGCCGCTCCCAAAATATCCAGTTTTACTTCACCCCAATCTCCTGAACCTTGGAGACCAAATTTGGTAGGTTCCATTGGTAGGAATTTACCAAAACCTTTCCTTGTTAAGGGAGTTCTTTTATGCCTTCTGGTTTTGAAGAACCTCTGAAACATTTAGCTCAAGTTTTTCATCGGGGTTTGGGCTCCTTTCTGGACAATGCAAGTAATGTCTTTTGCTCACCTCTAGACTCCTTAGCTGAACTCCATGAGGTGTTTGAAAGCAAAATGTCAAATCAAAAGGCACCCAGATTATTTTTTATTTGAAGGATCACTACATATATGGATATTTAATGCCTTTGAAGCTATTGTCTCACACGTGCTGCAGTACAGACAGTCCCCTGTGTTCATACAGCAGGATGTTTTTCCAGCAGTAAAACAGAGTATGCCTAGATATGCATTTCTGCAAGGATGTGCTTAATCTACTACACAATTCTTAGCTTTGCTGTTCTTGGAGGGAGCTCAGAGTTTTAACTGTGGTGGTGAGGTACTGAAGCTCTTCAAACCACAGGCAAACCACAAGACTGGAAATTAGGTTCTCTTGGGTTGCAGATCAAAAGCAGCAAACACCATTTTTCCTGACATTTTGAATAGAAGTTTCCTCTCCCTGGAGTTATTATGCAGTGGTTGCAGTAGTGTGCGTTTCTGAAGAGCTTCCTGTGTGCCAGCTCAGCACAGACTTCATCTCTGCAGCATCCTGTCATTTGAGAAATCTCTGCTGGGCTGTTGCATGTTGGCATGGAGAAATTAGAGCTATCTTGTGTAGACTGATGAATTTTACCCACATTTGATGGCTCTGTTTGAAGCTTTCTACATAGGATTTTCTCACACTTTCTCTTAAGTGGCATTTTAAAAGTTAGACAAACTCCTCTGTGTATATATTTGTGTCTTAGAAATAAAACTTGGAAAAAAGACAGGTGCCCAAATATGGTCACAAAAAGCTTCTCTTATAGCTTTGGCATGATTTGTTCGCCCTCTGACAGTAGTCAAGGGTTTAGTTCAGAGCAGGGCCCTTTTGTACTGCTGTGTAACCTTTAACCTAAAGCCTTTGCAGTGTGCTAACTTTGGCATATGATACGTTGACCAAGTTACAAATATGCAGAATATCCCTAAAGATAAGGCACAACATGTTTCATTGTTTGTTCTGAAAGGAGTCTTGCAAGTGTCTAATAAATCTGTCCCTACTTTAGAAATTACTTTAAGGAATTATGAACTAAATTAATTTGTAGGTGATTCATATTTGCTGCTAGATTATTTTCATTGGGGAATTTGAAAACAATGGTTGTAATTGTAAAGTCTCAAAATTTGAGATCTAGCATCACTATAGTTATGAAACCATCCTCTTTGTGGCACAGGAATTTACATAGCACAATTTTCACATTCACCTACAGTCATGGATTTTATAAAATTCAGCCTTTCCCCATGCTTCCAATTCCTTTGGCAGACTGGAGAAAAACACTAGACTGAACATGATCTCAACAGGATCAGGGGGAGAAGAACTCCGCATTCAGACTAAAACGGATCCATTTTAAGTAATTGTTTTTTGTTTATCTGACTTTTGTGCTTTTAAGAGTTGGGAGCATCAAGTAGAAACATTACATATCTTGAGAGACTTCTAAACAGAAATGTAGCTTCTAGACCTTTGGGTTGGCTTTTCAGTTCATCTACTGTGGTGATAGGTGGTGCAGGAAATTGTGAAGAAAAATTACTGGATGGATGTTTATCTTCTTGTGAAAACATGGTGATTGATAGATCCTGCATAGATATGCGGGAATCTGTTAATGTGCATTTTTACCTGACTGCACTTGAAAAGGGAAAAAAGAATGAAGAGAAATTTAAGCAAATAAATCCTGCAACAGTTAGTTCTACTTGTTGATTTCAGGTTACCGCATGAGATTAGGATCTAGCACAGACAAAAAGGATTCAGGTCGCCTTCATGTTGATTTTGCTCAGGCAAGGGATGACTTTTATGAATGGGAATGCAAACAAAGAATGCTGGCCAGAGAAGAACGCCACAGACGCAAAATGGAAGAAGACAGACTGCGCCCTCCCTCACCTCCGGCAATAATGCATTATTCTGAACACGAAGCTGCTTTGCTGGCTGAAAAATTGAAAGGTAAGCAGCATTTTCTACTTCTTGGTTTATTATTCCTTAAAAGCAGGAGCCATGCAGAAGTCAGAGCAATGAAACCAGTTTCTCTGTGATGTGTTTCATTACTTGCTCTGTTAGCTTTCCCTCTCTGAAATGGCTTTCTCCACCATTTCTATGCCAATGGTAGTGATACTCACCCACTGCTAGAAATGCATGACATCTGTCCATGTACCTGTGCTTTAACAGCTAAAACACAGCCTTCAGAATGCTACAACTGGGGGGTTTTGTATGTTAAGTTGCTACCATCTTATATCTAGGAAATACTCTCACAGTAAGATAACCTGTTGCAACCATCCTTCTTCATAATTAATGCCTGATTCTTAAAATTACTTTAATTCTTGACCTTTAGGTTGCCACACCACATGCATTTGACTGTCCCTGGCATTCAAATTGCCCTGATGAGCTGACACAACTTATCTCTGACACACACCATCCATTCTTTCACTCCCTCTTTAAGGTTAGAATTACTTGTGCAGGATAGTGTCATGTTTTGGTATGTGTTTGCTTCCTTGTTTGTTTTTTTTCTAGGTACATTTACTGAGTTAATATTTTTCAAGGGCACACCTTGAGGATTCATTTGAATTTTAATAGCTAACATAAACAGTAAGAAGAAAAGAAATAAAGTTTTTTGTGGTAACAAAACTTAAAATAAATATCTAGTAAACAACTCTTCATACTGCTTAGGATTGTATTTATTTTCATTAAGTGTTTAGCAGTTGTGTTTGGCATTCTTTCTCCCATGATGGCCAAGCGCATTACTTCACTGTGTGCCAGGTCACAAGAAGCTGTGATTCTTGCCACTGTTTAAGAGTTATCTAGTTTAGGCTTAGACTTTCTAGCTGTCATCACACCAGTCTCTGTTCTAACTATGAAACATGTTTGGGGAGCCAGAGAAGGGCAGTGCAAAGTGTTTCATCCTTGGAGCATGGAGCAGAGATGCACCCTGCTGTCTCTCCGAGTGCTGCGTTGGTTGCTGTTCGATGTCGCTGCTACCTCAGTCTGTTACTGCTTTGGCTGACTCTGATTCCCACCAGATACACTCCTTCATTAAATAATTCATGAATCTATCCAACTGATAGATTGGTAGAATAATACCAGATTGATTGATAGACCAGGAGAAAAGAGGCCCTAATATTAGAAATTTTAAGTCATATCTAGCTTCCAGTCCAGTTTTAGGTCCATCTGATTTTAGTTGAATATTTTAGGAGCTATTCGCTTGTACGGAAGTTTATCTTTATGTAGTAAGGCCTACAGGTTTCCTGAACTAAACCAGAAAATGCAAGAAGTCTGGACAATTTCTTCCATATGGCTAGTCATTGCTTGGGGCAACTGAATATGGGTTTTGCAAGATGTTTGAGATTACTATATTTAGAAGAATTTTCTTTTCATTATGGGAAGTTTCCATACTTAATTAAAATTGACTCCAAGCATTTATGTCTTTGGTTCTCCTAAGGGAAATTTAACCAGAGCTTGACATATATGCTCAGGTTTAATATAAAAAAAAATTTATCACAAAACAGACCAACACTATGTGCAGGACTATTCTCCAGAAATAAATTGTCAGGAACATACGTCATTAAAAAAAAAAGTAAGGTTATTTTTTTATTGGTTGAAAATCATTAAAATCCAGCAAAAGAATATATAGCAATTTTTAAAGTGCTGCTAATTAACAGTTGCCTTGTTGTGAGATTAATGACACCAGCCCTGGATCTGTACAGATAGTTAAGGGTGGAGAGTGCAGAAAAGCCACCTCTCTTCTCAGTGGGCATGAGCTGTGCCCTGTCCTGGGTAGTACAGAAAGCAGAGGTGGGCTTCAATAGTTACACTGGTCTACTTTACCTTTCCTATGACATCATAGCCAGTATCTATAAAATAATGGCATTGAACTTTATGGCCTCCCTCGGGCAACATGGATTCATCACATGAGCTCTTTGTGGCATCCTAAAAAAGAAGTAAAGCAACAACAAAGAAGATTTTTCAACTCTGTCAAAGGGCAGTTCATGTAATAGAATCATACAATCATTAAGTTGGAAAAGATCTCTGAGTCCAACCACCATCATACATTCACAATTAAAATGTGGACTTCAGTGAAAGTAGCAGAATATATATGTATACACACATATACACATACACATATACATACACACTGACAGATATACATAAAACCTGGAGTTAAAATTTCAGGTCTCTGTATATCACCACATTTGCACTGCTGAAAAAGCCTGGACAATTAATCCTAAAGAAAGGAAGGATCGCGATATATCTGCACTTGGCAGGATTTAACTTGCAAGATTGGGTTTTGAGCAGATGCTTTGCACTTGTTTTCTTAAGGAAAGCCATGACCTTGCTGTGGTGCCCACTTGAAAAGACTCCTGAGCTCTGTTGCCAGCTCATGAGACAGAGCTGCAGGTGCCCAACATGCAGGTTTCAGCTCCTGCAGTGCCTCCAGAAGTTCACAGAGCAACACTGGCTAAAAAGCAAGCCAAAACAACTAAACATCTCTCATCCCAAGATACTGCTTTGCAATCACAGATGTAGATAACTTGGTCTGAATCCAAGCAACTTCTGTTGTAAAAATAACCTTGGAAATTCCAGAGAGCAAGGAAATCTTATGGTGAGCAGAGATGAAGTAGTCTTATCAGCCACTTCCCGCTAGTATGGTCTAGATATTTACTGAGTCTATAACAGGGGTGCCAATATCTTTTTTTCACCTTCTCAAACTGCAGCATAAGACTAAGAAATTGTTGGTCTTGTGTAACAGACTTGGCTGGAAACTCTTGCTCCAATCAAGAGGTAAGTTGTCAGCATATCCCTATTCCTCTGGTGTGCTGAAGTCACCCAGTGCAGTGTGGGTGAGAGAGTACAGAGGAACTTCTGTGCCATTGGAAACAGAAGTTCATTGTAAATTTTCAGCCAGGTAGTCTCCACTGGTGTGGTGCTTCACGGAACAAAGGAATCAGTTCTTCTGTGCCTGGTGACTGCTGACCCTATCAAACTATGGACCAGTGCAATTTTTCACCACTTTCCAATTCACTGTGTGGCAAACAGTGCTGGTTTATGTGTATCTTCCTTTTCCTTTTCCTTTTTCCTTTTTTTTTTTTTTTTTTCTGTCCATTAAGATCTCCAGTAGTCCTGCAAATGAAGTCCTTAGATCTCTCCTTGTTGGCAGTATGGACATTTTTTTCCCTGCACCATTCATGTCAGTGGCCTGAGCCTCAATTATCAGAATGAAATGAGCTCCAGCATTCCAAGAAGATAAGTAACATGGAGAACGTGAGCTCCTTTTCATCTGTGTTTCCTTGAGGAAGTACCTCAATAAATACACAGATGTGAATTCTGGGAATCCATTTACAATGATGTGTAAATGTTATTTGCCTCCTTAAATAGCCTTTGAAAATAGACCCTGAGTCCTTGCTTTGACAAAACCAGCAGAATATTGTGTCTTCTGCTATTACATTAAAAAAAAGTGATTTTCTCTTCTTCTGGTTCATTGCAGCATTTGTGTGTGTCTTTGAGATTTTAATTCCTCACTGTTAAATCAGATGCATTATTACTGCACAGTGAAATGTGTCGGTAGATATTTAGGTTCAAATTTGCATGCTCTGACATCTGTTTTCCTGGGTGCTTCATAAATAGTTAAGTACTGTGGTGCCCAGATCATGACACAACTGGAGATAGGCTGAACCATTTAAGTGGAATGCTGCTCTATCAGGTGCATTGGAACAAAACATTTTAATCTGTGCTTATGACATTCGCGTTTCAAGGCAGTATTTAGAGCATTATGGTTTTCTTAATTCAAGCATATCTGTACCTAATGGTATCATCTTCAGAAATCACTTCTTGTAAATAAGCCCCTTTAAAATGCTACATCTGTCTTACTGGCTGCGGGTAGCTAAATAGTTCCATCACCTAACACCTAACGAAGACATCTCTTTATATCTGAGTATCTGTTTATTTAAATATTTTGAGAAAAAGAGACATAAATATCTGAAAGTTATATACAATACCCCGGAATTTACCTCCCTTTTTAATATAGTGTTTCTTTATGAGCACGGGGAAGTTATTCATATGGTTTTTCATTTAAAAAAATATAATTTAAAAATTGAGAAGCTGCTTCTTTGCCAGGCACTGTATTATCCCCTGAAGAGAGCACAGATTGGAAATTTAAATAAATAGATGGCAGTTACAGTAGAATGAGCTAACCAGGGATGTGCTTTGCACAAGACTCAGGTAACATCCTGCCTGACAATCTCAACTCTTGCACATCGTTTGAAATATATTGCTTGGGGGACAGGATATTTCACTAAGAAGAATAAAACCACTGATTTCATTATTACCATGCACTTGGGAGACAGACTGGTGGAGCACTGCAGAAATAGTGCAGTTTTGCAGAGAGGCAAGTCTCACCCAGAAAGGATGGAATTCAGTGCAGTGCTACGTCAGAAGGGGAGGTAAAGTGAGATCCTATGAACAAATGCAGTGAATGCCAGGTTTCAATGCTGCTGAGAGACTCTGGACCTTTTTTTAGCACCTTCTTTTTATATTAGTGGTATATCAGGACAGAGCCCAGAAACAGACATGTTTCAACGCTTTAGCATCAAATCTGTTCACTCACCCTTCCTGGTTTTAGATTATCATTTTCTCCTTCCTTCTTCCATATGCTGCTGACATCTGCTGTGGCACAATACATCTGGCTCCGAGAGCCTTGCACAGGGGCTGTGAGCAGCCACAGCGCGAGGCTGCTTTTGTCTGCTGGCAGAAGAGCATAAGGTGGGTTCAGCTATCAGCAGCCTGGTAACCCAATCCCCTGGGCACCTCCCTCCCAAAGCCTACAGGAGGAACACTCACTGCTTGGTGCATTGCTAAAAGCATCCTCCCTCACCTCAGCTATATCCTGTCAATGCAGATTTTGAGGTTTTAATATAAACCCACTGGATTAAATGTACCACACTGCAAAATGACTCAAGTTAATTACTGAGAACTGGGTAATGGCAGCTCACTGCTCTGAAAGTTTGTGGTGTGATTTTGAGAAATAGGGAGGAAATTCAATACCCTCATAATTACTTTTCATTTGAAATAATGGCATCAATAGGAGAAGATAATGGATTTCTGTGTCTCAGAAATGAAACACCCACCCCTGGAAGAATCTTGTGTGATTTAATTTGAAAGAAAGAAAGAGTTTGATTAGGTAGGGGGAAGAGACTGCTCTTTCAATGTAACTTTTAGTGAACATATATGTGTATTTTTATCAAATCTAGTGTCAGCTAGACATTTGTTACATAACTGGAAAAGTTTCTTGGTTATAACATGCAGTTAAGGATATTTTAAAAAATAGTAAGGTGGATATTAATCATTCTTTAAAAGAACCCTTTGGCAGTAAGAATTTGTATTTCTTGATTCTCACTTGTTATGCAATGCCACTGGGTTAAAAATGTTATTAATCCCAAAAGTACTAGACTGATGGGTGTGATGCATGGCATAATTATATAAGGGATTGAGCAGAAAAAAAAAGAAGGTGAGGGTAGTAGACTGAAGAGTCGTGTTTCTAGGTCAGTGGCAAGCACTCTGTACAGAAGAAACTCTTAAGCCAAGAGAAAAATAGGTTGTCATTTTGGCACCAGAAGTGGTGTGTGCTGGGAAGCAAATTGTTCCTGATGCACAGGGAAACTGGGCTGAGCCTGCTGATGAGAGAAGTTAGTGAACCTTTTCTCTGACCTGATTCCCCAATAGCAGTCATCTCCTAAGGTTTATTCTTTTTTGTGTTGAATTCAGTCTTTGCAGTCTAGAAATCTTAGTTATAGTTGAATAAATTGTCAAGTCAGAAGTCAGACTAAGAGTAACCTTGGCCATACATCCTCCCCTGGCTGCAGCTGTACATAATGAAGAAGTTTGCATCTTGAACTGAACTGTGCTGCCTTCCTGTTACAACTGAACTGGGCCCAGTTGGACAAACTGGGACTGGAGTCTGAGCAGCTGAGCAGCTCCAGGAAGACTTGAGAGCAGTGTAGTCATGAGCAAAGGGGTAGTGCTGAGCAGGTGGGGATGAGGCAGGGATCACATCTTCCCATGGCACTGCTGCAGCTGACAGAGGACAGGCTGTTAATCAGAGGCAGAATAGGAGGGATGTATCCCACCCCTCTTGTCCCCTCTCTGCCTACCCTGCAGCAGAGTCATGCTCAGTGCTCACAAAAACACCTTCAAGGGATGTTTGTTAATTGGGTTTCTGCTGGTCAGGACAGAACTTGGCATAAAGCTATACCCAACCCTTCCTATCTTACAGAAGGGCCAGAGAACAATGAGATCATTGATGCAACCCAAAACATAGGCAAACAGCTTTCTAGGTGTAGTCATTGGAGTAAAGACCAACAACTCTGTCTTTTCAACATGTCCTTGTAAGCCTGGGAGGTTGCATTAGGGGAGCAAGATTAGGGACAAGAGATAGTGTGTGCAGACTCTGGACAACACCACAGCCCACAGGACAATGTAGGAGGTTTGCTGTGATTTGGAGAGGCTCTGTTATGTGAAATATCTCAGATACTTTTCAAACATCTGAGAAAAGCCAGGATTGAAAAGGTTATAAGGCTAAATCTGTAGTCCAGTGTCTGATCTTGTCCTAGCTAGAAGTCCAGCATGCAATGTCACTCCTGAAACACAGAAATCTAAAGTTAGCTATGTTTGCAATATATCTATAAATGTAAAAATCATAGAAATGAGAGTGTTCAAATGCCTGGCTTCAGAGTGATGGATTAATCTACATCCTTTCTAATGGCTAAGGTCTTAGACACCATCACCCACATTGTGAAAGCACCTTGTGGAGGTGCTTAACACTCTGAGCTGAATTCTGCCCCGTGTTACACCAGTGAAACTCCGTAAGCCGAAAGTAAAACCTCTGTTGCCACCATCTTTTCCCAGTATACCAGTTTGTAATAGTTGTTGTCATAGCTTTTTCAACTAAAAAGTTTATTTCATTGGGGTTGCTTAGAAGTGGTCAAATTACAAGCAGAAAATGCAAAACATATGTCAACAATTACTCCCTTTTTTCATAGAAAGTTCCTGTTAACAATTCTCTGGTCCGCTCTAGGGACGCATTTTCTTTTCTTTATATTTCATTTAATCTAAGTTGTGAGCTAGGATTTAAATGTCAGATATCTTTAGTTGATATAGGAGGAATTTGGAATATCTTACCTCTAGAGCCCTGTGATCGAGTCCGGCAGCACCAGGAAATCTCTATCGACAGGCACCCAGCAAGCCATCCTCGATGGATGGGCGATCTTCAAATGACACAGCATCACCAGAGCTTGTGTTAGAGCTGAGCACCCTTGTACAGGGGCACGCAGGGGCAGGTGCTGGGTGGGCTTTGGCAGCAGCAGCTGCACTGTTGGAATGCTTGGGATCACTCCCACCAAACATGCCCGTGTTGCAGAGATGTCGATACAAGAGAGGCCAGCACAGGCTCCCTTTGCAGCCAGCTGAGGGAAGCAGGCACTTCTGGAGCATGGTTCACTTCACCATTAAACAGACAACAAAAACAGCACTGATAAAGCCTACCTTATTTGCTTAGATTATGCTGTAACTTGGAGAAGAAGAAAGCTCTAAGTGTAAGAAATAATTTGCTTCATGTCTATTTTAAAAGAACAATTACATATGGGAACATGTCTTATATAAAGGAATTTATTTGAAGAGTGTGTTTTTAAACAGTGTATAATTATGTGCATCCTACCATGAGGGAATAATTTTGAACAGAATTAGGACTTTTGTTTTATTTTTTTAATAAATAGCTGCAATCATAAGGCAGTTCATGCTCTATTTAAATTAGATTCCATTGCTGCATTTCTTCTACTATTTATCTACTAACTAAAAAATAAATGAACAATCTTGTATAAAAATGTGATTTTCTAAAGCAATCTCTCATTGCTTAGAAAGAGTCACTGCATTCTGGATGAAAAGAATGAATTCACAGTGAGTTACCTTATGCTAGTCACTGAGTGAACTCAAGAATATAGAAGTTAGAAATGAAGGTGAAATAAATTCTAAAACTGTAGAGAAAAGATTTTATTAACTAATGTGCTCCCATTGTGCATATATTACCCTCTAGCATTTTTGAATGTATCTTCTAATTATGTAATCAATGAAGATGCTGATGTTTACCAATGAAAGGATTTTTTTCCTGCTAGTGCAGAGCTGTGAATTAACTATAACAGTCCCACAGACCTCTGCAGCTCCCTGGAAGAACTGTGTGATGAAAAGAGGTTTTCAGCGTGTCCTTTTAAATGGGTAGGCAGAACATGGCAGAAGGATGACATGTTTACGAACATCCCTTACAGACACCCACTGTGCATGATAGAAACAAAATGAGGGGAGGATGTTTTTATTTCATAGAGACTGTATAGCAGAACAACACACAAATGAGTACTGGGAAGAGACTAAAACAAGGAAAAAGGAGGATGTTTCTGTGCTACTGATTTTCTTTATGCATGGAAACATGCTAACATTGCCAGAAACCATTACAGGTTATTCTTATTTACTAGTGTAATTTTAATAAACATTGTGATCCAGGGATGGGTTCTTGGCTGTACTTGACATCCAGTTCCCATGCCATTCAGAAGGCTGAAGATTTTGCTCAAGTCTTTTGGAGAGCCTTATCCTTGTGTTTTCTTGCAGTGAAGAGGCTTTGCATGGGTCTTGTTTACATTTGGCTTTTCTGGGGTCTGTATTCAGCCAACCTCACTCGTCAGAGCCACTTAATACATTCCTGCTGCATATGTATCCAGCAAAGCTCAGAAGTGGAGTCTAATCCAAGGGGACAATATGGAATGAAAAGAAGCCCACATGACTCTTCCTGCCCAGCAAAAATTAATGAATGGTGATAATGAATCATACATTAATGTTTTACAACAGAAACATGATTGTACACAGGGAGGGTGTTATGATGCTGTTATTTTGCAATTGTTTTCTTCAGGGATCTTAGGTGAGCATGCCTATTCAGCTGTGCAGAGCAAATCTTATAGCTGTAGCTGAAAGCATGTTTCAGTTAATAAGATGCTAAAGATCAGGCAAAGTAAAAATCTCTTCTTCAGAGGCTGTGGGCACAGAGCATGTCACTAGTCCTCTCCATATTTTAGGCTCCTCGCCTTTTAGGGAAGTGATTATTGATTCCGAATAGAAGCCAAAATCATCACTTAACAATTAGTATTTCATTATTCTTTGTACATGGAAAGCAGAGTCTTACAAACTGTGTCACATGTTTCTGTATCCTTTTACACAGTTGGCTGGGTTTAGTATTTTCCAATTTTTGTTTTAAGTGTCTGTTGGTTATGACTCCATTACATCTTCCCACCATAACCATATACCTTCTCCTACAGAAAGGTATGCCTACCATCTAAAATATTTATAAAGAAATATAACCAAAAAGGACTAGATGAGATGTTTAAAATGAGTTGTTGGGAAATTGAAGTTTTATAGAATAAAATCCTGGTGAAAAAATTATATCGAATTGCACAAAAATGGTTCCATAGGAAGACACTGTTGTAATAATATTTTCTTACAGTTCAGTCTAAATGGGACTTAAAATGAAATATGTCCTCTTAATCCTGATGAAGCCTGAAGTGTAATGCATGCTGTGCTTAGAGCCTTCTGAGGAAGCTGAGAGCACTGTCAGAGGAAAGAAGATTACCTGGGGAGGGAGCATACAAAATCTAGCCTTCAGTTTTGGCAATATTTCTGCAGAGATAAACAACTTTCATTACCTGAATGGTAAACATGAAGGTGTTTTCCCAGATTTATCTGGAATCCTTTAAAAAATATATCATGCAAAACATAAAACAAATATATAATGAAAAAAAAAAAAAAAGAAACAAAACAAATAATACAAAACAAATGCAGACACATCATCTGTTCAAAGCAGTTCCTTGTAATTAATCAGTGTATTGAGGAGGAATTGTTCAGCCTCAACATTGTTCGTTAATTAAGAACATGATGTTAGCGAAATCTGTTGACAGAAGTATGGCTGAGCCCAAGCTCCAAGACTGAGCTTTCGTCTGAGCAGATTAACACAGACACATTTCATTTCCTCTGTGAGTCCAGTACCACGGAGGTCTCCTCACTCCAGCTGTAAGGTCATTCCATATCTCTGAATGGCTTAAGGGAGGCATTGTGAAGGTGAAGACTCAGGCCACGGGGAAGGGGGGGAGGCTGCTTTTTGTTATGAGGAAGCTATTAAAATGAGGAGAAGACAAGCCTTGAAGGAAGATTTATGTAGTTTCACATGGCTGTATTGGCTTCTTACATCTGATAGAACAAAGGACACAAAAGTTGCCCAAAATGATATACTGCAAGCAGGATCTATGGTGATTTTAATGTGACATGGAGCAGAAAATGTGTTCTCAGCAGGATATTTATGCCTGCAATTTGAAACCTGTGCTTTGATTGTTGTAGACGATAGCAAGTTCTCCGAGGCCATCACGGTGCTGCTCACGTGGATTGAGCGAGGCGAGGTGAATCGTCGCTCCGCAAACCAGTTCTACTCCATGGTGCAGTCGGCCAACAGCCACGTCCGCCGCCTCATGAACGAAAAGGCAGCTCACGAGCAAGAGATGGAGCAGGCCAAGGAGAGCTTCAAAAATGCCTTAACAGGGATCCTCACTCAATGTAAGTAGCTCCCTTTTTGTCAGTGTTGTTGTAGTGATGGTGGTGGTGGTGGTAGTGGTTTTATCATTTTGTTTGTTTGTTTGGGGGTAAGTAGTTGCAATGCAGTCATGCTCTACTTCATATCCTATTCCATACTCTATGGCAATTTGGAGGATCAAGGACCATTCCTAAGAGCTTATTATTCAAGGTGAGCAAAGTTTCAGTAGTTTTTTTTATTAATAGATGAAGATGTGCTCTATTCGCAATGTCTACTGTTGTGTAGACATAACACTTCAAGAATGGACAAGACAGAGGCCTCACTGCTCTGAGAAAAGATCATGGGTTTTTTGAGAGGAGGGATATGTAGCCTGTGTGTGGCTGCTAGTTAACTAGGTCAATTACAGAATAGAGCACAATTAGGTAATATTTTTAGCCTGGGTTTAGGTAAAAGGCAGTACAATCCAGAAACTTTTAGGGATAAATTCACAGGTACAGGATGCATCCACAGTAGAAGAATATGTTGTACAGCAGGTCTGCTTGGCTGATACAATGCCAGTATTAATTGGGCAGATAAACTGTCTTAAATATCTAGTGCTGACGGCTATTTCCTTAGTACAGAAATACAATCAATGAACTTACCCCAATGATGTTCCCTCATAAAACAATTATCAGGATACTTGCCTAGAAGTTGTCTTCAAAGGGAAGGATGAGAGGAGAGGAGAGGAGAGGAGAGGAGAGGAGGGGAGAGGAGAGGAGAAATATATGAGGAAAAAAAAAAGAAAAGGCAAGGATAAATGAGAAAGAAAATCGATTTAATTTTTGGTGGTTTCTAACATGTCTACTCATGGCTCCTCAGACAGGAGGCTTTATGGTACTCAGAAAGCTGAAGCCTGGAGCCAGCTCTCATATGCCAGTTGAGAACAAAACCCAAGATAATTTACAAGACAGAGGACAGTGAAATTGTTACATTGTAATTTCTGAATCATACCCTAATCTTTACGTTAAAAAAAAATCCCTGAAGGCTTTTATGCAATTTTTTTAAGGCCCCTCAGTGGACATCCTTTAAAAGTTAGGGTTGAAGGCATAAGCTTGGATGGACTTGTCTAGCTTAAAAGAGCAGCCACTGAAGCTTCCTGCATAAGTGATGGAGGGCTTAGCACCTCAGAAGACCAATTCACCCTAGGGCATATGTCCTAATTTAAGAGCTTAGATGCCATAAAGTAGCAGCAAAGATTCTGAGCCAAAGTTATTTGATTTCTGTGGACATATGCTCACAGAGTAAATTTAAAAGACCAGCTAATTCCCTTGGTAATTTGCTAGGCGATACCGTCTTCTGTCTCAGCATCTAAAAGGCAGTGTGAGGCACGGAGATGCAGGCACCATGCATGGCGTGCTGTTCAGTTCACACCAGGGCCTCTCTGGTTTTGTGTCAAACAGCCAGCTCTAGCATTCAGAAATGCCTTCTTCAGCTGCATTAACAAAAGTCCCCCATTGTCAGCAGGCTGAACTTTAGTTAAATCAGTCTAAATTAGCCCGTTTGTCACCAACTGTTGTAGAACATCTGTCACTTGGAAATAGAGATCCCTGTAGTTTCAGGTGGAAATCTGCAGTTTTGGCTACCTGTTTTGCTCCTGTAAAGTGCTGAATGCTGAACTTCCAAAATCAGAAATAGCTCTGGCTTCAAAATGTGAGTTTTATAGTGCCACAGTAACAGCAGTGTTGGGAAGAAGAAAGTTTCTGACAGATCTGGCCTAGAAGGACAAGGTCAGAAAAAGCAGCCTCAGGGAAAGGTGTTACACTCTGTGGATTTTATAAAAACAAATTTTACAGGGTTTCGAGGTGTTCCCCATTGGTTATTTTATAAACATCATAAACATTGGCCATTATTAGCATTAATATATCTTACTAAAATTCCTTGCAAGCTTGCTGCAAACAGATGGATGATGTTTTTCCTTTACACACGTATATGCCTTAGATTGCTAAGCATGGAGACTCTGAAATGAGCTTCCCTTTTTCAAGGAAATTTGAATTGTTCTGTATTTGAATTGATCTGAGGAATGCTTGTCGTGCATCTTTTTCCATTGTTTTTTTGCAGTCCTGCATAATTGGTTACAATATGTCAATTGCCTTATGAAGAAGAATTTGAAAATAAATGTCCAAAATAGGTGTGCGTGGCCTATTAAATTCTGCAGAGTGACAAAAAACCACTTCTGCTCTTCTGCAGTAAGGATCCAAAAGTCTAGTGTAATGCTGCAGCTGTGTGGCCATTTGACATAAATATTACAGTATTTTAAAAACATAATGTGGCATTCCTCTGTCATGAACTAGGTCAGATGTCCAGCTTGGAGCTGGCCATTCTGGGCTTTCTTTGCAGTCAGAAGAGAAGAATGAGAATCTCCATGGAATGAGTCATCAATCTGACCTCATGGTGCTCTTCCAGTGAGATGAATCATCCCTTGGATATGTCATTTTTTCTCTGCTGCCCATAGAGGATTCACAGGGGGCCTAGCTCTGAACCAGATGTCCCACTTTTTACCTGCCTTGTTCAGAGCAGATAATTCCTACTTACTATGTCTATCCATGATATAGACAGGTGTAGCAAAAGGGAGGAACTTGCAGTTAGATAAAAATGCCAGCCATGAATGTTATGGGGAGTGAAAAATAAATAAAATTGGCTTCAGGTGCACTCATTTGGAACACACACACGCATACACACAGGATGTCTTAGTGGGTCTCAGTAGAAAATACTTTCTTATTAATGAGGATTACTGAGACCAGAACATTTCAGCTTATGGCCCAACTACTAAAGAAATACAGGCATTGAAATCCCTGCTACAAATTTGTGCCTGGAGGTATTTAGGAGATTACTGAGTAGATTACCCCTAAAAATTTGGGTCAATTGCTCAGCACATGAATTAATTACCTGGCCAAGGTACTAGTGCCAGGATAATCTGTGAAATAAAGTGTATTATTGCTGTCATACCACAAATTTATAGCACCTGATTTAAGTGCTACTGGGAGTCTTAGCCTTGTTATGGCACTTCTTCAGTTATTTAAGGGATAAAGAGAAAAACATCCACTTCCATCTTTTTATTAAATTACTTCATTTTTCTAGATTTGAATTGGTGCTTAAAGTGGATTGTTTTCAAGGATTTCAGATAGGTCTGTCTTTGTGGTTTGACATCTTCTACTTCGCCTCCACAGCTTAGTTACAGGTGGCACTGCACCCCCAACTTTCCATCCATCTCCATTTCTTTTCCTCACAAGCCACCTTTTCAGCCTAAGGTTTACAGATGTTGATCCTCATGTTTAAGGAAAACAGAGGCCCTAGAGATATCCCTGTTGGGCTGTTGGTGGTTTTTTAGACTACACCAAAGCTGCAATTATCTCCTCTGACTCTCTTCTCCATGCACTGTAAACTTTGCCTACCTCTTACTGACTTTCCAGACTATTTAATGTAGTCTCACTTAACAACACTGCCAAAAGTACCCATAGGTAAATGAAAATTCCATATTCAAAAATTAATTTGATATCTGAAGAGTAAGACACAAAAGGTGGTGGAAGTGTCCCAGTATACAAGTTCATAAATCACACACGCAGTGTGTGAAGAGAAGTGCCCCATGGCTGGTTACTGCCCAGATTATGACAGTTATTTATCTGGTCATTTTTGTCCATTTTACTGGTGAATTAATGGACTTACTGGACTGAAACCAGGTCCCCATCAAAGTCTATGAGTGTTCCTGTGGGGGGAACAGTGGGAGGGTGGTTTTCATCATGGAGCCCTCTGGCCAGATTACTTGTCATAGAATCATAGAATCAGTAAGGTTGGAAAAGACATCCAAGATCCTTTGAGTCCACTCCTGAATGAATATCACCATGCCAGCTAAACCACAGCACTAAGTGCCATGTCCAGTCATTTCTTAAACGCTTCCAGGGCTGGTGACTTCACCACTGCCCTGGGCAGTTGTTCCAATGGTTAACCACCCTTTCAGGGAAAAAATTCTTCCTGATGTCCAGCATGAACACAAACAAGGGGGAATGGCTTTAAATGGAAAGGGGGACGGTTTAGATTAGATACAAGGAAGAAATTCTTTACTGTGAGAGTGGTGGGACACTGGAACAAGTGGCCCAGAGAACCTGTGGATGCCCCACCCCTGGAAATGTTCAAGGCCAGGTTAGATGGAAGTTTGAGCAACCTGGTCTTGTGGAAGGTGTCCCTGACCATGGCAGGGGGTTGGAACCAGAGCAGCTTTAAGATCCATTCCAAGCCAAACCATTCTATGATTCTATGGATTAAGATTATGCAGTTAACATGCTTTGCTTGTTGCTGAGCATCTTCAGCCCTTATTTGTGATAGGAAATGAAGCTAGATTAGACTTTGAGTTGATCCAGTAGGCCTGTCCATTTAGGAAGAATCAAAGTTTTGGGGGAAAGGCTGTGTGTCACATGCTCCTTTTTGATATCACAATTGTCACCTTGAGTTTTCCTTTCCTTTCTACTAAAGGACTCCAGTGGTATATTAGGTTACACTGACTTTTTATCAAATAGCTGGTAGGTATCTGATATGAATCACACCCCCTGTCCAAAAAAAAAAAAATTAATAATTTGTAGTTAAATAATTCAGAAGGGAAAAGCATTCTCAATAGTCTGAATAAAATTCTCCTTTCAGGTTTCTTAATTTTCATTCTCTGATCTCCCTGGATATGATTTAATCTGTTTTAACATTATCAATGCCTTCACAGATAGAATCTGCTTATTTTTTAATATTAAAAAAGTAAGAAAAATGTTAATCTTTTTTGAGCTCTCTTCAAAAAACGATTGGCATCAGGTTTTTTTCTCTTCACAGGTTCACTTCAGAAGTTTCTCTCTTGATTTAGAAAAGATAGAATTTACCTTGATATGGTGGTGATTACTAAAATCACTGTCTTATCTGATTTGCTTTAAAATCCATACTTCTGTCCTTTCTCCCAAAAATCCTTCCACTTTTTAGTATTCTCATAGTACTGAAAATGAAGCCAGTTTCATAACAGATATTTGAAAGCATGCTGGNCTGAAAATGAAGCCAGTTTCATTACAGATATTTGAAAGCATGCTGGTTAAAATTCTTTTAGCAGTCAGACTTTTTATATACAATCATGTTTTCCAGAGTATTCTTTGAATTGCTCCACATTAATAACAACTTTTAAAAGGATTTTCCTGCTCTTTAATTGTCCAGTCTTACAGTCTTTCATTCCATTACCTTTGACTAATTCAAAAATATGAGCTTACCTTATGTGCAATTTTTAGGTCATCATTAAGCTCTTTGTGAAAGTGATTGAGTCATATAATGTGTTTTTACAGTGCAGCCTGGTTCTCAGCTGGTGCCATAGAATGCCACTATAATACAAATAAAAACATGAATCATTCATGTCATTACTTGCCACTATTACTCTCTACCTTGATGCATTTATAAAAAATAAAGAAATAAAATACAAAATAACCTCTACAATCCATCCAGTCGCTTTTGTTAGTTCATTTAGTCAATGTGCTCTTGGCTTGTTCCTATACTGATAATGTGTCAGTAAAGCTCAGCTGGATCTCTCTATTCTTTTTTCAGTTGTCCTTCTCTTTTCTATCCCATATACACGTTCTCAAAAGCATTTCTATACAAGATGCTGTGGCAGTGGCAAAGGACAGATATGAAAGACTCCATTTTTATTTTACCTTGCATTCTTGTAGTTCCTCTCCTTTTTCTGGCAGTACAACCCTTTGTGGTTGCAACTTGTAATATTTCACATAGCTTATTCCTCTGTGCTTCATTTTCTTTGAATTTCTGCATTCCTTCCATTGTCTGTAGCTTTCACTCTAACTAAAGTAAATACAAATCTTGGTATCAATTTGGCCAGAATTTCAACAGAAGCTCTTCTGTTATTTTTAAGATTTTTTT
>VZTN01005799.1:30438-80856 GCA_013400515.1 Erpornis zantholeuca
TCAGTCTATTTTGACAACTCATGCTGTTGCCTTTCCCTATCTTAAAATTAAAAACCAAAACATGGTTTATGGGGAAAGGGGGTCTTTATTTCGATATTTATTTCAGGGTTTTTAGGTGCAGAGTTTCATCCAGGTGGAATGCCTCGATATGCACACTGAAATGCCCTTACCAAAATGCACTTACACAATGCATCGCAGATACAATTATAGGTCCTGCAATATCTATCAAAGATTCTCCAATGAGAGGCTCGAGTGAACTTTTTATTCTGAGGAACTTTCTTATTGGATGGGTTTATTTTAGTTTACAAAATGTGTTCTGGAGAGGACTTTGGTGTCTGGGGCTTTTTGACTCTTTAACTGCAAGGCTTCTAGGATGTTTGGTCTTTAGTTTTAACAGAACAATGGGTTTCAATTATCAGGCTTGGAAAAATTACAAGTATGTAGGCTAAAAGCACTAAGAATACGTAAAGGGTATATAAGAGGGGTATAAAAGAAAAGGCAAAAAAATCATCTTGGCATCAATGCCAGTTACCTGGAATCTGCAGTTCTAGATGATAACACAAGGTTCAAGGCAAACAAGCATGTGCTTTAATAATTTGGAAATCTGTGCTTGGCTTTGACCTGCCTTGCTGAGTATAGACAGGGGTAAGTGCCTGATGCGTGACAGAACTGAGCTGTAAATGTTCTATGGAAATAAAAGATAAGGGAAGAGAGTGTGACATTGGGCGAGGAAGGAAAGGTGGAGGTGTCACCCAAAAGCATGAGTTGGCTGGGCATACTGTGTGGTCTGCACAGCTGCAACTGTTCAAACTGCTTGTGAGTGATTGAACAAACCTTACAAACATGACTAATCCTATGCAACTATGAGTGATTGAAATACTTGCTCCCTTCAATGTGCACTAGTCATGCTTCACATCAGATCACTGGATTTGTCACAAATGGTGTAGTTGGTGATGATGACCAACCAGAGGTGTTATGGGGCAAGAAAAGAGTTTTGGAAAGGGATAGATTATGTGGGAGAGAAAGAAGGACACACACAAAAGGAATAAAAATACAGAAGGAAGAAGTCATGGCAGGCAAGAGAACATAAGGTATGGCAACAAATGGGGAAGTAAATTTCACCCTAAGTGTGTGTGAGACTATTTTTTATTTTGATTGCCAGAAGAGGCTATGGCTGTTGAAATGTCCTCATCCANNNNGGCTGTTGAAATGTCCTCATCCACATCTTTATCCTTTTTCTTCAGCAAAAGAAACCATATTATGCCCCAAACAAACATAGCCCTCCTGATCTCTTAGGAACATTTAAATCTGCAAGATTCCTGCATGATTATTACTTCACTTAATGGGACCTGCAACATCTTAGGTTTATGATGTTCCCACATGGTAGCGTTCCCTTAGAGTTCTCTTTTTGAACAGACTTACAAAACATGTTTGTTCCCACTTTTGCTTTTTTAAATCTGAGAACTGAAAGGAAAGGTGTGCCGAACAATAAATTAAAAAAAAGAACAGCTAATTAAATGCAGTACCTTGGGGATGGCTTATAATCATGTCTAGCTGATGAAGAAAGCAGCATTCACTTCATCTTTCTTTGACTTGGTGGGGGGCGGTTGAGGTTTCTTTAGGGTTTTTTTCTGGTTGTCAACACAAGATCCATAAAGTCCATTCTGTACTGTGAGGTGGTGGCATTGAAAGAGCAGGTACTGTACATTTGTTCTTGCCCTACTGTGTTGTGCTGGTCTGATGTCAGGCTCCTGTTTGTTGAGAAATGACACAAAGGTGAAGTGGTCTTGTTGAGTCCGAGTGATTTATCACATGGCACAGCGCCAGCTCTTGCGGTTACACCAAGCTGTCATTTTCTCTGTTGTAAATTAAACCACATTTCACAACCTGAAAGATTTTCAAAGCTTAAATTGTAGACAGATTTTCTAGAAATACCTTGCAGGTCAAACTGGGCTCTATTTAATTAAATTTTTTTTTCTTTTTCAAAGTTTAACAGGGACTGCTCTTCTATTTCTAGAACTATCAATTGTTGATATACATACCTCAGATAAGTTACTGTGCAGGTTTCAGTATGAATCCTGTAATTTGGGCTCTCTTAGTATCGCCATAATGCCCCTTCTTTCACTGCTTCCCACTGGGTTTCTTAGCTGAAAGAAGAAGAAAGGAAAACAATGGCTGCTGACACAGGGGTTTGATATTCTTACAAGACCAGGAGTTTTAGTAAGTGTTGCGGTAGAAGCACTTTTTTGTTCTTTTTCTATGGGGAAGATTCTGGTTATTGTATTAGAAAGAAGTATTTCTTCCTGCATCACTCAGGTGATGAGACATTCACTCATCCTCTTAATAACCCACACAAGCAGATTGACTGGGACCAGTCTGAGTCAGATGGAACAGGGAGAGGGACCAAGCATGAACCCAGACACACACCCTGATCTCAAATGCTGTAGGCCTAGTCAAAGGGAAATGTAGAAATAATTTAGAGAGAGGACATTCTTTCTAGTATTTGGGTAAGTGAGACAGGGTAGATGGAAAAGGAAAGCATCCTTCTTCCTCTGGAAAGTGTTGTAATTGCTCTCTGCTCTGCTGAGACCTCTGCACCAGAGAACAGAAGAGGTGAGACTGCTAGGAAAGGATGATCCCACTGGCTCTGCAGGATTACATTAAACTGAGCTAGGGTGGGCTGGCCCATGCTGTTCTGCTGTGAGAAAGGTGTTGCTCTGGGTCAGCTAGTGTTTTCCCACAAAATGTGGTACACTCTAGACTTTGGTGCAGGCCAAGTAGTTTCTCAAAAAAGCATATTTTGGGGAGAGAAAAGCATTGCTGCTGCAGGGACATTCAGCATGTTATGTCCCTTGGTTTCAGGGAGCAAGAATGATCCCAGGCTGGTTTTGATGACTAGTACAGATGTAGTTATTGGTAGTAGGGCAGGTTGAGGAATGGCATCCTTGCAAGCTGAGAGCCCACACAGCAAAATGATTTGGGAGATAAATCACTGCAGGCAGCATTCTCTCAGTCTGTCCAAAAAGGTGGAATTTGGGGATTTAATAGTGAAGTACTATGGTTTTCTCCTTTATCATGTCTTAACACCATGTCTTAAGGAACCTACAGGCATCTGGGCAGCATGCAGACCAAATTTCTTCGATAGAGTTGCAGATAACTATGGATTTTAAAAAGATTTTTTTAAAAAACACAGCCAGACAAAAAACCCCAACAAAACCAAAAATAAAGCAAAACAACTATGGCATTTATTTGTGGCAGATGAGATATTTTGCATAGCTGTCAAAATTTGTATCTTCATTATACAAATCTGTAATGGCCTTTGTTTATGTATCCAGCTGATAACCTGTGGTATGCTTTACTTTAGGACCCATCCTTTGCATTATCTGCAGTCTTCTCCAGCGTGATATTTCCAACTCTTATGTTTTCCCCTGCTAGTCAAAGGCAATCCCTTCTGTTCCTCCGTCTGTGGCATGTGATTTGAGTAACAGGGAGAGGCTGCAGATTTTCAGCTCTAAAAGTGAGAAAGGCAAATTCTTTTTTGAAAGTAAACAGTACCGTAACCAAAAGACTGAGTGTTTGGCTCAAATTAATTAAAATAATAGATGTTTCATTACTCTGCAATCTGTTTACCATTTCTCTTACTAATGTCACCTGTCATTTACCTATGTGCAATTTTAGCCTTGGACTTAATGCTAACTTCTGTTCAGTTCATTACCAAATGCCTTTCAGGACTGTTGCCAACAATACTCTCTTCCCTATCCAAAACTGACCTGGAGACTCTAATTCATTCACTACAGCATCTAGCCTTGGACTACTGTAATTCCTTGGTTTGCTGGGCTTGAAGCCAAATCGATTGGCAGGCTGCAGCTTAGTCAGAATTCAGCAAGGCTTCTGACCCAAACCACGCCAACTCCATATCCTCCCTGTGCTGCGACTCTATATTTGAAAAGCGTGTTATACATTTACTGTAACAGTTTCCTTTACACTGTAATTTTATGGGTGGAATTTTTCTTTTACCCTTCATGTCAACTGTTGCACTCTTACAGAATTTTTCTGAGCTAAATTGCCATATATTCTACTCTGACACTTGCAGTAATTTAGTGCAAAGCCCTTTTCATCCTATGTCCCTAATTGGTGGAATTTGGAGTAAAATTCTACATGAAATCCGATTGTCTGCCAGCCAAGACTTTTGTTTTTATTCTAGCACATTATTTTTCAGTTTCTATTTTGTTTCTTATTCTATTATAAATTATATATATTATAATATATATAGTATAAAATAATATGTGTGGCAGCTTATAATGTAATAAGCAAAAGAAAAATTTAGCACTTCTTGGCTCCTGAACCAAGGGATAAGTTTCAGCCTTCACTCAATCATATGTTTAAAATAGATCATGTTTGATAAATGTAATGCAGGGTAAAAATTAATTTCTTAATCTGCAGATGAGGCTACACTTTGGATCTTGTTGATTTCTATTTTTCTTTGGTAATATAATTTTCAAATACCCTGTATCAAATATTCTCTTGCCCTGGAGGTATTCTGATTTTCTATTTAATACAATCTTTTATGCAACTTCTGCAGGCATTGTTCAAGGGATTTTTGCTGTTTTTCCTAGTTTTTCTGGTTGATTTTACATTTATACTTGATAACAATAACTTTCCAGGTAGCATTCTTTATGGCATCAGAAACTGAAGCTTAAACTTTCTATTAATATACTTGCTATGAGCTGGCACCTCTAATAAAGTGTATTGTAGTTGATTACATTTGTTAAACATTGGTACTTGCATATCACTCTAGGCTTAGTTGTTTGGGTCTTTCCAGTTATTTATAACACAGCAGAAAAACAATTAGATAATAATCCTTTGTCTGAAACATGCCACGTAAATTACCAGCCACAGAATAAGTCATTAGGAAAGATGCAATTACTTATATCCTGTAAGTTACATTGATGGGAAAAACAATGACATGTTATGGACCCTTCCAGAATAATGTGGTTTTTAAAATCCTAATTTAGTAAGGAAACAGCTTTGCATATGGTCAATGAAAATTTGATATAGCATAGAACTCACTAACAGATGTTTGACAATGAATATTTCATGTTACTTAATAATTCTACTTACCAGTCACAGTTGACAGTACAGTGCATTCTGGAGTTCAAGGTGCCTTAGAGAGATAGATAATACCTGTTATATAGTTTTTGGAAATTTCTTCCTGGAGATTAGAAGATAATCTGAAAACCATGGTCAGCATTGAGACTGTTTGACTTAGATTGTGGAGATATCAGCCCAAAATCTAAGGGCCTCTCTTTGGCCAAGTCTTACTCAGACACAGACAAAAAAATGAGTTAACTGGATAGTTTCTCAGCTAATGTAAACCTCTCATGGCTTCTTAGTGGGGGTGAGTCTACCATCCTTATGGGCTGTGTGCTGCTGGATCACTTACCCATACAAATTTGATCCTGATCAGTAGTGGGTACATCATGTCTCATCTTCCAATTTCCCAGAGCACAGGCATTATGACAGCTTTAGGCTTTCAGGGTATCTATGGGAAAATAAATGACTCTTGGAGCAACAAGAACAAATGTGGCAGAGCAGCTTTATATTGAATTGCCATCTCATAGGACATGAATGCAGGATTTTGGTGCAGTACTAAAAGGTGTGAAGGCACTTCCCTGTACTGTCAAACCATGGCCTTGGTTGCTCTTTAGCTCTAATGTAAGGCTTGGAGACCTTTTATGTTGGAATTTGCCATGCTTCATAGCCTAGATCGGTCTGAATATTGAAATTGCTGTACATACATTGACACTTTCTTTGAATAGGGCACTGGTAGGTTGGTCCTTGATAAATACTAATTCAGTATTGCCCTCTACATTTTCCTTTTTCTTATCCCTCACTGCCTGTTTCATAGAGTTTCTTTAAACCCCTTGATTTTTAGCATGTTGTACTCCTAATATCCTACCTCTTTAGCTTTTTTAATTCCTAAAAGTTAAGGAAGTGAAGAAGACCCTTTTAATATTTACTTTGTCTACTGCAGTTATACATGAAAAATCTATGGCATCTTCCTAGCTTGTGTTTCCATTGAGGAGAGTTTCTGAAATGATCAGATAATGACTTTTGATAAATCTTAGCACCTGTTCACATAATGGAAATTAAACACTCTAAAGTTCAAATGTTTTTCAAAATTCAGATGATCTTATTAATACTTATTAGTGGAAAATGGCAAACCAGTTATTCCTCGTATCTTTGTGAATCTTTTCTACTTGAATTTCCACTTGCAAACTGAAAGCAGATTGTTAATTAAGCAAAATTTTCTGAGCACCTGGGTCATCAGCACAACGATAGTAATTAAATTCTAGCTTCAACTTCTATACACATAATAATAGAGTGCTTTACCATTTTCGTTCTTTTCAAATTAATTGAAAAAATATACACAGCCTAACTTCCTTGGTACATCCACTCTTCAGTCTCAGCAAGTTCTAATGGGTTGAAATTATCACATTTACCTTTAATGCATTTCCAATGGATAAGATCATCACAGTAGGTCTGAGGCACTTTCTTTATTGTAAACTACCTGTACATATTCATTTTAAAAGATAATGAGCTACATTTATTTTCCATGACTTTAGAAGGTGATTAATCATCCCTGAAAGAAAAACTTCAGTTCAAAATGTTGTAATCTTCTGGTATCTGAAAGCAGCCTACAAAAGTGTTAAAAATCCAGAGAATAGAAGAAATATGCTCAAATGAGTGAGATTAACTTTCAGTTCTGGAGGTGAAAGATACATAACTGCTTTAGTAGGTGAGATCACCCTTTTAGGAAGGATAGGTTGCTATGTATGATAAGATTTTTTACATCTCTGACTTAAGGGAAGGAGAGAAGCTGTCGATCAGCAAGATGAGTGACCAGGGCAGAGGATGTTAGAGCACTCCTACCACCACTTTTCAGTGAGAGGAGCAAGAAGTGCTGCAAGCTGCAACTTGATAAAAAAAGGACATTGTTCCCACCCTGGAATCTAAAGAGATAGATAGCAAAGGACCTTGTCAAAGAGTTGAAGCATTTTTCAGTTCGACTTCATAGATTGGCACAGCTGCTCATTCAGGAGCACAGCCAAGGTTATTTGTACAAAATCTGGATTTATTGGTGTTTTCTTCAGTTAATTGTGCTAGGATCAAGGCAACTTAAATCTTGGCCAAATCATTTTTAGGTGGGTCACTGTTGTGGAAGGATAATGTTTCTTGTAACTGAAGTGAAGAGAAAGAAAAGGATGTTGAGAGAAAAGCTTCTTAAATGAGATGAACAAAACTAAAAACATTAGGATCTTAATTGTCCTAGATAATTGATTTAAATATTGATGTTTAGCTTTAGAGCAAATTCACTAGAGTTGAGTGAGGGAAGCCCATTTCTTCATTTAGTATGAAAGAAAAAAGTGTCTGCTCATGTACGTAACCATACACAGGCCATGGAGACAGCACAGACCGATCCACCACAGGTGAGCCCTTTGATACTGAATAGAGGAGAAGCAGCAGCTGCAGCCACAGAGTGCAGTGCTGTTGTGTGGTTTAGCCCTTCCCATCGGCTGGCAAGTTCCCCCTATCAGATAGCCACCCTTCGAAGCAGAGCCTGGCTGCCTTCCACACTTGTGTCCGTAGGGCCCGTCTGTACGCCGCTGCCACACGTGCCAGGTGGCTGTCTCGGGGGCCACTCCTCTAGTCACACACCTACTGCCACACACGCAGAGGCGTGTGCCAGCACAGGGAGCGGGAGCAGACATCACGGGGAAGCAGCTGCATGCCTGGTTCTTGGTGCCTAGTAAAAAAGTTGTGTAGACTAAAGTTATGGAGACAGACTTGAAGGGAGACATCTCCAACATTGATACAATGTAAGTACAAAAGACACGTCATTGGATGGATATTGATGATGTTGTTTCAGTAATGACATCATCCATAGACTCCTAGTGTCTTTGCTTTGCTTCTCTATAGTGATCACAACATAAATTGCTTGTCTTGTTTGACTTCCTTGTTCACCAAAGTTGAGCAGATTGTCGCCGTTTTCAACGCTTCTACCAGACAAAAAGCTTGGGACCATTTCTCGAAAGCCCAGCGAAAGAACATAGACATTTGGCGAAAGCATTCTGAGGTTGGTGATTTTATTTTTACTTTCTATCCATCATCTCACAGCTGGATTGACACAGAGCGAGTGTGATTGTAGCTGGACATGGTGTATTTGGCAATATTTACAGCTACCATTTTAGCTGTTAATCAGCTGGCCGTTTACAGTCTCGTCTACAGTAGGAATTGCTCCCATTGCTCTCATTATGATAATAGTCATTAAATAACATGAAGACAGGGAGCAATGTGTTTTTATTTTTCATGCAAAATTTGGGAAGTCATTAGAAGATTATGTTTACTATCTAAAATAATGAACTGAAGTAGTGAAATTAGGAACAATATTTTCAAATAAGGAATTTAGGAGTCATCGTGATCTGTTTTTAAAAGAAGAATTCTGTGGAAAAGATTTTTTTTTCGCCGTGTCATCTTATGGTCATTATAAGATGACTTGGAGTGAAAATAAAATAAAAAATTTATTTCCTAAATAATGACTTAAGCATATTAAGTCTATTACTGTGACCTATTCCTTCCCATTTGTTCTATGTTTATCTTTAAAAAAGTAGATACATCACTTGTATTGATTCTACATACTATGCTTGCAAAGAAACCAGTATAAGTGTAATCATACAACCACACGGAGTTAGCAGTGTGGGACCATGCATGTGTGACTGTCATAAGCATGAGCAGAGGAAATGGGATTCTAACTCCCCTTGCTGTGCGGGGCAGCAAAGGAAGTGCTAGACCTCATCCTGTGTTTTGGTCATCCAGCTTTCGATTTTAATTCAGTATATACGCTATGAGCCTGTATTTTAAAAAGTAAGTACCGCTGTCTTTGTTTTCTTTCTTCTTCCTTTTGATTTTAATTTTAATATGAGCAATTTACATACGCTTGGTTTATCCTCATGTAGTACAGTGTGTTGATTGTTACTATCACAGTCCTCTAAATTATTTTTCTGTGTCTCAGAATAAAAACTTTAGAAGGTAAGGTGCACTTATTTAATTATTTTGTAGTACACTTGTAAAATAAGTGTTGTACACTTAGTTTGAGAAACACTGAAGTGCTGTGATATAAATCATTTGGATAACATTTTAAGTGTCCATTAACTAATGCTAAATTACAGTTGAATACCAATGGCACTAAATGTAGCATCCACACGAATACCAAATGAATACTTTATTATCAGTGCTATTATGGTGAATACCAAATTACTTCAATAATAGGACACTTAAAATAAAATGTTAGCATAATTTATTGGTACAAACTGTATTTTGCATTTTGTTCACAAATATTTCATTTACATAGTGGATAATGCCTTTGTTCAATTGAAAGTTGGGAAGTTGGGGATTGATGTTTGTCTTGTCTTTTAGAGAAATATGAAAATATTATTTGCTAGTAGATTATTTTAATTATAAGATCATCCCTTCTTAAACTAACTTTCTGTAAAGGGATGTGGTGTGTCATTCATTTGCTCATTTCTAAATATTTAATAAACTGAAATGTGTAAGAGTTGGACTTTCCAGAAGTGCTAATTCTCTACTCATATTTTTTTCAAACATTACTGTCTTTTGTTTTTCTAAGAGAAGTACAACTAAAAAAAAATCAAAGTTAGGCAAAGCATTGAACTAAACCAATATATTTTGGAAATGCCTGTTTTTCAGACATTAAATGTGATGGAAATATACCAAATGGTATACTTGATTTGAATTGTATCTTCTAACAATGATATTATCTCTTGATTTGTTTAATTACTTGATCATCTTCTGTTTTTTTCCTGAATTTAGAAAAGCTTTGCTAGACCCCCAAGCCCAAAGAAAAGACTCATACACATAGACATTTTCCACAGAAATTTATTGACTTAACTGATAATGTAGACTGATGCATGAAGGACATTCTTCCATTAATGAGGGAGTAAATGTAAGCAGATGTCTGCTCATGTAAGCAGTATACTTCCCCAGGAAAAAGTGTAGGTGTCCTTTCCCAGTAAGGAGTTCAGAAATGGCTTGCCAGTTTCTTCCAGAGGCGCTTCTGATTTCGTTAGACACTACTTAACAATTTAGCCTTTTTAATTTTTTTTTTTTTTTAATTATTCTCCTGTAAAACACCCACTAATTAGCTTTCATGACTTTGCTGGGATTGATGTGCACAGATACATTTTTCAGAATATTTGAGATCTGACGACGAACCAAGGGCACAGCTCAAGAGAAACGCCTTCCCTTTCTTACAGGCAGCCCTTCTCTGACAGATTATTGTTAATTGCACAGAGCTGTTGTCGGACTCCTCAATGCTGTCTCCTCCTTCCACACGACTCTCCCTTGTTTCAAAGATTTCAAACCACCTCTTTGGGAATTAAGCTCTTTGTTGGCAGAAAAATTAGCTGTCTGTGGGTGGACAAAGCCTACACTAATCACAGTGCAGCATCCCCATGTTACACCTGACAGGATTATTAGGACAAAATAGAGTCCTCTCAATCTTCTCAGCGCTGCCATTAAAAAGACAGTCGCTACAGCCGCGCCAGCTTTTCTCCCCGGAACAAAGACCGTCTAGACTCCCCCAAAGCCCGCGTGCCTGCTGAGCCTTTCCCTGGCCACATGTGCAGGGGCTGCCTGCCTGCCTGCCTGCCCTCGCAGCGCTCACCCACAGACCAGGCTGTCCCTGCTGCCACTCAGCTTGGGTCAAGATGCAAAGGTTTTCTGGCCAGCGTTATGGGACTGGGTTTTTTAAATACGAGGCAACCTGGGCATAGGGGTAGAGGGTGAGATTCCTTTGACCTGTATTAGGCACTTACAGTACAGGGCTCTTCATCTGACTGGCTGCTCTCGGCTCCCCTTGCAATCAGCAGAGAGAACGAGGCACTTTTAGGGTGCCTTTTAGTTAATACAACTTTGTGTGTTGGAGACACCTACATTCATACCCCAAGTAGCAGAGAGAAGCAAGAAGTAGCTATACCTTAAGCAGGCTGACCATCTATCAGTCTGCTTTATACACCAATTTTAAGTATTAAAATGTTCTCTTATGTTTAGAAGACCTAAAGATCACTCAACATGGAAAGTCACTTTTTCTCTTGTTTTCCCTGAGAGTTACCTTTGATAAACTCTGTTCTTTCACAGGAAGAATTCCCTATGCTTCTGTTGTTATAAATATTCATACACAAATAAATATGATTACGATGATAAATGATGTATAATTAAAATCAGATCAGTATTAAAAACAGCTACTAAATAATGCATAATGACTTTATGGAAGTTAATACTGACAAAAGGTAATTTTGAATTTTAGGAGCTCCGAAATGCTCACAGTGAACAGCTCATGGGAATCCGCCGGGAAGAGGAGATGGAAATGTCCGATGATGACAGTGGTGACAATCCCAGTAAAAAGCTGAGAGTAGATGATTCAGGTAAATATATATAAGTGTTGTTTTATAAAAAGCAAAAAAACCTTATATATGAGAAGTGACATGTTAATACACAATTATATAAGACAGTATCTTATTTTAAACCCTCATAAATTAGTTATTTGAATGATGCAAGCTTTTTCTAGGAGATGTCTGTCACCTGCTATGTTCTATAATGATGAAAATTCTCCAGTTCTGCCCTTGACTGGAAGCATTTATGTTTCTTTACTTCACTCTCCACAGTTTTGCACGACAGCATTTCACTCTATGGTTGTAACAATGTTTTATTATGAGACCAGCTCAAGTTATGCTTTGGTCAGTATTCTCTAAGCCTTAAATTTTCTTTCCAACAAAGACATAATAATCTCTAATCTCTATATGAAACAAGAATTTTAATGGTGGGTTTTTTGATTGCATACCGCCTTTCTAATGGTGCCAATTTCAGAATATGGATTGCATTAATTCTGCATTAATTAGGTATTCATTAGATGGCTATCATGAGTCTAAGAACAAGAATGCATGTAATGTGAATAAGAAAAGCACCTTTTTCAGCCTTCTACAAATTGACAAATACTCTGCTCTCCGGGATGGACACCAAGAGGTGGCTCAAAAGCTGCCAGAGTTGCTAACTGGTAACATGATCTTGGATGTATACTTTGCTCTATTTCTTGGCATTGGCTAATAATTTGTGAGCTAACAAGGGTTTGCTTGTTTAGACACTCATATAAAGAATGAAATTTTCAGAAGCTGAAGCCAAAGCATGACTAGAAACTGCCAGGCAGCAGCAAACGTTCAGGAAAATAAAGAAGGAAGGAATGATATGGAAATAAACAGAGTCTCCATTAGGGTAATCCTGATCTAGTCCTTTCCACACCAGTACTGTAGTATGAAAGGAAAGGATTTCATCCTTCAAATGATTTCAAGTCATTTATGTATGCCATTTGGAAAGTGTGGATTTAAACTTACAAAGAGAAGAACTCTTTGGCTCCTCCTGTGACAAGATGCTGTGTGAGGTTGAAGGTCTCCAGAAGTAAAGACCAAAGGACTTTATTTATTTCCAAAGGAAGGAGTGTCATTTTACGAAATAAATTTTTACTGTGACATCTCTCTGGAAGGGAGATTTAATATTTTTCCTGGAAGAAAAATGCAAAAATAAAACCTGTAAAAGGCAGCCTTAATTTTTGCTGGGCTAGTTGTTTGGATTTTGTTTCTGTGTACCATTAGCAGAGTGTTTGAAGCTGAGACAGTGGGTCATTGCCGACAAGGAACTGCTAGGAATCAACAGTTTTTATTACTATATAATCATTTTACATTGACTGTGTCCACTCACATGGAGAAAAGTCACTAGAACTAACAACAGGAAGGTAGGGTCAGAAATACATAGATGCATGCCAGGAGAGGAACAGGAATGTTTAGAACTGTAATACTTATCAATTTAGCCAAGTTTAACAAATGCATGCTTGGGGCAGAGCTCTGCTGGTCATTCATTTTGTAACATCACAGATAGGAAAGCATGTTTGGTTTTCATGCAAGAAAAAGGATATTACTGTCAAAAGTTTTGATATCTGAGATTTCTACAACATTCTATCCCAAAGAATTTCAGGTTATTTGTATTGTTACAATGTGGGCACTAGAGCAAACCCAGTACTATGTAGCATTCTAAATCAAAATTTAACAATATGAATCCACTTCAGTACATGTCCATCATTGTTTGTTGTACTATTCATCATCCTCTTAAACTCAGTGGAGTTGATCCATCCTGCTGCATACATAGTCATCCAGTTCTAAAATTAATGTTATGGCTTTCTTCTTTCAACACTACACTCTGAACTAAAGCAAGTGCATTTGGTTCTTCTGTCAATGACAATAGAGAGAACTTAGAGTTAAACCAAAGGAGCTATTGGGTATAAAACATTGGTAAATGAAAATGAACTAAGAATTTTTTTATTATTATTCTTATGTACAGAAATGTGATTCTTCTTTCCTTCTTCTGACATTTTTAAAAGTTACTATTTGCGTAGCTGCCTTCTCTTTTTCCTTTTTCCTCTCTTTCTGAGTATGTCATTCCAGAACCACCACTTTATCTCGCTGGAGTGGCTATTTGTATTCACAGTAACCTCTGTTGTATGAAGAATGTCTTTAAAAGAGTCTTTTGTCAGAAAGAAACCATCCTGAACAGTAAGAAAACATTGTCGCTTTCTTTATTTTTAACCCCTTTTCTTAAAAATTTAGTCTAAGTACTTAACTGTGGGAAGAGCAATTGAATAACATGAAGATATTGTGCCTCTCCAGTTCAAGGACAGTGTGCACACACAAAGGTTTAAAAGTCTAAATCCAAAAGTAGGTGAAGCAATGAGACATGATAAATTGATTTGGATGGTTCCAGAGCTCTGGACTGCATGTTCTGCCATTCCAACAACTTTCTTTAGGACATCATTTTTCAGCCTGCCCTTTTTGGCAGTGTGAGCAAGACTGCTGGGAAGTTACCACCCCAAAGCTATAAGTGACAGAGATTCCCTCAGGCCTCAACACCTCTTTCAGGTCTTTTTTTAGTGGTTCGGCTGGTTGAGTCACTGCTAGTACAAGAAGGCCTAATTAATTCAACAATTTAGAACGGGTTCTAAGACCTCATTCTGTCTCAGTAAAATGTACTTTCAGGAGTTTCCCAGCATAATTTCTTCTTTCCTGGAAGAAAACACACTGAGTGTGTCACATCTTCTCGCAGCTAGTTAGGATGAAAACTTTCCTCTAGGATACCTGAAGAGAGACCTATTAATCACCCTGAGAAAAAGAGGGTGGATTCCAGCCTCGGCATTTGAAAACATACTGCAACACATCTCAGCCCTGAGACTGTGAAAAAGTACTTCAGTGCTTGAAGGCTTGTCCAGAGTTGCTGGACCTTGGGTTTCAGAGTGTTGTGTTTTGATCCAGCTGGCAAATAAATATGACTCAGCTTCCTGCTCACCCACCCCCAGCCCAGTGCTATGGGGAGGAGAATCAGAAAAAAAAAAGTAATAAATTGTGGGTTGAGATAAGAGCAGCTTATAATTGAACAAAATATAATGATGATGATAATGATAATAATAATAGTAGTAGTAGTAATGAAAAGGAGAGAGAGATGGAAATAAAATCCAAGAGAAAGACATGATGCACAATTGCTCACCACCCTCTGACTGCTGCCCAGCTTGTCCCCTAGCATGAACTTGCCCCTCTGGTCAACTCCCCACAGTTTATATACTGATCATACTGGCAGCTCTGTGGGATGGAATATCCCTCTGGCAAATTCCGGTCACCTGTCCCAGCCATGCTTCCTCCAGGCCTCTTGGGCACCTCCTCGCTGGCAGAACTTGGGAAACTCAAAAGTTCTTGGTTCAAAGAAAATACTATTTATCAGCAACTGAATCTTCGGTGTTATCAACAATCTTCTCATACTAAATCCAAAACACAGCTACAAGAAGAAAATTAACTCTATCCCAGCTGCAAGCAGGACACAGAGGAATATTACAGGTAGCTGACACCCTAGCTCACAATAACAATAATTCTGGGGATGAACGACCTGTTACTAACAACAGTTTGCATTTTTCTCCAAGTCATGCTACATATTATGTTGTGCAAGAGATCAAATCATGGTGCATGTTAGAAACCGACCTTTGTTTGGGAAGGTTTGGTCTTGTCGCAATCAGAACAGGTCTACAGGGACTTGTTGCAAAATGTGTCCCTCCATTCTAGACTCAAATCCTCTTCTTTCATCTGCAACTTGTGCTTCTGCTAGCTATTCATGAACTTAATTTATTGCTATCAGTGACTCAGTGGCAGAGCTGGAATGAGAACTTTCATCTCCAATCTCCTAAACCTCTCTTCCACTCCCTAGTCCAAACTGCAGGCCTGGGCCACTGCCTCCTGCACACAGACCTGCTAATCCAGGTCATTCTCCATGGGCTTAGTCAGTACCCTACCCTACCCTGCAAGCTGAATCTTCAAGGAGAAGAAAGGCTTCAGTACTTGTTTATTATGTTGGAGATCGTCTCAAACTGCTGCAAGGATACCCTGAAGAACCCCCTAAGGGTATCCAGTAAGTTGGTTCAACTGTCATATGTGCCTGATTTACAGAAAATCCTCCTGATTTCACAGACTAAAAGTCATTTGCATTCCAGGGAAAACTGGCGAAAGGCTGGCCTGAGACTGGGTGAATCTCACTTGTGGGGCCAACTATTACTTTAATTTTTTTTTTCCAAGTTTCAGTCTTTAAACAGTGATTTTTCTGCAACATGGATTTTGGAGTTTGAAAGAGGCAAGAGGATTGCTGAAGAAAAGCTGGAAAATTGCTAAGAAAAAATAATAATTATGATTGGCAACTCAGTTAATATATTTGAAAGTCAAGATGCAGCTACTGAAGCATTAGCTCAAGGGAGAAAAAGGAGATTCAGTGCTGGAGTCTAGAGGATATACAAAAATCCTCAGAATGATCAGGATTTATGGATGCTTCCTCTCCCACCTGCTGGCATGGGGAGTAAGGAACCACATGTAAAAGCCTCAAAAGGGATTTTAAGAATTTGTGAAGATGGGTGTTGTGGAGAAGAGCTGGAGTTTGGTTTATGCCTACAAGGCACCTGTAATTTGACTGTAAGGGGAGGTGGGTTAATCTTTTGCTTTTGCAGTATGGCATTAATTCTAGCAACTCCAACTTCAACAAGGGACTGGAGCTGGTGCTGAGGGAAAGAATGAAATGCACTGTGCTCAGTGGGATGCAGGAAATATAGTTGTGTGGTTAAGGTGTTTGACTGGGATCCCAGAGCTCTAAGCCAAATCCCAGCTCTGCTACATATCCCCTGTCTGGAATAATCAGTGAATTTGTATTATCTCAGTTCTCTAATATCAAATGGAGGCAATGGTTCTTCCTTTCATTCAACCCCTGCCTGTTCTGTCCACATGGGTGATATTCCTTGGCATAGGCCTCCCTGCAGCTCAACAGACTTGCAACAGCCTACCTCTGGAGCAGTTCAACACCAGGCTACTACCTGTGATGAAGTACCTTAATTACACCTCATGGACTGTGTGCAAATAATACACTGCAAGTTACATAATGCAAGCCCAGTTTGAACATGTAAGATTGGTGCTGCTTTGCAAGTTAGGGAGGACATCGTCTATGGCAGCATTTTCAAACATATCTAAAGTAGGTGCCAAACTTAAACATTGAAGTTGGATCTTTAATGCTGTCCTGAACCGATCTGTCCTGTCTTACAGCTATGTCACTTGCTGTAAGAGACAGGCTGAATAGTGGGCAGTGCATCTCACAGAAGAGGATAAGTCCCTGTAAAAGTCAGTATTTGAAAATCGCACCCTGGTCCACACAGCACAAAACAGGCTTTGGGATATTGTTTACAAGTCTGTCTTGAAAGTTGCAAGCCTGGCAAGTCTTCAAGGAAAGCCTGAAATAACACCAGAGTGTTCTGTGTGATGCTTATTCGTCTTTTCTCTGCAATTCAATCCTCTTTCTGCTTTCTCTAAGGCTTTCGTGAATGGAGTGATACACACATGGAACAGAAACTGTGTTTTATAGGTGGATTAAACTGGTTGGAAATCTTTATATTGCTTGTTAAAGCTTTGAATAGAAATCGCCGAGCTCCAGCTGTGTGGAGCTGAGCTTTGGTCTTCCTTTTTTGCCAGCAGAACAAGTGTCACAGCAGATCTCATGTCAGATCTTCTTCTTCCTCCTGATCTCAGAGATCAAATAATTCTCCCTTCCTTTCTTATAAGACTAACCTTTTGGATTTATGGGAGATTTTGTTTCAAACAAAAGTCTGATTTATTTTTCAGTCATTACCTCTCCATCCCAGAACCTTTTGGCATCAGATTTCATTTGTATTTAACAAGCCCATAATTTGCCTATTGTCCTTTTAAACACTTATTAATAAGCATAATGTAAAATAATAAAATGTATTTACTTTAGAAATTAATGGGCCAGCATTGCTTTTTATTCCTTAAATAAAGTGGTACCATTAAAAAAGCCAAGAGCGGATGTTGTCATAAGCAGCCCTGCAGTGATGAACAAATAAACCCTGTCAACAGAAGCTACCAACCTGGTTTTAGAAGCATTCTCAAAGAAAAGAATGTATTTAAGATGTGAAGCTCTGAATTGTCACTGTAGTGACACTGTCCTTCTCTGGCCAGAGAAAACAGCTGAACAACCCTTTTGAGCTCTGTGAGCCAAGTAACTTCCCTTCGAATGGAAATGCTCTGGACACAGCAGACAATCAGCTTTGCTCCTTGGAACCATCAAGGGTGATCACTAGAAAGCAGCACAAGATGATTACTCCCTCTATGCTGGGAAAAGTCTGTTCTAGTGTCTTTCACAGCATGCCAGTTCAGAGCTGTTATCATCAGGCAGGCTCCAATTTTGTGCCATAAAATGTATTCCATTTTTCCCACAGCTTTTACAAAAAAAGGGTGAAGTTTATCAAGCATGTAGGCAGGGGCCTAATTTTATGCCCCTGGTTTTAAGTCCATTTGCCTCTAATAATGCTTCTTGTGCAGCTGAATTTAGCAGAAAAGTCTTCATGAATCAGGGCTGACTGCAGTTCCCTGGGGAATAAAGACTGCCTTGTCCTGTCCCAAGGTACTGGGCCAGTTCCTCTGGATCATGTGCAACACAAAGGCTCTGGGATGGAGGCCTCTGCTGTCCCGTGGCTGCAGCAGTGAAGGGATTCATCTAACTTCCAAATTTGAGAGGAAACAGGCACTTCAAAGGAATTTTTCTAACATGGGGTGTAGGAGGATGTCCTGTTTACTACGAAACAAGTCTGTTGTGCTTTGATGCTTTTCCACTGCCAGAAATACTAATATCTAGATTACAATTTATCAAGTTTTCTGGGTATTTCATACTGATAAGGTTTTATGCAGTATCATTACATATGAGAATAGATCTAATCCTGTTTTTAGTAAGCTTTAAGGACACTGAGGGATTATTTATGTAATAAGATGCAAAGTTGCTATGGAAAACGCTATAGCAACCTAACATCTTCACAAAACCAAGCAGCCACTTGTGACAGCAGTCTAAATTTACATTTATTTTAGTGTTATTTTATTGACATTCTTAGTGTCTCATTTTGACAGCATGTTAAAATATATTTTGCATTCATACTAGAACAAAATTAACAGCATGTTGTTGGAATGAAGATGATGCTTATAATTCTTGGAGATAATTTTAGCATATTTCATTTTGTATAAATAGCATTAAAATAATAGCAGAAAGAAGCTCAGGTGCATCCCATCTATTTGTAATAGAGAAAACAATGTACATTGAACGTAATATTTTACAAGTCAGTGAAAACTAAACTGCTTTTATTTGCTTCATATTGGAATGAAAATACTTTTAAGAAAAAAATGATTTTGTTATCAGAATTTATTACAAATCCTATATCTTTTGTTATGACTTTCCCAATTCAGGATACAGGCTATAATTTTTCATTAGGTTTCATAAAGCACAGCATCGTTTCTAACATGTAAACTTCCAGTTTGGTAGGGGATTGCCATATTTAAATGGGACTTTTCTAAGACATGAGATAAAAATAGACATTGCCCCTTCAGAGGTTAAATGAAAGGGGAAAGAATAAACCAAGTGATGAAACAGTCTGAACTCTGTCCTCTGCTCATTGCAGTTAATAATGAAACTCGCATTGAATTCAATGGGAGCAGAAGTAAGCTCTGTATATTGATTTTCTCCATCCCCCTCCATTAAGAGTCCTGAAGTGTGGCTGTAACATTGTTGAAGTGGGAGGTTGGCAGCAAAATCAATAAAAGACAATATTAGAACATATGCTGTTTTCAGCTTCCTCACAATCTGATATAGCTGGTATTAGCATTCTTCTCCAAATTACATTTCATGCTTTCTATAAAGTGACCTTTCTTACAGTGCCCTCTCCAATATAAAACTTCTGTGCTTTTTCATTCATATTTAGCCTTCAAGAGAATGAGCCCTATTTATAACAGTGAAGATGGTTGATTCTGAACAGAGCACAAAGAACAGATTCCTTCAAGAGGGGCTTTAGCCTAAATGTTATTTCTGACCTCCAATGAAAGATCATTTCTAATAGTGTTTAAACTGAGATCTTGGGGCTACATTTTCGTAATCATGCTGCCCTTCATGCCCTGTTGTTTTTAGACGCCCTTCTCACCCTGACACATTAGAGAAGCTTGCAGATATTGTTTGAGGTGGAGATTTAGGTGCCTTCTTACTCACCATTATTTTCAGGAATCATTAGCCATTGCCAACATGTCAGAGGAGATAATGATCAGAAAGCAGAGTCTTTTCTAATGTCACTACAAGCTTCTAAGCTCATAATTGCAGGTTTGGGGAGTGCTCTTATGTCATGAGACATGCAAGGGTGGCTGAAGCTTCCAAATCATTAAAAGCTTCCTTTTCAAAGCGAGAATCTTCTGCTTCCTTGTGTGTGCAGCCGACTGGCAGTCTGTGATGTGGTTGCATGCCAGCAAACAAAAGCACCCAGCAGAGCTCCTGCTACAGAAATCCCCAAACTACTGCTAGTTAGTGATGCCATTTTACTTTGGTGAATGAATCTTAGATTCAGAGGAGTTTCATGTTGTCCTACTCTTGTTTTGGATAAAGGCCATCTCAAGAAAATAAGCTTCTTACTAATGACATATATCCATAGTATAGCATTTTTGTGACAAGTATATTGTGGGATTTGATTCATAAATTCAGAAGCCAAGGGGATTCAAAGATGCTTGGAGGTGAGTGATCTTCTTTTAGTCTTATTTGGGTTTAGGATCATGGCAGAGAGAAGAGAAAGCAAAGAACTGTCCTTTAGGATGTGAAATGACAGACTGAAGAACAAGATACCACACCATTTTATTCAAGTTCTCAGGTAGCTCCAGCATGTGACACCTTGAACACCAGCATACAGAAAGGTGGTTTGTTTTGTTGGTGATGTTTTTTTGGTGATGTTTTGGTTTTAAATTAGGAATTTTTATTGTTTTTTTTGTTGTTTGTTTGCCTTTCAATAGGCAAAATAGTTTGCAACCTTTTGTTTATATATCCAGCCCTACAAATATTTGATGCATTGCAAGTTTTATTGGGTGCAAGGAGTGTGAAAGCATGTCTTTACAGCTGAGCTGCTCCTACAACAGCCAAGTGCCCACCTTGCTTGTCAACCAGTTATCTCTCTGAAGGTGCTTGGGTGGTTGCTGGCTCCTAACACCACTTTCTTCATTGCTTCTTTGTCATGTGTCAGATACAGACTGTCTTCCTTCTTAAACTTGTCTGGAGACTAGTGAGCATTTTTAACAGTGGAAGAAGAGCATGATAAAAAGCAATAACTCTCCCTACGTTGTTCTGAGATAGTCATCTGTCTCATAATGTTTTGTTGAAAGATTTTGAGATGTCTGTGCTGTAAAACCTTGTAAAACCTACAAGCTACTCCCTGCTGGTTGGAGTGTTTGCACTCACATTCTGCTCAACACCCATAATGTCCTAAGTCGTGGCTTACTCAGAAAAGCTGGTACAAGGACTATTTCACACTTATCTCTTCAAAGCTACACACTTTCTGCAAATTTCAATAGAATGCCTGTTTCTGAAAGGCCTAGAAGTACCTAACTAAGCTCTGTAGAACCCTGTTATCTGAGGGTTGGCAACACATTTTATTTTTCAGAAGCTGAGAAAATATCTGCTAAACATGTTAAATTGTGGAAAACCACTGTGGCCTCTATTTGCATATACTGAATATTCTGGAAGCAGAATGGAGGGGAGAAAAGGAGGTTTTGGCTTGCAGATGCAGCTCTTCTGAACACCCTTCTATTCACATAAGGGATAAATTTCTCAAGAAATTCTGTCTCTGAATGTGAGGGTCAAAAAATTGCAAGTTTCATGTCATCATTTGCCTATGCCTTCTAAGGCATAAAGGGGTAAAAATGTATTCTCATCTAAAATCCATTTTTATCTAAGGTAAAAGTAACCAAGCAAGTATTTCAGTATTATGCACAATTTTAAAAGAAAAATTAACTCAGCCCTTTAAGGCCAGAGAGATAGCTGGATAAACACTCTCCTGCAATTTAAGATGCAATAGAATTTTGTTCAAAAGTGGTTTATCCTCACATTTATAGAAAGCACTTTACATTTATGAACAAAATTTGCCTATTATAAATCAGACCAATTCAAATCACCACAGTCATTTAAACCACTGAGATCAGCCCTTTCTTCCCTAATGAATGTGACAAATTGAGAGATTCACGTGCACACTGTCAAGTTTGTTTCTAAGTGGCAATGACATTTTCTTCATAAATCCTACAGATCACTTTTTTTGAGTTATTGCAGTGGTTCTGAGCCTGAATGCAGTTCCTAGTTCAAATGCCAACAGCAGGGATGCAGCCACGTGTCTGTAACTGCCAGTGCCGATTGTTTAAGTCTGAGTAAAAATATAAGAGGCACTTTGACTCCTAAGAAGCAACCATCTGTGACCCAGCTACATGGAGGTTTACCTGTGTAGTAATAGCCCTTGAATATCCTAACCCATTTATGTATCACATGTACATGCACACATACAATGCAATGTATGTAAGATTATGTAACTTCTATTAAACACTCAGCATTCATCAGCATCTCTTCTGCTATGCAGAATTCAAACGTCTGCACCCTCAATTCCAAAGCACCAGTAGTACAAACAGCATAAAGTATCAGAAAAATTCACCTCATCACAAACCAAATACACTAATAAAGCGTTAAATGGTTTTTTGTGAATTTTGAAAATATATGACAATTGCTTCTATTTTTGATCAGTTATACTCTTACATTTTACTATGATGGCTTTCTCCCTAACCAACTTGACTAAAGTCCACCCATCACAGACATCTGTGCAGAGCCACACCTTCTCTTCCCTCTCTCCCCTTATACACATGCCAAGTCAGCTGGTCTTGGTGCAAATCATGGCTGGTGGTAGAAGAAATACAACCCAAACATGGAGGAAGAAAGGGCCCTTTGCTTTAAAGAGGTGACCTGTGGAGACTGCTCTCAGTGGGGCAGATTAACTTGCAGCTGTCGAAATACCATTTAGAAGCTACATAGATTCCTGTTCTCCAAAGAGATGCTGTCAAGTAAAATAGACCTAAAATGTGTCAAGCTTTGATATTGTTGTAACGAGGTGGTCTCTTCCAAATTCCAAATAATCGTTTCAGTAATGTGATGTGACATCTTTGTAGGAAAAGTCCAAAACACTTAATGCTGCAATTTACCTGGGACAGAACTGGGTAACAGGGGACTAGAGAATGTACTGCAAAATAAGTATGAGGGAGGGAAAAGAGAAACATCTGGCCATGTCAGGCAAGTTGTCAAATGAGCAAATAGATGGACCCATGCATTTAGAGCTGGAGATGAACTGAACAGAACCAGTGCAAAGGTAGAAGAGAGGAAGGTACAAAGAGAGGGGTAGGAAGATTGGCTTAAAGTGGGAAATTAGTCTTGCATCTTTGAAGCCCTTTGGAGAAAGTTGGATCACTGTTCAAGTGGCTTTTCTGCAGCCATGAGGTCTAGATCAATGATACCAAACTGATCACTGGAGTCAATGATCGCTTATAAGACTGTAGCAAGTAAACTACATCTTTATTCCTTGGGCTGGCTAAAACAGCTAGATCAAATGGTCTTGTTAGTGTTTTTAATTAAAAGTCAGTTTGTGAGAGCATGATGAAAAAGGAGGAGCCAATACTGATCCACAGTCTAGAAAGTTTGGAAGCCACTATTCCAGAAACTTACACCAGAGGTTTTCAGCTAATGATCTCTCTAGGCCTTTAAAAAAAATGTGAGATATCATGGGACTCATCATGATGCCACAGGAGTTGGCAGCACTGCTCTCTGGGGCATTCTTAGTCCCCTGCACAGCCAGCATCTGCCTACAACTTTTTGTTATTAGTCTCAGCTGGACAATAATTGGCTCTCCCTTTCCCTGTACCTTCTCTGGTATTTGCAAAGAGATATGCTTCATTACACAAGAAATAATAAGCCTTCATAAATTACTGGTGAGCCATGTGTTGTAAACCTAGGAAAGAGCAGCGATATTGCTGATGTCTGCTAATCAGGGAGAAATTTTGTAAACTGAGAAAATCTCTCATCAGAGAAATGCTTTTGTTTCTCACATGTGAAGAGGTCTGTCCTCAATGGGATTAATTGCTATTAATAGACTCATAGAATCATAGAATGACTTGTGTTGGAAGGGACCTTAAATATAATCTAGTTCCAGCCTGGCCTTGAGCACTGCCAGGGATGGGGCATCTACAGCTTCTCTGGGCAACCTGTGCCAGTGCCTCAGTACCCTCACATTTAAGGCATTTCCTCCTAATATCTAATCCAGACCCACTCTCATTCTGAAGCTTCCTTGTCCTGTCACCATGTGCCCTTGGAAATAGTCACTCTCCATCTTAGAGGCCCCCTTCATTTCTTCTTTCTTTCTTTCCTTTTTTTTTTAGCAACTCCCCATTTACTAATTGTTCGCCACCAAGTTTTATGTGAATAGGAAGCCTGAAAATAATTCTCATGAGTATTCAATTTGAACATCTGGTATCATCATGAATGTAACTGGTATAATGAGCTTCTCTGCATCGAACATAGGCTGCCTGGTAAGGAGAGGACTTTGAAGCAACTGCACCTGAATAAAACAGGTTTTTGCAAAAGAGTAAATCTCCCTCCCAGTGTGCAGGGCCTAACTCCCACTAATATTAATGACAATAAACCCTTCTCATGTAGGGTAATTAGTGCCCTCAGAGTTTAAATTTGCAGGTACTGAGACATTCAAATGAAGTGTGCTTAGCGTTTGAGAATAATGTGGAAATTTCTTCATAGTTTGGTTGCATTATATCTGAAGGGGGAAAGAAAAAACTGTTAGTGGCTAGGTTAGCTTGTAATTGCCCCAAATTTTTTATTTTTATACCATTCTAATTCTGTTTCGAGAGTTTATTCAGGATAATTAGCTAGATGTTTTCAAGCTTTAAGCAAAGTATGTTTTTTTTTAAAAAGTCAAGTGACACAGTCTATTTTTACCAAAATGAGGGGGAACAATGGAACTGGTATTTGTTAAAGAATGAATTATAGTAAGAAGGTTGCTTTTAACTGCTAATATCAGACGTATTTCAATGCACTTGCCATTGACATCTGAGCAGTATTTATGCTGGTGATCAGGTATTTGTTAACTGTCCATAAGGAAGAGCAAGTGTCCTCTGGGAACTCAAGACAATGGATCAAAACCACTTTAGATTTTGGATGACTCAGGATCCTGACATTGTAAAGTGGGCTGAGAAGATGCCTCAAAGTGACCAAAGTGTACTTGTCGAGTCTTCCTCTCCCAGGAAGCTTCCTGGAGATTACAGAGAGAAGGGTCAGCTTTGATACTTGGTACTGGAGATACTGGTTAACACCTGTCAAGTTGCTCAGCATGTCCCTTCACCTCAGAGGCCATCCAGCTTGCCATCTGCAGTGAGGGCTGTGCCTTCCTTCCCACCCCCTTGCAGAGCTCCTCCAAACCTGACCTTCCCACACGTCCCAAGGTGTGGGGTTCCTGACTGGCATCCCCTCACACACACCCTGCCACTGAGCCATCATAATGGCACCCTCAGATTCTAGCACAAATTTAAATTTCCAGTGGGCTGGAGCACTTAGCACAGCCTTAGAGGGTAAAAATGAATGAGGGTCCAGTGGTCCTATCTAGTTATAATCATGGAATTACATAATGGTTTGGATTAGAAAGGACCTTAAACATCCTCTAGTTACAACTTCCCTGCCATGAGCAGGGATGCCACCACTGTATATCCTAAGACCATCCACACTTCTGCAAAGACTGTCTTCCTTACTAATGACAAATGCCATTATTGTACAACTTACCCTGTTCTCTACAGCATCAAAGCACAGTTCATGCCCTTCCAGATCTTCCAGAAACATTTTTCCTTGCCCATTTTCCCCTGCTTGTACTGCTCCACATTCACCTATTTGAAAAACAAGCAGGCTAGCTAGAGGCCAGGGATAACTTTTATTGTTTGTATTTATAGTTGTGAACTTTGTGTCCTTATTTTACTCCACTCACATTTGTTCAGTCTCTCAAGCTGAAAACTCTTTGAAGAAGTAGCTGTGTCCTGCAAGATGGGTTTTTTGACATTGAAAGTGCTCTACAATGGGAGTGATGAAAAAAATTACCATAATATCCATTATTTTGACATGTTTTGATGCTTTTCTTTTTGCTGTTATCAAAACAAGCATTATATAATTTAAACCTTAATTTTCAAGTCAGTAAATCAGGATAAGGGCATTAGTAGAACTCAGATGGCAAGAAGGTTTGGGAATAGGCTCTTTCTCTGTTTTCATCTACCTCACTATATCAGTACATCAGCTAAAGTACAAAAAACCCTGAAATATTCAGTTGAATAGGTTAGACCAAAAGTCTGGAACAGTAGCTCTCAGTTTTATGATCTATGTCTGTACAAATATAGAGGAATCTATAGGAAATATAAACCATAAAAGAAGTTCTACTAGGAGGACCTACGGAAAATCTTTACTCTGAATATACAGGCATGTTTTATGTTGTTGTTTTTAGTGTTTGTCATTTGTTTTTCAGATACTGCTTTCAGATTTCTTCAGGCTCTAGAAATAACCTACTGGTTATGCTTTTCAACTCAGTGTGTCCTCAGTATGCAAATTAGTAGATTGTCATTAACATTACCTGTAATGTTATTAGGCCATTATCTAATGAGAAATGCACAGCACAGGTGTGCATTAGTAGAAATGGTAGAAAATTTTGAATTCTCCCTAACGTCCTCAAAAAAAAAAAAGTATTCAGAGCTGTGTGGTGTTAGCATTATTTCCTGGCCTCTATAACACGATATGGGTCCTAGAAGACTACAATTACCCCATATCACCTGTGAAGACTTATTCTGCTTTGGCTCCAGTGGGCATTATTATGTATTATGTATTATGTTGAATGTAGTCACTGAGTAGCAGCTGGAAGTAAAAGGTACAGCTCAGTGCTAGTTGGGAAGAACTCACTCCCAACTATCCAAGGTAGATGGCTAGAAAAAGAAAATTAATTGCCTGTTTCTTCTGGGACATCCATTGATGAATATGTCCTTAGATTCCAGTGGATTTCTAATCAGCCAGTCATTTCTTCTATTAAAGAGGGTGGGTGTCTTTTTGATTTGGATCTAGTCTGGGTCCACTGAATGGAGTCTATCTTGCCACCGAGGCTGCTGCCAAATTGAATACAGCACTTCTGCCTCAGCACAAAGAAATCACACTAACCTCTTGGAAGTCTTTCAAATATCAATGCAAAGGTTTTCCCCACTTATATACGTCTTATCTTCCTTCAGCTGCTTCTCTGAGCCTGGCAGGTATCATTTTGCATCCCTCAGTGAGAATGCTGTAAAGTGAATATTGAGCTGTTTTCCAGCTGTGTTTGTTTAGGTAGGAATATTTTCTTCTATGTGCAGCACAGGCAGCTGTTTTGGATTGTTGTCAGAGTTTTCTTTTGATATAGATTCCTTGAATATAGTTCTTCTGTAAATGCTTTCAACATTCATTGTCTTCTTATCTGAAGATGCTTTTTAGTGTGCCTCAGAGAGGGATTTTGGAGATGAGTATCTGAACTACCAAATGTACAATATCTTGAACTGAGCAAATTCTTTTTTCAACTAAAACTACATTCATCAGCTTTTTCAACGAACTCTTAACAAAAATCTTTCCAAAATTTGAAAAAAAACCTTTTAAAATGAAGATTCTCTTTCCGCCAAAATTCTCCTCTATTTTTAATTTAATATTCAGTGAACTGCCTTTCTCTATATCCTATATAATAAATCACATATCATTATATGTAATTGTTGTAAATGAAATATAATTTAAAATAAATTGTAGTATGTTTTATAGAATAGACATTTTGCTTGGCATCAAAAGAGACACTGATATGAATTCAGAGTTATTTTTAATCTTGGTGCGCTAAAACATAAATATCTTAAAATTGTAGTTACTTTAGGTCAACACAAAGAATGTGCCTGATTTTGTTTAAAACAGTTATCCAATGTTGAATCAGCTGGACACCCTAGGGTCTGTCAGATGTCTTCCTCTGTCTTATTCTCCTTGTCTTTTAACCATTCTGTCCATACGTGTTAGGAAGTGACTATCTGTAGCTTTAAATTAAATAGCAAAATACATAACATGTATTCAATGTTGTATCATTTAGGGACTCTTATCTCTAATTAATTCATTCAGAAGCTTGTGGCCATTTAATACCCTGTTACACTGTTACTATATGTGTTGCATCTTTCTTACTTAAGAACATTCTGCCTTGGACCCTGTTGTTATTTGCTCTGCCACCAGTGGTTAGGATCATCACCCAAGTGTATGATAGTGTTGATAAGGCACTGTACACACTGAGGGAATCCTGCCTATCAGAAACATATCTCTCCTGTATTCTTATTATCTCGCTTTAGGTGGTTTGGGATGCTTTCATTTTGTCTCAAAATAGATTGTAACTTCTTCCAGACACAGCCTTTGTCTTCTGGTGTCTGCAGAAAAGAACAGGGCACCTACCTTGGATAAAACTTCTTCTCAGCACTGCAGTGTAGTTATTGTCATACAATAGGTTATATAGGTTTCAGGTTTTAGTATTGTATAATACATATAATTTTTAAAGTCATGACATAATAGCATTCAGAGATGCATCTCTGGGGTTTTTGAACAGCAAAAAAGCTGCATTGCATTCCTACAGGGTAAACAGTTACCTTCACTGCTCCTATGTATTGTGACTTGTTCCATTTGGATTAGTTACTTTTTAAACTCTAATATGTTCATCACGTACAGGTTACTTGCTTTTGTGAGATGTTGTGGCCCTTTTCATTTCTCCTATTCTGCTGTAGCAGACATCTCTTGCTGTCTGTAGCCCCACTTAATGAGCCTGAACTCACCTAGGAGAAGGAAAAGGAGAAGTTCTCCAATTAGGCTATCGTGTGACTCAGAAAATAGACAAGCAGTCTTTCCAGGTAGCACAGTCTGAGCCTCAGCTGGATCTGGGTGAGAACCCACATTTCAGTGGGGAAATACAGAGGCCTCATGCCTGCCACTCGTACAGCACCACTCAGAAGATTTTTAAGAGCTGGAATAGATGATGAGCAGCAGGTGAACAACTGCTCCCTGTAGAAACTTGAGTACATCCCTGGTGGTCGCTGTTCCTGCTCTCAAGGAGCAGAAAGGGTAGGCAGTTTCTGACAAGAATTTAGTGTTACATTAAATAAACCAAAAATATATAAATTTTGTGAGAGTCTAATTGGTAGAAGTAAGAAAGTACAAATGATAGAGAGACTTTTCACCAGGGGCTAAACAGGGAAACAAGTTATAAACTGAAAGAAGGTAGGTTTAGATTGGACATAAGGGAGACATATTTTAGGATGAGGGTGGTGAGACACTTGCACAAGTTTTAATAAATCATATTTAGAGGTCCATGCCAACACAAACTATTTAATTTTGCTTTAAGGTCTTTTTGGACTGATATTTCTGTTTGCTTAGCCTATTTTTCTTTTTAATCCTGTCTTTTATTATTGCTTGTTGGCTCTTACAAAAATAAAAATTAAAAAAAAGTACTTCATCCTCTTATTTGCCCATTGGACTCATCAGTGCTGTTTCTTGAGGGTAAATTTTGTCATGGAAGGATGATTACATGCTTTTCAGAACAATTTAATTTGATGTAACAATACTGTAACTCTTGCTAAATCTTGCAGAGAGATTCTGTAAAATATCCAAATTAAGTGCAGTAACCAATCCATGTCTCTATTTGAATAGTAGCTGACCATACTTTATTTTGAATAATGTGTTTGTACTACTTTAAAATTAGTAAAAATTGTCTGAGATCAAGGTAGGTTTGTTCTACCAAATATAAAACATTTTTATTGCTAATGAAATATTGTGACATTTTACCTAAAGTGCTGGTATAATTTCACGAATGTGCTGAATCATGTTATCATGGGGAACAGGAGACTCTTTATCTGCGGAAGGTCTAGTCAAGAGGTGCCTAGTATTAAATGGAGTTAATACACAATTTCATATAATTTGGAGTTTAACCACATTGCTGTTGTAGGTGGGCAAAAAAGAATTCTGTGATACCAAACCTGAAATCATTTAATCAGGAATGTAAATCAGTTATCTGCTTCAGTTACCAAATGGTGAGAGAACTGGCTATAGTAGATTGTTGTTTTTTAATTACATCTGCTCTGTAATGTTGTTGTGTTACCAGGTTCCAAGAAGGAAAATAGCAGAATATGGCAGTTTGCTGTGCCAAATGACCACTGCTACTGCCAAATACTATCAGGAGTGGGTTCTTCTATAGGATGATAGCCACATCTCTAATTAATGAATGCCACCTTTCTCTATATGTATTTATGTTCAGATAATTTATTTAAATAATGTTCCTACTACATGCTTTATAGCCTTCTGCCTTTTGCTACACAAATTTTAGCTTATATTGCAGACTGTGCAAGTCATTTGGCAAACGTAATTTCCATCCCTGCATACTAATCGATTTCCTCACAAACACCTGCTATCAGTTATGATAATAAAAATGCCATTCTAAATTGAAAAGTGGCCAAATGGAGCTTCCTAAGGAAATGACTTAAGTGTCTTTCAATGCCTTTAATGTAGTAATGTTCTGTAGTGCCAACACTTCTTTTCAGCATTTGCATTTTATATAATTTTATTCTATTACATCATTTTTCTGTCTAAATGGTTCCTCATAACTGTTGTTATGAAGTAGTTCATAGCAAGGTTGGAGAGAAATTTCTGTGTTTCCTCTCTCATGGGAATAAATCCAGAAACTTTACATTGGGAAAATTCCTTAGCACAGACCTGATTGGAACATCTGGCTGCTGTGCAAGTATAAATACTAAATGGCTGTATCAGTTCCCTTAACATCACTGGGAAAATGTTGTAAAGTTGGTGAGTGCCTTACCCTTGTACTGCATGCCAGTTTCTTCCTAAAATATAAGCCTAAATTTAGCAGCCAGATTGCAAGTAGCATTTGAATTATCCAGGGTCACTTTATGGCTTCTTCCATCCCAGGAAATAACCTCCCAGCAACAATCTTTGCCAGAACCTAATGATTTTCAGCTCTGCTGGGTCTTGTCTCAGCTCCGAAATGTCTCACTGGCTTTGAGCTGTATTGTCATCTCTCTGGACAATGTCCTCTGTGTTATTTGAAAAGAAACAATCCATTCCACTGATTTTTTTCACCTCTTCGTTTTCTCTTAGCTCTAGCTGCCCAAGCATATGCGCTAAAGGAGGAGAACGATAGCCTTCGATGGCAGCTGGATGCTTATAGGAATGAAGTGGAGCTCCTGAAGCAGGAGAAAGGACAACTCTTTCGGACAGAAGAAAGCCTTACCAAGGACCAGCAGCTGCAGTTCCTACAGCAGACAATGCAAGGCATGCAGCAGGTATTGCTAAGGAAGAAAAGAACAGAGCCTTCTATTTTAGGAAAGTGGTACCATAGGGCTCTGCTGTACTCAAGACTATTACTCATTAAGGTCCTGATTTCTTTTCAGAAAATCATAGGGATTTTAGATGGGGGAAAAGGGAGGAGAATTTGAGGATATATTTAGGCATAGTCATTTTAGGAATTCATAAACTGCAGACCCATTGATCATTCAAGAAAACTCCTTATGCATTTGCTAGTTAGGAGGAAATTGCTTTGTTCCTCTCCTCACTTAATCCAACTGGCCCTGGTGCTGCACAAAAGTGTTAAAAAATTGTCAGTGTTCTGTGGTGTCTTCATTTGCATTCATCTGCATCTTTTTTTCTGCTCTTGTTTGAGGATGACTGAGACATCTCCAGCGTGTCCAGACTACCTTCCTTAACTTGCAAATGGTTAGCAACATCAGTGCTATTTCCTGAGCTTTTATCATTTATGCTGACCCATGGATATAACCTTTTCATTTAGACAGTTTTTAAGTGGTTTAGTGCAGCAAAAAAGCTTTTTCTCTGACACCAGTCAACGAGAAACTGCAATGTGTCCCTGCAGGGGCAAGGGGTGTCAGTTTATCATAATTACTATCCCTTATTTGTTAGTGTGCTCCTGACACTGTGCTGGGTGAGCCTTGGCAAGCACATCCAGACTGCTCCCACAGTGTTGTCTGACATGTCCAGTGACACGTGAGCAGCCCTCGCCCAGCGTGCATGTGTGTGAGCAGCATCTCTCCTGCCCGGGCCCTTGTGTTCAGCTGTGACAGAGCACCGGGGCAGTGCCTGGCCACAGCACTGCACTCTGCTCCCAGCTAGGCTGGAGCCTCTCAGCCTGGCACTGCAGGGGTTCATTTTGCTTCCTTCATCCGTAGCGTCACACGCACTCCTCTGTCACCCCCAGTTATTGGATACCACACAGGGACAAGCTGTACCCTCTTCCAGGCTGTACTAAGCTGCTTTTTTATGGCAAGACCCAGGAGATACTCATTTACATATGAGCTGCCTTGTTGGGTTAGGAATTGCATGGCTGTTCTGGTACCCTCTGAATCCAGCAAGTCTGCAAATCCCAGCTAACACCCAATAACAGAGCACAAGACAGCCCTACACACATATTGGTATCAACACAAGCCTCTTTAAGCCTGCAGAGTTTTACAAAATCAGGGTGATTTATTGCATAGTGGAATAATTCTGGCCAAAATACTTTAAAAATTGAAAATAAGTAATTGATAATTCAGGAATAAAATCTTTTCCAGAATTCAGAATTAAGTCATTAATCAGAAGTACTTGAGGTTTCTGTATATTTTAGATAAGCTTGAGGTCTGTTCATGATCTTATCCTTATATAAATGAATACTTAAATATCACTGGTTTTATTAAATTTAACACCATATGTAAAGATTGTGCTATATTTCATCCTGGTGCTAATTCTCCATTAAAATTAGTGAAAAGTAGTCATAAAATGCTACTAAATAAAAATTCTGGAGCCCTAGCACCCATTTGGCATTATTATAATTTTCTGTCTGGGATCTGGATGAAGTACAATCAACTCTGTAGAATATAAATAGATTTTTATTGAACTTCAAGCAAATGTTAATAATGCAAATCAATAACATGGAGTGACTGACTTATCTCTCTGTTCAGCTGGCCATGGACACTGTAGTCCCTATTCCTCTGAGAGTTTCTGTGTTCGTGACAAGTTTTGCTGTGAGGTTCTCAATGTTTCTAGTTTGCCATCTCAGGGTCAGACCTACTTACTCCCAATGGGATATAATTAGAGATGGCCCAAGGAGCTGGAGAAGACACTGCAGATAATCCAGTCTGACAATATGCTGAAGAGAGCAGCAACACAGAAGCAGCAGAGAGCAGCAACACAGAAGGGAGGTGAAGTTCAGAATATTCGGTGGGAAATTTTCAGTCAGTTCAGCAGCTGGATGATGGTTTTGGATTTCAGTAATTGGCCATAGCCCTGACATCCCATAACCTTTCTGATTTTCATGCAGTTAATGCATGAATACCTAGAAATAAATCTTTGGTTTAGATAGACTCAGTTTTATCTCAGCTTGGCTTTGTAAATGTTGAGAGATGACAACCTTAGCTGAAATCCATGAGTGTAGCAGGTGCTCAACATCTATGGAAATCAGTCTCACTATGAAATATTAAATATATATCCAGGACTTGAGTATAAATAATTTAACAAGAAGACCTGTATTCCCTTTTATCCTTTTGTATATATTAAAATTAATTTCAGACAAGGTAAACTGAATGCCACTGTATGCCTGAACCCTTCATATATGTCAGCATTAAAAACATATTTCTCCTTCTTCTTTTCTCTTCATTCTCCCCCACTTTTTCATTTGCTTCTTCTTCTAACTCTGAAAACCAGAAAACAAGAGATTTGAGCTGCAGCCTGAAAAGCAGATTTATCTGAGAAAAATTGGATGCATTCTCAGAATCAAGACATTTTTTGTAAACATATTTGGTGCCAAACAATAGCAAATAACACAACACCAATGTATTTTTAATGTACTTCTAACATCTGGATGTTTTTCAGGATTCTTCCCTGTATTTGCAGGACTGATGAAATGAATGTTTATTTTCTCTTCCATCACTCCTGCTGATCCAAAGCAGCATCAGGAAATCACACAGATGTTTGCTTATGAAGTGTACCTTATGGGCAGTAGTAGCAACCTCCTTATTTGCTGTGTCTAAAAAAAGAAAATCCTTTGGACTAATGACATTGAACTTATGGGGGTTTTAGTCAACTTCCTCCGTAAAACTGTGTCACAGTTTAATTTCATACCCACTGTGAGATCTCAAACAAATGGAAATAATGTCTTGTATCCATGGTAACAAATGAGATACACTTTACCTGATTTTGAGATGGAAATTGAATTAACTTGTCACTGCTGCATAGGTGGTATTGCCTTCAATTTATTTCTATATGAGAACACACATACCAAGAAGATCACTTTTTGAATGGCTCTTTTTCCAGCAGTGTTTGGTACTCTCTAAAAAAGTCCGTGACCACAAGAAAGGATGTTTTAGTTGTAACTGTTTTTGCAAAACTTCACAGCACAGCTGTAAGAATTTTTTTAATCTTGTCTCTGTCTGAAATGTTTTACCAGATACCTGACTATAGGTAATACAGAAAATATCACCTAGTTGTGTTGCTTAATGCTTGAAATTATAAAGCTCAATTTTCAATGAGTATATAATTTCTCCAAATTTTAACCATTTAGTTTAACATATACCATTTGGAATAGCAAGCAGAATTATTTTGAAAAAAATCCTCAACAAAATCCTTCAGCCATTCCGATTAAAAAAAGCATGAAAAATATACTTTTATTATACATTTTTGGTCAAGTATAATTCTTGAAGAAATGCACTAGCCACTTTTATGCTTTGAAACAAAGGCTCAGAATTTGACAATGAGTCTCTATTGAATTAATGATGTGGTCTGAAGATCCTTTATACAATCTGTCTGAAACTGACAGTGTTAGCAAACCTTTGAAAAAAATGTCAGTGTGCCACACAGGAGATGACACTCATTAGCATGTGTTCAAGTAAATTTTAGATTTTTACTGGTCGTGCAGGATTGTTCATGAACCACTTCCATAGCACAGCCATCAGTGCAATGTTTAAGCATTAAGTTGTCCTAAGTCTAGAGAGCACACCTGCTTTAGCATGGCTCTAATTTAACAAGTTAGCTCTACCTTTTTTGTCAGGCTTAACTGGCCAAGGTGTGGGGCTGTGCTTGGATAGCTGTGCTGATCCCTGAGCTGATACATTTGCCAACAGGCTGTAATTCTGCATGGTGCTGCACTGCATCGTGTATTTGTAAGATAATGTTCTTTCCTCTCATAACTCCCTGAACCTGATGGGCTGAATTTAGCTCCTGCAGGCAAGGGTATCATCCACAAATCCCAGTTTAAATCATGCTTCCATCTATGTTATGTCCAGGAAATGTATACAGGTGCCTACAGTTCTGCTATTGCACATACTGGGGTGCATCTGAGACATTTAAGAGGCACCTCATTTCCACCCCATAAGGGGCCTGATTCACTGGCTGGGCTTGGGATCTTGCTCCTAACACCCAGTGACAGCACAGGACCCCCTTTGCTGGTGCATTAAAGCCCAGCCATGGCATTATTGCAGCAGCACGGGATGCGTGGCTGTGCCTCTCTTAAAATTAATGCTCGAGCTGGAAAGCAAGAACAAAGGCAACAGTCATGTGTGGTGGGTGTAGGGCTGACATGAAGGCTGACACACTGCTGTGAGTGCCACCAACTCAGCTTGGCGTGTGTCAGCAGGAGACTGAACATATTCTGGCCCTGCTCATGACCCACATGGGTGTCACTCTGAGGCAGTGTGATGAAAGTCCACTTTTGTCTTCTCTTCTTTTTCTCCTCAGACAATACCAATTTAATGTGAATTGCAATGCAGATTGTGAACCTGAACACTCAGAAGACAGGAGCTGCCAAAACCATTGTCTGTGCATTTTGCTTTGTATACCTCAGAGACCCTTTCCCATTTGGTGCCGCAGGCAGAGAGTACACAGTTAATCATCACCTGTTCAATACCTTCCTCTCCTTGCTATTCAATATGCAGCACAAGGTCTTTCTACAAAGGCCACATTGCTCCTGACATTTCCTACCTACTGAGGACTATCTTTTGCAGTTTACTAATAATTTACCATGTAAAATAAATAGCACGTGCATCTGAGACTGATAGACATTTTTAAAGGGCTCTGATAAATGCCAGATGACTAACAATCATAAAATCACAGAATCATTTAGGTTGTAAAGGACCTTTAAAATCATCAAATCCAACAATTAGCCCAGTATTGCCCAGTCCACCACTAAGCCATTTCCCTAAGCACCACATCTACACATCTTTCAAATACCTCCAGGGATGGTGACTCCACCACTTCCCTGGGCATCCTGTTCCAAAGCTCAACAACCCTTTTGGTAGAGAACTTTTTCCTAATATCCAGACTAAACCTCATTTCAGGCTTTCAGTGTTCATGCAGGGTAGGACTGTTTTGTCTCTGATATGCCTCAATTTTGTGGTTGAGAGGGTAGGAATTGCTCTTGGAGTGCATTGCAGCTCCCTCCTTACACTCATTGCTCCCTCAAAGGGGGGTGGTCAGGGTACATATTTGGTGATGTGGAGAGCACACATTTTCCAAGTACCATCACTGGGAGACAGATTACAACCCTTTTGTCTAATTGAGGTTTCACAAGAGGCATCTATCAGCTTTTTCAGCAAGACCATGTACCTCTAAAATACAGTAACTCCTTTGAGTAGAAAATCCAAACATAACTAGTGTTGGCCTCACTATGCTGCCTTTGAAATTAATTGGATTTCTACCTTTTCCAGCCATTGGAGCAGAGCCAATCCATTTTCAGATGGAGCTAGCAGAACTTTTTTTCTAGAAAGATGGCACTGCTCAGGTCTTTCCTTCCCTTTTTTCATAGTTTTTTCTCATACAAGTAGTAGAAGAACTGACTATTCCCATGGTCCACACTTTTTCAGTGGTAGCAGGGACAAAAAGAACATTTCTGTGCAGGAGGTTGCAACAAACAGTAAGGTAGGGCATGGTGAGGCTTTTTTTCGTCGTCAATCTCTTAACCAATCTACCACCTATTAAGTTCCAATAAGCTTCAGCTGGCATTGATGTCTGCAGGTCTCAGATCCTTCACACGTGTTGTTAACTGTCACAACCATTCCTTTCTGTCACTTACAAACGTTCTGAAATGGCAGAAGCCACAGACACAGGTGCTGGTGGCATGAATCTGGTGCTGTGTGAGTGTCATGGCCATTATAACACTGATGTACCTTTAAATATGCAGGTTCTAGTAGCAGTTTAGTGCTGAAATTAAGATCATTGTTGAATAGATGGAGCATTTTATGGCTGTATTTATTAATACAGCCTAAGTGCAGAGATTTGTAGCCATTTTTTCTTCCATCTACCGCTTGCTCACCAAACATCTATTCAGCATACAACCCAACCAATGTACTTATGCACAACTATAAACTGATTCTTCTCCAGAGCAGCATTACAGAAGAGAAAATATGAGATTAAAAAAAAAAAATCCCTTTCAATTATGTTTTACCTCAGAAATGAACAGGCCGGAATAATTACATTGGAAATATTTTTAATTGCTACTCCTGTAGAATGAATTCCAGTTAGATCTTTATTTTTTCCTGTAAAAATAAAGGAACTGGAGTAGTAATGGCAGTATTGATAATCTTATGGGGAATGGATACAAGTTAAGTGTGAGGGACTGGACCTGACATCCAGATGTTCACTTCCAGGCCTGTCCCTTCTCTCACCCAGGGGCTGATATTTGAAAACTGCTTAAGAAATATGTGATCTCCCAGGAGAGAGGGAAGTGTTTCCATAAGTGTTTGTTCTCTTGTGCTTTTCAGGACTCTATACAGTCCAATCCATGTTTAAACTTCCAGAAAACACTTAGTCTTTCTGATTATATTAAAAAGAATAAAAAAGGAGCAGCTGGCAATTAAGTGCTATTTATTTACCAGATCTCAGACAAGCCAAATGGGTTCTCTGTTTAACAACCTTTCTTTATTGAAAGTAATGTTTGATTTCCCACTTCTGCAACCACCACTTCAATAATATTAGGCAAGTGTAAATAAGGGCCCACAGATACTCTAAGCACCACATTCCTGACAGCTGTTCTAGTGGTAAGATGGAGGAGATGGAGCATCTTTTTGCCTGCTAGTGCTGGTAAAGTTAGAGAGATTGGCAGCAAGAATAAACCCTTCATGGAGAAATAATTGGGTGAAAACATTTTATTTAAAATATGAAATAAATCAACTAATATCTCCATTAACATGCTTGTGTAATCTAGTGGTGGTGAAGGACAAATCTTATAAGTTTTACAGTCCACTGATCTTACATGAATTTTTTAAAAGATCCTAAATACTAGCATTGGCTTGCTGATTAGAATTTCCAAGTGTGATGCTATGGGTGCTAGGAACTCTGTTTCCATTACTAGGAATTGTGTTTCAGTGGAAATTACACTGGGTAAATTGATTCCCTTCCATAATATCATTCTTCTATTTAAATTTTTATTCCCTAATAAAATAAATAAAATATTTTTTCTTGAATAGGAAATAAAAAAAAGATGTAAAAGATCTGCTTTGTTTTGTTGAGAAAAGACATGATGCATCATCCTCATTTTTGGTCCCATGGAAGAAGTGATGGGATCACACTTAAGTGCCATTAATTGGTGAGGAGTTATCCACAATGGCCAGTCCAGGTGAAAGGCTGGAGAAGATGATGATGTTATGACTAGATGATCATATCTTCTTTTGACTGTGCATCACGCAAGGTGCCACCTTGTTGCCTTGTAGCACTTGATACAAAGGCAGAGGGAACACAACACTCATTTGGCATCAAACTGCCTTCTTTGGTTGGGATCAGGATCCACTCCTCGACAGTAAAGTCGAGGGCTAGGTAATATTCCAATCACCTCATTTAGCAAAGGTAGGAGGGAGCTTTATTGATGAGGTTCAATGGGCTTTGGTCAGGCTTCTCTGCTTCACAGGCCTTGTGTAATTTCCTGTGCAACTCAGATCCCAGAGAGGGATCCCTGATGCTGCAGTGCTAAGTGTTTTATTAGTAAATTCAAAGATTCTGAGAGGATTCTGAGAGTTCCTAAGGATTTGGTCTTTTCTTTATTTGCTGCAAAAGTCCATAGCTGACTGAAGAAAACTTGTCTTTCTTGAGGAGTGAGGGGTATGCTTGAAAATTACTTGGCAGAGGAAAGCTGTAGACTCCCTCTTAAACAACTCATTGCACCACCCATGTTGGCCTTTCCTCTGCTGCCCAGTCCTTAACACTGCCTCCTGTAGCTGGTGTAGCTAAATTGCTAAGCCTGATAGAAACAAAAGAAATTGAGAGCTAATTCTCTGATATCTATTGGCTATTCTCTAGAATCCTACAAGAACTGAAGAAGGTACATCTGAAGGTCATGTACACCTCTGCTCGAAACAGGGGCATCTCTGGAGTTGTCTCAGTTTTGTTCAGGACCTTGTCCAGCTATGGTCTAAGTACCCCCAAGGATGGAGAATCCACAGCTTCTCTGAGCCCTTGGTCAAGAGGTTGGCCACCCTCACTGTGGAATATTTTCCTTATATGTAATAAAAATGTTTCTTGCTGAATGTGTGTGTATTTGTCCTCAACACTAACTCAAGAAAAGCCTGACTCCACCTCGTCTAACCTCCCCCTAGGTAGTTTCAGTGTGTCTGTGTCCATCTGTCTGTTTTCTCTCTCGGTTTATTTCTTAGGATCCAGGCCTGCCTGCGACTCCTCTGAGCACTGTAGAGCTGTAGAACCTCTGGAGTCAGTCTAATAGCAGGGGAAGGGAAGCATAGCAAACATCTCCCTAAGGAAGCAGCTGGACAGATTTGTTCTTTAGTGCCACCCATCAGGTGTGTGCCCTCTGAGGTGGTTAACCTCTGGAGCAAACATGTTCAGCATGGTCTTTGCCTCTTTCCAGAGAGCCAGGAAAACTCACTTTTCAGCTGAATGCACATCAGGCAGGAGCTGGGCTGTTCATCCACGTGCAGCTCTTCATCAGCCCTCTTAATCATTGCAAACCCCTTGATGCATCCAAATAGTGCCATCCATACAGCCAGGGACACAGCCAGTTCCTGAGAGCTGGCAGGGATGAGAAACACTGCACCATTACACTGTGTTTCTTTTTAATCCCTTAAAAAACCCAAACCCAGAGTCATACTCTTTATTTTAATAATGCCTTGCTGCAACATGGCTAACTTCCTTGAGGGCTCATTTCTAAAGCTTCTTTGACTTGTCTTTCACATTCTCCTGTTTCCTTGGTGATTTGTCAGGCCTCATCAGCGTCTTGTTACTAATGCATATTTGCTCAGCTGGGAAGTCACTTTCTCATTATTCAAGCCTGCCATGTGCTGGCCATGTGTGATATGAAATCTTGTCTGTCTTGCAAGAAGAGAAAGACACTCTTCCAGACAGTCCATGGGAGTACTGGGAGAGGGATTTGTATGTTTATTTTTCAAATGGTTGACTTCACTTTAATTCATTATTTCTTTTCCTCCTACCTAAGGAAGTAGGTAGATTCTGAAAGGAAACATTTACCATCCTACCCCTCTGTATTTGTGAACAGCTTTTAAGAATTTTGAAACGTTAATTTCCTTGCAATTTTTGTCATTTTCCATTTGACAAACTCAACTTCTTTTTCTTTATATAAAATAAAGTTAGAAAAGACAGAACAAAGTTTTACTCAGGGAAAAAATTATAATAAAACATTGGAAATTGCTATCATTAGTGAGTGCTTTAATTTTTAGGTGAACTCTGCAGTCATTTGAATCCATGTGTTTTCATACTTTTCAGATCTCTGATTCAAGTGTAATTTAGGGGAACTCTCTCTTTTGCACAAGTGAGACCTGCTTCCCAGGGTCACTGTTTTGCATGCCTTGGTTTCATCGGGATTGAAAAAAGTAGGGTTGGTTGTGATACAGCCTGCCTATTTGAGACACATAAGTTTCACCTTCTTTTTAGGCACCTGGTGCATCCATTTTTCCTGTATAGGGATATATTTCCTATATATCCCTATAGTAGAAAGTGGAGAGTACGTAATAGAAATGTTTCTCCTACACATTATATGGGCAGGAGAATTCAGTTCACCTGAGTTCACTGGGGGTTGAAGACAACCATTCAACTGAGTCGGCTCAGTTAAGCTGCGTAAGGGCATCCCTCTTTGACTGATACTCTTTGTCTCTGATAATTTCAGAGACATTTACCACAGATCATTTCTGGACACTCTGCAGCTACTCCACAAATGGGAGAGTCTGTGCCTCCTTTCTGTGGCTGAACAGGTTGGGTTTGCTGAAACTGCCTGCACAACCTGTGATTGACGCCAGCGCTCCCACCCCAGAAGTGTTCTTTGTCTGCTCCTCTTTACTGCCCTTTCTTTAAGGTCTTTGTAACCTTTTCATACTTCATTTCAAGCAGCTGTAGAGAGAATCATAAACAAAATAGCAGGGGCAGGACCATTCAGCAGTATAACTGCTAAACTTGTGGAAAATGCTGGTTTTCCTTTTTCATTATTCTGTCAGCTTTACAGCATCCTAAGTACAGCCTCAGGCTCTGCGGTTGCTTCTGATCTGCCTCCCTTTTCTTTGCATGCAAAGTTGATGGTGTCATGCTGGAAAATCATGCTTTCCTTGTGGGATCCTTGTCTGTCCTACTAGGCTTGAGGTGTGACCACACTTCTACATATGTCCATAATTTATATTCAAATGCACACTGCCTTTTAGGGAGCAATGAAGAACTGTGGGCAGGGAGGAGGAGAGGAAAGAGAAGGAGTATTTCATGGCTGCAGAGTGCTACACAACAGCAAGCTATTACTTTCCCTTTAGGACTTCTCATATATTCCGCGGCAGTGTGTGCTGTTCAGTTGTTAGCATTCTTGGCCACACTGGCACTGCATTGTACACAGCCTGAGTAATTCAGCTGGCTTCAATAATGCCATCTATATTTAATGTTTCAGAAGCTGCAAAGATTGGTTTAAGATGGTAATTTTCTGTCTGGGCTTTTGAGATCTATGCAATATGGGTGGTACTGAACTGTCGCTGGCAGGCACTCAGCACTGGAGGTGGGAATGTGTGAAAAAAAAATCAAAATAAAACACACACCCTCTTCTGCCCCACATAATGAAATTAGCTACCCACTTATTATGCACAGGGAGGATTTGGTCCTCATGAATGAAGGAAGTGATAGTGATGTCCTACCATTTCTACACAAAGCAGTTCTGAAGTTGCCACTGGAAGGAATGTCTTACACGTTTTGCGGGGATCTAAAATACATTGACTGATCTCTGGACAGACAACCAGGAGGTTAATTCTTTCTGTTTTCCCACCTCCTCTCTGGAAATAACAGTAAGAGGGTATTAGTGATGTCTACCAGTCTGATCTGATCCCACTATACAGCTCCATCTCCTAGGGTCAAGCTAGCAGCCATGGTGACAAACACTTTTGGTTGCACATAGACCAGCTGAGCTTCCAGACTGCTACTGGTGGAGCTCTACAGATGTCTCTCTTCAGGATCATCAGAGTTGTGATGAGCTCTGTGATGGGCTTTTTTGCTTCCTGACACTTGGATTCTGGTTCAGGAAAAAGACACTGCAAGGCACTCTCACGGTCCCAAAGAATTGCACACTGAGGACATGGAAGACCACAGAAATAGGACCAGGTGTTTCCTGGCTGTTCAGCTATGAAATCAGTCCTTTGCTTGATGAAACTGGGGAACTGCTGTCTGAATGCCACAGCTGTGTCACAATGCTGGGGACACGGGGCTTAAGGGCAATGGCCAGAGATGTGAGACAAGATTGAAAGAACAGACACTTGTATAGCTGTTGTGGCCGTAGGTGTGGTAGGTGGGTTTCCCACACAGGGAAACTCTGGCAGAAAGACTGTGTGAGATGGCAAACTAGGTGGAGCAGTATCAGACAGCATAATCATAAAAGCCAGGATCTTTTTTTTATTTTGATTGATTGTGGTATATGCTTGCAAGAAATTTGAAGGGCAGAAGAAATATCTATAAGATCAATTTTTAATAAGCACATATACGTATGAAAAACAAAGTAATTCTGAATAATTAATACCTTCATCTTGGCATCGTTCATTATAATCTTTATGGAAAGGTTGTCTGTTTATAAGCAGGCGTGAAAGCAGTCCCTGTTATGAAACTTGTCTCACCACTGCCAGCGTAAGATCCTTTTTACCCATTTGCTTCTAGCTTTGCCAAACATCATGTGTGTGCTGAAATTTTTCAGGCTGTTCATCTGTCTTTAGGCTGATATTATTTTCAGTCACATTTATTTCTTCATTTTCCAAAATGAGACTAAAAGAGAAAAATATGTTGTTTGGCAGGTATAACTCCTTGTTACAACTTCTTGGTGGCAGCATCCACTGCTCAGGAGAAAGAAATATCCAAACCTGACCCGTTCAAAATTAGCAGGTTCTGCAGCTTTTAGAGATAAATACGAGGGAGAGAAGAAGAAAGTTAAACACCCAAGGGATGGCTCCAAATTTTAAATAAGTTTGACATCTTTAGGGGTTGAACGGGAAGGTCCCAGTCCTGTAAATGAAAAGCCTTATGTATATCTGGGAATAGGATACCTCAGTTACAATTACTCTGTTTCCCACCCCTGTGAAAAGAGGACACAGCTGTCTTTGGAGCCTATGCACACACAGTAAACCTTCAGTAGTTGACAGTATAACCTCTAAGACTGCTGAAAGGTTTTATCTCATATCAAGTGCTTTGTAGCTCATACTCCAATGAGAATGCACACTCTTTTACCCCAGGGAAACTGAGAATGTTGGATATTTTCCTGGGATTCCTGTTCCTCGCTGGTCCAGAGCCAAGTACAAAGATTCAGAGCATCACATCTCCCGCTCTCTCTCTCTTATGCTCTTAGTGTCTTCCACACCAATTCCTCCTATGCTCGGACAGTTTTGGGAAAATTGCCTTAAACGCAAAACAGGAAAAGTCAGGATCAAAGGAAGAGGTATATAATTAGACTAAATCACAGTGGGAGATCACAGTGGGAGATGTGAAAGTAAAACAGTGAAAGTTTATAAGCTGATCCACAATATGTAAAATGGGGCCATGGAAGAGCCATAGGGAGGGGGTGGGTGGGATGGGGAAGAAGGGTTTTGTTCAGTTGTGTAAACGAGTTCAATCCTTGATTTCCTCTTTGCAACAATCATTCAGTAGGAAAAGGTTATTCAGGGGCAAGATGAACCAAAAACTCACTTGGGATCTTCTCGATGTGAATTTATGTTGTTCAGAAAGATGGCCTGTAGACTTTCTCCCAGAAGCTAGAGTAAGTCTCTCAACCAGGATGAAGGTAGAGTCTGGCCACATGGTGAGACATAACTTCTCTGAGAAGACTGAAATGGGGGTAAAGATTTATTTCTCATAATGTATTCAGGTGTGTGAGGTCAAAAGGGTTGCAGCTGCAAAGGAGAGGACATCTCACCAGCTGCTAGGTGACAGTCTGCTTACCAAACCTCAGGTGTTTCAGTTTCAGAGGGCTTATGGTATCTCTCTGGTGTCTTGTGTTCTCTGCTTTTCTGAGGACTGGAGTCCATTCTTTCTAAACTGCAGACATCAGCTAGAACTATCCTAGGTGAAACTTAATGGTGTGTTATAACATGGGTTTGCATGGGGTGTCTAGATGGTTCCTCCTGCATGGGAAACTGCACTGGTATCAGTGTGTGACCTGTGGCAGTGTACACAAATCCAGCATCTCTTATGAAAATGTAGGAAGCAGTACCCAACAGGCAAGAGGAACACGCCCCCGTTCAAGAAATGCCAAAGCAGAGCTTCCCATGCAAAAGTTGCTTGGGTATGGAAGTGGAAGAGTGGAAGAGACCTAGTTATTTCTAGGAAAGATCTTGAGAAGCATAATACTCTTGTCCTGTGGGAGAGTGAAAACACATACCAGAATGTCTCTTGAAGGCTCCCAGGGAACAGTCCAGGAGGCATGATCCATCAAAAAGCTAACCAACCCAGCTGGACTGTGGAGTGTGTGAGATATAATCTGACATACACCCACATGTATTTTTACTTCAGTGGCTGAATTAATCCATCATACTGATGTTTGCTTACAACAGAAATACACTACCAATAACTGCACCAGTCCCTGAAATGTCATCTGTTTCCAAGTCACTGAAAACAATGCTGACACCATGTCCTTTGATGCCTGGGACTTCCAGTGCAGTGGAACAAGCCAAGACTTTGTCTAGGTTTGCCATCTGTAACTTACCAAGAGGCTGAACACCTGCAACATCAGTTTGAGTCAACCACCAGCCCTAAGCACAACCATAAACTAAGCTTGAGATGTAGGTACATGGTTAGATCAGTAACGCATGATAGTAAAGCAATTAGTAGTTTAATTAGTCCTTTAAATGGAGTGTACTTACAAGCAATATGTTGCCCCAGAAAATCATCGTTTCCTTTCTTGTTTACTAAAAGAAAACACATAAACTCTTTTCTTAACCTGTTTGTATGCTCTTGCTCTTCATCAGTGTCTAACACTGTTCACATCAATACAGAAATATATAACTATTTCAGAATTAATTAAATCTACTGACCTGCTCTTGACAGTCACAATAAATCTATGCAGAATCTAAAGCTAGCCAAGACCAGGGGACGTGGGCTTTCAAATATGCTCCTTCATCCCAGAATTCTCCTCATAAAAATAGATTTTGGTCGTAGCTTTTTGTTTTGACAGTAGATCAGCAGTCTTCTTGGCTGATATATTGATTGTAGGGCATCAGTCTTCCTGATCTAATAAAATATCTCAGCACAAGACAAAAAAAACTGAAAGCTTTTGTCTTCTTGGCAAGCCAGTCTGAAAGCTTTCCAGAATATTGCTTTGCATAGAATGAAAATGGCTGTGGGCCAATGACTAATTATATTAAAGGGCTGTGCTTTTAAATTATTTATGTACAATAGTGTTTACCCCAGTATTATTAAAACCACCACATACACTTCTACAAATAAGATTTTGGTTCAGATGAATGTGACAGTCATTCTGTGGGTGATATACTGTACCAGGAATTTCTGCTTTAATGTAACAAATAGCTTAATGCACATTAACAGATGCATTACTCGTGGAGCACTGCTGCAGAAGGAGATGCAGATGAAAATAATTTACCTCTGGTCCGTTTAGACACAGCAGATTATGCAACAATAATAAATGTAGGAGCAGACTGCAAAACATTGTTTGAAATGAGGATTTATCAAACTGGGGATTTTAAACTGCTTTGGATCCAGACAATGCTAACCAGAAACTTCTTTTGTTTCTGCAGCAATTGCTGAGCATACAGGAAGAATTAAATAACAAAAAATCTGAACTGGATCAAGCAAAGGAAGAGCAAACGCATACACAAGCGATGCTTAAAGTCCTGCAGGAACAGGTGAGTGATTTTGGCAGGAGAAAAATGCTGGTTTAGGCATGCTAAAGGGAAGGAAGGTGGAATCATTAGCTCCGAAAGCCTCACAGCCTCTCCTCCAAAATCTGTAGGAGTCTAACCACAGAATATGCTGTGAGCAAGACATAACCTTATGTGGCCTGTCTGTCTGCTCTGATTAGGCTAACAGAGTTTGAGAAAAGAGAGTGAAAAGGGACCCTTAATTTATAGTATCCTATACTGGATTTCATGTCTTGAGTAACATTTCCTCTTACGTATTCTACATAGATACCTGGGATAAGTGGTTTTGCTCTGAATTTAGAAAAATGTGGGGGAATTAAATATACCTGAACCAAAAGAGCTCTTCCTGTCAAGAGCAGTATTAAAAGAAAACCATTTTGGCATCTCCTGTGTAATTCAAGCAGGTATGAGTACATAAAAACTTATATTGGCATTATCATAATGATCATTGCACTTATTTAAGCAGTGAGAAGCAAATCTCTGTAAATCTGATTATCCCACCTTCTTTGATACTAAGGTGTACTAAGACACAGAGAAGCATATTTGATAGTATTGTTTTATAAAGATGGTAAGATGGATAGTTACACAGCAAAAAGCGAGTCTGGTCCTATATCTGTAAATGTAGAGAAGAAAGAGTGCATTGTGTGCAAGCACAGTGTGCACAAATACATGTTGTCTGTATAGACCATGGGGCTTGAACACACTGAAATTGAAAAGCCCCACCTGTGCTGCACAGGCACAATCTCTGCTTTGAGACCTTATTTTAACCCTTTCTATATATAAACTTTCAGCTAAAATATTTGATGGCTTGGTTAAGTATCTGCAGTTTAAGGTCTGTGGGATCTGAATTGCTTAGGTGGCAGAGATCCAAAATGCTGATGGTTCTTATATTCAAGATTTTTCATCATGTATGTCTGAATATGTCTGCAGACAGATGTATACATTTAATGTACACATTAGGAAAAGTAAATTATGTTTATTTCAGATTTTTAAAACATTCATTATGAAAGCTGGGACATTGTTTCACATTTAACATTTATCTTTAAACATATCAGATGACAAATATATTCTACAAACTAGTAATTTAGATTCTGGAAGCCTTTATGTTCAGATACATGTTCTTATCTCTTATGGTCACAGAGATGACCTAAATGAAAGCTGAGGCAAGACTGTAACACAGAAAATACCACGAGGAAGAATGGATTTGGTAATGACAGAATCTTTATAAACTCAGATTCCGCCAGGCCTCTTGAGTTAATTGCATCTCATTTCCATTTTCACATGGCTTTCAAGGTATAGCATTATGAAGTGCTTAAAAGAAAAAAAGAAAGAAAAAAGAAATTGCATTAAGTTATTTTACATCTTTGTAGCAATTATATGTTGCAAAAACATATAGGAAGATCTTGCAATGTTAGGCCCAGTAGAGACCACCAGGGCAGATTTCTGAATCTCTGCAGACTCTTGCTAATTGCAAATCAAATGTGCACTCATGCTAGGCAGACAGGCAAAAGAGTAGCTGGAAGAAAGGCAGGGTGGATCTGCATGTCTCCTGAGAATTAGCTCTGAAACGTGCCTAAGGCCAAGACTGTGGGTAGCCAGAATTCCTAAAGAGTGCTAGGCAGCCAGTGTGCTCCTTCAAGAACCCTGAACGAGTTCCAAAAGTTTCCAGAACAGCAGAAGCCCTAGCAGTAATGACCCCCACTTGCCAAGACTCACAGCTTTCCTTCACAAGCACCACAGCTTATCTGTGTGTTTTATCCACAATGGGTATTTAAAATCATCCAGCCGAGCCAAGTAAAGAGAGCATTTCTTTCAAAAATAAATAGCACAGGACTCCCGCCTTGACTTTATGACTTGTTTTTGTGATAGGTTTGCTAAAAGCTGCCTTTTCATCCCAAGCTGCCCCACTGAGGGGGTGTTTGCATGGAGAGGTGGGGCAGGGTCTGAGCAGGCCCACTCCATGCTCCCACCCAGCCACATACAGGCCGCGATGTCCTGCTCCACCATATTGCACTGCTGCAGTCAAAAGGCTTCTAAATCAGATCCAGCATGTGGCTGGGGTGTCTGAGGGATTCACACCTGCTGCTTTGAGTCAGGCCTACCCCACCATAGCATTACATTTATCAGACACTTCTGACTCGTTGTGCTTTCTCCTTCCCGGCAGGCCCCTGGTTGGTACTGGCACAAGCTCTGTGTGTTGCCTCAGCACACTTTACACTGCTAACGTCACACTTGCCCCTCACTTGCTCTGGAATCAGACCGGGGGCAAGGCAAATCCTGTTTTTCCGATATTTTTCTAAGCTTCCTATTGCAACATTTCTCTGCTTACCATGTATATTAGAGAATAATTTAATTTAAACATTAATTTAGAAAAAAAACCAATATTGGGCAAAAAACGGACTTCACCCCTTTAGCCTGTGGGAATGCAGCTGCACACTTTCTAAGCTTAAGTTGTCCACCATTATCTCCACTGGTTCACCTCCAGCTCTTCCTGCAAACATCCTAGGCTTGGCATGGATGCAAGCACATTTTTGCCTGAGCTCTGGCTCAGAGCGTGGTGTACAATGAAAGAGATGGAAAGGCTCAAACATCTTGCCTGCACTATATTAACTGATGAAGCAATGCCAGTGGTGGGAAACCGTGGTGGTGTGAAAGCCTGCAAGACCAAAGTAGGATACAGGCTGAGCCCAGTCTCCCCTCAAACCCATGTGTGACTGATGGGGATGTGGCATGTCACCAGAAGAGCACATTGCCAAGGACCCACAGTCACCAAGGGGTGACGGCACTTTATCAACCTGGAAAGGGAAAGGCAAAGCATAAGTAATGAACAGCATTCCTTGAGCACTCAGGACACTGGCATTAGCATGCAGAACAGTTTTACAAAACTGAGCATGCTCTCCTGACCTCATATTCAGATTAGTAATGCAGCTGAAGCCAACAGGACTGCTCATATTGGGTGAATTTCTATAATGAAGAATTACCAGGATCAGGAAACAGCTCTTTTGGTCACACTGCGATGCATAAATACCTAATTCTGGTGCTTGGCTGGAAGTAGCCATCTCAGCTCATTCCTACCAGCTACCCTCATGGTGAGGTGGTTTCACAGGATGGTTGTTTTATCTGTGTAGGAAAAACATGTAGCATTCATTGGAAATGCACCACCCTGCTGTCAGTATAAATTGCAGGCTTCTTGAGGCTTTTTAAAGATGAGCTTCAGTGAATTGAACCGGGAGATCTGATGATTTAGCAGTCCCCAGATATCCTTTGTACTACTTTATCAGGAAGTGTTGCCCTCTTCCCTCTCCATCAGGACTGGTTTAGTGGCTTGAGCAGCATGTCCTGAACTGGTGCAGTTCACAGCCCTGCAATATAAGGTACAAACAGACTGTGACTTTCTTACCTTAATTGTCAGATTGGAAACTGAAAAGCTGGGAGCTGAATCACACTCAGTTCAGCTGTTGCTGCCACAGAGCGAGAGTATGATTGAGGTAACCAACACCCCTAGGATGGTAGTCCACCAACACTTCTAAGTCAGACACTAATCTATACATATTAGTGTTCCATTTCACCAGGATTTTAGGACTGTTGCCAATCAGAGCCACAGCTGTAGAACCAACAGTTACATCAAACCCAGCTTCTTTGGCAAAAAAGAATGAATTCAGAGCAAAGTTGTATTAATTGTTCCCCATTCCTCCCCTCTCCCTCCATCCCCTTCTGCACATGATATCTAGTGTGAATTAAATTAGAATAGAAGTATGGCTCTTTAGAGCTTTACCTAAAGAGCAAATTATTCTGGAAGTATCATTTAAGTGTAAAAACCTCCATGGCTTACAGGCTCAGGAGCGCTGCGGTGGCTCCTCTTTGCTCCTGTTTGGTCAATCAAAGGATGAATGACAGCATACTTCACTCTGGCTCAAGATGTGGGCTAGGACTTGCCTTAAATCTCCTGAGAGCGATCTTTACAATTCCCAATGTAATCCTGGATTTTACCCAAAAAGCTAATTTAGAGGGGGAAAAGAAGTTTTTGTTCAGGTCATATATTTGCAGTGTCTCCTCAGCTCTTCCTGCCACCGGTTAAATAAAAGAGCTGTTCTTCACTTCCCCTCCTTTTCCATCATACCCAGGAGCCATGTCAGTTATTTAGATGTGCTGTCAGGAAGACAATGTATAGTAGTACTTCGGCATCTTAGCTCAAAATATATCATTCAAAAGTAATCATTGGCAAAACACTATTTAGCTAGTGGCAACTTGCAAATATTGTAGAGTTTAAATTAATAGCAACAACAATGGGAAATTAAATTGTTTATTATTCTTGAGAGAGAAATCTGTACACCTTTTATGCCTTGAAACTACTTTCTAATCTTATTATTTAAAAAATAATGACCCAGTCTTATTATTTTTCTTTTTTTTTTTTTTTTTG
>VZTN01005799.1:80894-129361 GCA_013400515.1 Erpornis zantholeuca
TATCAAGCCTTAAGTATGTTGGTTTCAAAATGGTTTGAGCAAAAACTCATTAGAATTATATGCTCCATCTGTTTTTCTCATTGGAAGCTTTAAAAAATGCTCCTTCAAATAAATCAAAGATAACTGTGTGAAATACTGAAGTAATGTGCTTGTTTTGTTCTGTTTTGGGTTTTTTCACTCTTTGCAGTTAAAAAGCGCCAAGGAATTAGCAGAAATCAATGGGCATGACGAATCTCAAGCAAATGTAGGTACATCTGTCTATGTTTAGATTTAGTACATGTATGTGTATGGTCTCAAATTTACTATGGTAATTTAAGGCTGATAGAATGGCCGAATGATTTGTACATCAGGTTGGAAGTGTCTGGGTTTTTTTTCTTGAAGCCACAGGTTCAAATCCCAGTAAACTTCATTTGAGGTAGATAAATTGGGTTCCATGCAATTTACTTTGTAGGATTTATTTGGATGAGACTTTAACAACCAATGTCCTACTTGCTATATGTGGGTGTTAAAGATACCATGGAAACGGCTGCAAAAGAAATGCTTTTCCTTAGTGTCCTGTCCAGGATTATTCAAGCTCTGAAGTTATATCATTTGTCTCTGTGGCTGCCACCTTGCACCTGGGCAAGTCTGGCCATATTTCAGTTATAAGTGAAGTGGTTCATATATGTGTATAATTTTGATACAGTTAATTTGCACAAGAGGACTGAATTAATTCATTGAATCATTATTTTGTCCAGCAACATTAAAGGACTGATAAGGCCGTGTTTTTTAAAACTTGCTGCCAAAGAAAAGAAAATGCTTCTGTTATTCCCTTAATGATTGCCATCAAAACAGCAAGGGGGGAAGAGAAAAAAAGGAAAATTTCCTGCTATGCTTGTCATCTAAACTATGCAGTCTCATGCTTTGTCATAAACATATGAATATTAAAACTGATTGTATACAATATCTTCCTCCTAGCCAAGAGAACTAGCAACAGTTTAAACACTAATATATTTTAACATCTATTGTAGTTCATACATTGTCTAATGGCTCGGTTAGGAAAACAGTTTTATTTTAAACCTGAATGGAAGGCTCAAATTCTGTGAACTGCTTTGTGATAAGGAAATGTTGTCCTCATTTTTTCAATCCTTTCCTAAATCTCATTCATTGTGATCAGTTTCCGCAGTGAAGTCGACAGAGCCTTGCAGCTCTCAGCGTTTGGACGGGAGACATTCAGTATTGTCTGATAGCTCCCACAAATCTGCAGCTGCTGTCTGTCTGCACAGTGTCCCATTGCCCCTTTGAAAGATTCAGATTGCAAACCAAAAATACATTAATCCAATGATGGTCTTGAAATCCTCACATATGCTACCTAAAATCTTGTTTCTGTACAATAGCTGCTTGCAGGTTTCCAAAAGGAAATCCTAAAGGAATTTCTAAATATAAGGCTTAGAAACTCTCTAAAAGAACTTGCTTCCTCACCAAAAATGTCGATGAAACAATGTTTTGCAGTATTGAAATGTTTTAAAGGGAAATTACCTGAATGCTTCAACTTGTATCATTTCAGCTCATATGCAACTCAGTAAACAGAAGCGCTTGAAACTTTAATTTTTATATAAGATAAAGGTTGAAATACCATTAAAAGGAAACATTTTAATTGCGTACAAGAGTGTTTCAGTACCTCATTCCTCCTAAACCAAAATATTTCAGAATCTTTGGTTAATAGTAAATTTTTCAAAATGTAAGATTTTGACCCAGTAATTGTACAAGTATCTCAAATGCCTGACTTTTCCATAGGATAGAAACCCTGTTTTCTGCCCCTCTTTTCCATGAGCTCTTCCCAAGCTGATCTCATAGCAATATATGACTCTTAAGAAAAGAAGTCAATACCTAGATTAATGGCAAAGAGGGAAACCAGGTAGTTACAATTATTGAGTCACAGTCACAGCCATGTATTCAACAACAGTACCACCATGAAATCAAAGAAAGCATAGCAGTACAAATGGAAATAGAGAAATAGAGGGAAAGAACTGATGTTAAAACATTTGCTACAATAATGAACTTTGTAAAATGGAAGCTGAAGTGCCTTTTAAACAACTGTCATTTATATGAAATATGTAGCACTCAGGTGTTGTGCCTTGCAGGTTGTCTCCACATATATTCTCTGCAGACTCCACGGGTTTTGCCCCTGGCCACTGTGCAAATCAGGGATGATCAAAGAGAAGAAGGCTCCTACGTGGTTCTTAGTGAACTGTGATGCATATAATTGGATTAGGACATATTTGTTACAGTTGACAGGTTGAATTCAGCAAATGAAATACATCTACATGCCGAGCAATAGTGGGAGGTGTTGGTAAGGAAAAATGGCAACGTATGCCTGTACACTGAACACACAATCTTATCTTCACACTGTAGCTTTTTCAGATTACCTACTCTGTAGAAATTGAGGCTCCTAGAAACGACAGGAGAAACTTTAAGCACAGTGCATACACATCAAGAAAGCTCACACTGTAATCTTAAAAAAATTACTTTCTTCACTCAGGATTTCTCCTGATGGCACTAGTCTGCATCATCTTTTACTTTAGAAAATTGTGTTATTTAAAATAAAATATGGAAACATTTTGCTTAGCAAAAGCAGATACAGGTGGAAATGTATACTTAGAGCTATCCTGGTGTATCTTCTACATACCCATTATGTGAGACCATACTGAAAGAGAGACAGGGATCTGGACACCTTTGGAAAAATAAAAACATTCCTCCTGAAGTAATTTATAGGTGCCCAGCCGACAAATTGACCTTTATTTTTTTCTCTTGTTTTGGCAGGAGAATGAGCTAAGTTGACTGAGAGGTTAGAGCAATTGCAATGTCACATTCCCTGCATGGCAGTTCACATACAAATCTGTGAGGGTGGGGGAGACCAAAATTTTAGTGTATTGCCAGTACATCTGTTATTTCCAGAAAGCAAAACCGTCTTACAAGGCTCTATACAGAGACATAGGGGTGTTTCATGAGTGATTTGCCAGGTACATGCAGTAATATTTGTTATGGCTGTTGACATTTCCCAGCTATACTCCATGTCAGGAAAGGCCAAATGTCGGGCTCAGGCAGTACAGAGCCCGAGACCCTGGCCTGGTGTTAACAGAGGCTTCGACAGCCAGCACTGCCAGAGGTGCTGTCACTGAGTGCCTGTTTCCATCAGTCCTGTGCTTAGGAAGAGATCAATCCTTGCTTCTAATCTGAACCCTTTTCATTTCCTCTTCATTGCTGCATATAATGATATTTCATGTACATCTCTGTCTTAATTGAAGTGAAAATAATGACCAATGGACAATCATAATTTCAGATATAATCCTCTTCAAGGATGTTCCCAGACTCTTGGGACCTGAATACTCCCAACATGAAAAAAAAAAATCTTGCTTGGGAGCTGTGCTTGAGTAGAGAAAATTTTGCAAACTGAAAATGCTAATCACGTGTTTTGTGACTATCTCTACAAAGACAATTTATTCTTCTACTCTTTCTGTAAGTTCAGCGGCTTTCTGTGAAGCTGCTATTACATAAATTAATTCAGTGTTTTGATCAAAGATCTCCTTTTGCTCACTGCTGAATTCAATATAAATATGGCACCGCATGCCAGTACAGTGAATACATCCCTGGTTTGGGGGTCAGAAGGTTAACATCCATGGTATCTCTCTACTGCAAATGGAGAAAGGAAGATTTTTTTTTATACAAGTCTAATTTTCAAAGTACTCAGTGATCTTTCAGGATTTTGTTGCCCTCCCTTGTCAGCTCTCTGCCTTCCTTAGATGGCTGCTGTGAATAACTCCTACCCTTTGTAAAAGTGCTGTAAAATGATGATCAAGAGTATCAGTTTGCCATGTTCAGACCAAAGCAAGATATGGGTCATGCTCACAGAAGCAATTTAGAATGCCCAGATTGCAATTGTAAAGTCCTGGCACTGTTGAAGTCACTAAAGGAATTACCATCAGGTAGAAAGTCAGAATTTCACCAAAATACTTTTAGGGTTACCTCATTATCACCAAGACATAATCAAACTAATGTTTTTCAGAGAGTGAAACTGATTTCACCACAAAGTTTTTTTGACCAGCTTTTTATTCTGTTGTAGTTTTATTATTTGAACAAAGTGCTGACTTTGGCTGCATTTGTCAGTCTGCCTTCAGTTAGCATCTCCTGCAGCTTGGACACAATGTTCTGTGGGTTTTTCTCCAGAAATGAAATCAATAATATTAAGTAGGGATGCCTTTTTTTCATTTGAATACTTAAAGCTGTTATCAGAGCACTTCTCAAGTTCACCCAAGCATCTTACATTTGACGTTGACTCTTCCTTTAATTTTTGTCTTTTGTACTTGCTTTAGAAGCAGTCACCAGATGACCCTGACTCTGAGTGGGGGGTATATTTCACTGCATTGCTCACTTTGTTGCAACACTCTCGTTAGATGTTGCAACCACATTTTCATTTGGGGTAGGAATGAGCCAAGACACAAAGTTTCATTTAACACTCACAGCAGATCTTTCTTCTCGGTTTCTGTGTCTTCTTCCCCTCTGGGCTTCTCCCTTGCACCTTGCTGAAGGGCTGCTATAGAAAGGCTTCTCCAGGAGGGCTTTTAGTCCTCTTCTTAGTCTGCTTCTCCCAAAATTTTTCATATCAGGATCCCCCTAATGAGCTAACCCACCCTTTTATACCATCCATCTTCTTTGGGCACAGCTGTTCCATCTTTCTGGTAATTAACACAGTTGTAACTCATCAGGGGCGAGGTTGCTTGCAACACACTTCATACTACACTGAAAGTGATGACATTACTAACTACACCCTAAGTTTCTCTTTTCACAGAATAGGTTAATCACTGATGATCTTCATCAACGAAAAGATGGTTCTTAAGTGCAGCTTACTTCTGCAACAAGTTGGGCAAAGATTAAAAAAGCTAAGCCCCTTCAGTTTTTGTAAAAGTCTGTAATTCCCTCAAACTCATCAGAGCTCAGTTCTTGTACTTCACTATGCAAAGCTTTAATTTAGGCACTCAAAGATGCCTGCTGTGAATGTCCCATCTTAGTGTATGCGTTAGTGCTCACACGCCCCTTGATGTGGCTGCTCCATGTAGTGTGGCAGCACCACATTGAGCCAGGTGAGATGGAAAGGGCCTGAACAAGAGAGAGCAGTAGGCACTAGAAGACTGCAAAATCATCGCAGTAGTTTGGGAGTGTGGGACAAAAGTTGGTCATCTTTAGTGATGAAGGTCTCAAGTGATTGCTGATTCTTCTGCTTCACTTCCTTGTGCGTGCAACAGCCATTTCCTGGTTATCCCACTCTTCAAAAGGCTTGCTCTCCCCAGAACAGCACAGGCTTGCAAGAAAAAATGTGCTCAACATGACTTATATAAGAGCAATTTGAGTCTAAAGTTACAGGCCAGAAAACCCCAGTGCAGGCCTTGCACATGTCAGGAATTATGTGTTTCTTTCCTATCTGAGCTTCAAGCTGTGAACCTATGCCTCAGCAAATTGATGTTAGGCACTGAGTGCCTTCCTTGGCTCCCCCTGATGGAGTGGTCTGGCCTGGCAGCAGGCATTTTTGGAGCCCATGGGTGTGAATGGGCACTGCAGAAATTGAGGTGATGGCCCCTGGGTGCACTAGGGGATGAGGAAAGGGTCCTGGCAGCCTCTTCACACCCATGAGCTCAAGCTCTCCATAGCCATAACATTCCCTGCAGGGAATGCCAGAAGTTGGGGTTTGTCTCTCTGCCCTGCCTGAGAAGAAAGAGCACGGACTATGGGCACCCTCCAGCCCCTTTTGTTGTAGCTGCTGCCCTCTGCAAGTGCATGAAGAGAGCAAGCAGGAATAATGGGCAGTGCAGGGATGAGGATAGCTCCTTGAGAAGAGAGAAGTGGGTTTCAGTTTCTCATCGTGGGTGTGTTGTGTCATTAGGAAATGGTGGCAGGACCCTTACCCTAACTGGATTGGAGCCATCAGGGGGGCTTTAGAGAGACACATTTATTTTCTGTATTCAGGTTCTTCTGTCCTGGTGGGGTCAGTGTCACGGCGTGAGGAATGGCTGTGCCTCTTTCTACTCCCTACCTTTTTCCTTTCAGACATTTATTTGCAGCCCTTCCATCACTCATTTCTTCTCATTTCCTTCAATTTGCAATACATGGAGCATGATAGATTCAAGCAGCTCTGACCGTTTGCAGATCAGCAGCTTTCCCACTCACTGCGACAGGCATGAGGAATGACCACGTCCTGAATTCAATAGCATGAGGCCTGAAAAGTAGCAGGAGTTTAACAGGCTGTTTAGGATGTTAGCAAAGAGACTGCTCAGCCTTCAGAAGTTCTTGCACACTGGTAGAACAAGTCTCCCTGAGTTCCCCTCTTTGCCACCCCAGCCCTTGTTTGCCGTTTCAGAAGACAGCAAGAGTTTCATTAGCATGGTACAGATATCTCTGCTGGCTGAATCACAGTCTCTGCGATTCCAGCCATGATTGAACCCTACAGGGAGCAAATGGGGAGCAGACCAAGGTATATTCTGACACAGAATGTGCTGCCTGAAGTGGATCTGGGCTGTAGCAATAGCCCCTTTGTTAATGTGCAGCAAGAAATCACACCACTTCCCTTGTCCCTAATTAAGAGTGTCACAGTGACTTGGCTTTTGATTGCAAGTGAATTCTGATCATCTGAGGGAGGAGAAAGAGAACTCTGAGACACAATGATAAAACCCATTCAGCCACCCACTCAGCAAATCACAAAAGTTTTTTTACTTTAAATTTCATATGAGCTCCACAGGGAGACAGATCTTCAATGCCCAGAGCTACCTGACATTTTAATAATATCTGATCATTATGTGGAGCCTTTCATCCCAAAGCATTTTCCCCGAGTATTTATACTGCACACGTATACAGGAGTCATCCTGTCATTTCGAGTGAGGAATAACATTCAGCCTTATACATATGCAGCTGTGTGCTTAACCCACACAGTGTGCAAGGCAGATTGGCTTGTCAGAGCGCTCAGGCTCCCCCGCAACCACCTGAAGGATGATGGGCCACCTCTGCTTCAGCCACAAGCCTGCTACTGCAGTCCTGGGGGTTGTACGCCGCACTCATGCTCCTTCCAACCGGCTTTCAAGGAACAGACAGCAAAAAATGTGACAGAAGTGAGAAAGGAACTTCAGTATTTCCAAGAGCCACTCTTCACAGAATGGTTTTAATTGGAAAGAGCTTTAAAGTTCATTGAGTTCCAATCCCCTGCCATGGGCAGAGACACCTTTCACTAGACTAGGTTGCTCAAAGCCTCATCCAGCCTGGCCTGGAACACTTCCAGGAATGGGGCATCCACACCTTCTCTGGGCAACCTATGCCAATGTCTCGTAACCCTCACAGTAAAAAATTTCTTCCTTGAATCTGATCTAAATCTGCCCTCTCAGTGTAAAGCCACTCCTCCTTGTCCTATTCCAACATGGCTTTGTGAAAAGTCCCTCTCCAGCTCTTTTGTAGCCCCTTTAGGTATGTGAAGATACTCTGTGGTCTCTCCAGAGCCTTCTTTTCTCCAGGCTGAACAACCCACACTGTCCTGTCCTCACAGGGGAGTTGCTCCAGGCCTCTGATCATCTTCCTGACCCTCCTCTGACATTGCTCCAACAGGTCCATGTCCTTCCTATGCTGCAACCCCAGAGCTGGATGCAGCACTGCAGGTGGGGTCTCACCAGAGCAGAGCAGAGGGGCAGAATCCCCTCCCTCACCCTGTGCTGCTTTCCATTGAAACATTTCCAGCCCACATTGAAACATTTGGCTTTCTGGGCTGTAAGCTCACACTGCTGGGTCATGGTGAGCTTCTCATCAAACAATATTCCCATGTCCCTCTAAGGAACCTCAAGAAAGAGTTTGTCACGCTGATCAAAATCCACTCCAAAGGAGTAAGAGCTCCAAAGTGTTTAAGCACTTTTTCATATTCAGATGTGGAGATTCCTAAAGTTGATATCTTTCAAATACCCATGCAGAAAACGATTTACTCTCATAAAGCATTTAAGGTTGGTTTTCCCTGCCTGTTACTTCTTTTTTACTTCAACAAAGACATTTGCAAAACTTCTACAAGTCCCAGAAGGGAAACAAAGAGGCTTTTATTTTTTTTCTCTCACTTTGACTGTTCTTTTAAAAGTGCATCATTCTAGAGGATATTGGAAAAGCAATATTTGTGCTAAAGACCATTTCAAAGGGTTTTCACAAATTCTCAGTCTCAAGTAAACATGAGGTGTCTCCTTCTGCACTAACTTCAGCAGAGCTGGTGGGCAAGCGATCCTTTCATTCAGCCAGCCATTGGTTTTCTGCAGTTCCCTAAAACAAAGTGTGCAAAATGACAATTACCTTTTATCTTGCTAAGCAACCACCTTCACATCACATAAAACATCTGTGTTAAGTCATCAGGAGCCTACACATAAATCCAGCTTTAGAAAATGAAGCCACCTGATCATACTTTTGAAAATGAGCATGAAGTAACTTCCCTATTAGTCATCTGTGTTTTGCATATGTACGTTCCCATAAAATAAATGTGCTCAAATACAATGTAAAAACTATAAAGAGATGGTTTCAATGAGAAAAGCATTTTCAGGTTATTGCTAGTTGCCTAAACTCAGCAGGTGAAAGATATAATAGTAAAAGCTTTGTAATGAAAAAGTTAAAAGCATCTCTCTGCCAAATGGATCAGAAAAATAGGATGTCAAGAGCACCATAATACAATTAATCTTCACTTCTGAAAATGCTTCTATTATGTAGGATAAATCAGATAAACAAACCTTAGATCCATCCATTTGAAGTTCTTTCATTCACAAGGTCTTACATTCACAATTCTAATTTTTCTACATTGCTGTTCATATAATTTTAATGCCAGATAATTTTTCAAGTTGTCAACTGTTTATTTGTGCACTCTTAAATTTACAATAATGGTAAATTCTATATTAGTGTATTTTAAAAGAAAATTTCTATGTGAGTGTACTTTAAAAGTATTTACAAGGTGCTTTTGCTGACAAAACTGACACTAGCTTCTTGCATAGAACAAAATAAGTTACCAGGTTTAGGCTTGATTTGAATGACCAGATGACACCTGGTGTCTATCATTTCTAATGCTAGACCAATTGTATTCACCAGCAGTGCAGCATATGGCAGATATGTCCTTCTGCACACTAGGTAGAGTGTAGAAGGAGAAGGCTCTTGTAAGACCCTGGGGAAAAAAAAAAACCACTGCAAAGCAAGGGCTTTTTAAAATGAATTTTAGACCTGGTGCTATCTCTAACAGTGGCACTAGCTACTTGTGAGAGCTCTGGTTTTGGGCAGATGGTTGCATGCCTCGTTCCTTGCCTTATTCGTTTCATATGTGATGCAATACTGCAAATTTTTACTGTAAACTGAGTTATCCCAGTACAAATAGAAAAGGCCAAGAAACCTCTCTGCATATAGACAGTGTGTCACCAGGCCATTTAACTTAGTGCCAGCCACTTTACTAAAATCAATTTTTAGGCTGTGAGAAGCCGGGACCATGTAAAAGACAAGCTTTCTAGGAAGTAGTTAAATCACTAGCACAAGGTAACTCATATTAAGCAACAAAAGAATGATATTAATCACAAATTATGAGCAATTTTCTAGTCACAGGATTTTTAGAGGAGTAGTCAGCAGAGTCAGAAACAGTCACTGAAGAGGACAGACTGAGAGAAGATCTATGTAACACACATGATGTTTATTTAAGTTAGGACGATTTTAAGTTACTTTCAGAGTTCAGACACTCAACCAAATTTTCATACATCACATCACAACACAGTGTATAGCCTGTTAAGGGGAACAAGCTCTATTAAAGAAAGAAATAGAGACATTTGGCCCAAACCAAGAATACTTGCTGCTTTTGGGAGATGCTGAATCCTGCAGCCTGACAGAGACAATGTGGTCATAGCTCCATGGAATCAACCTGCAGCTACACTGAGCATGTATTCCTCACAGTCATGTGGAAGAACACACATCTACAACACATGGATCACCTGCATCCATATATACACACTTGGCTAGCCACACAGATCAACACAAACTTACCATTCATAAACATGAACAGGACAGAGGTACACAGACAGCCCTTTCTGGCTGATCAGGGTGAAGGTCCATTAGTGGGAAACACATATGCAGACTTACACATATACACAATGTGAATCCCTCCAGGAATTGACTGTAACCATTTAGCCATTCTCCAGCCTCCATGGTGTCCTTAGTTGGTGGCTTGGACCCCTGGGTCTCTCTATCCTCAGCACCCCAGGCACATGGCTCTCTGATTGCTGATCCCACTCCAGCTGCCCTGCTCAGACCCCCTCACAGCCCCCCATGCACACAGAACAGAGAGTCCCTCACCCAGAAAGAGAAAAATTGAGTTTAATGAGTGTTTTACACATGTACTGACCAGCAACCCGTTCACATGCAACCACTCCCTTTTATCCCCTCCCAAATTGCCTTGATCCCTCCCTTTTTCTGCCTTTTCTATCCCTGGTAAGGACACATTTTGTACAATCCCATGGTGTTCTGCTCATACATCCCCTAACAAGTCCCATATTCCTACAGGCAATGCTCTCTCAGCTGTAAGATATTTCAGAGAGGTGGACTGATATTCACCGGTGTCATGTGAGGCTCCTGGGGCTGGTGCTTTCCCGTGACAGCCCTGGGAGTAGGTGAGGCAGGGGACTCTGCTTTCCCTGATTAGGTTATCACATTTTCCCTGTTGGTCATGGTGCCCCTGTACTCCTTTGTGCTCGTGTGGAAATAAGATTTGAATCACAAGTATCACAAGGATGGAGCAAGCAGTGGTGGTTGGAAAATCCTATCTCCAGGGGATGGAGGCAACCCTCTCTTGGTAAGGGTGCAGGACTGGGATGTTGCAGAGAAACTGCTGAGCCATTGGAGCTTTATGATGCACATCCATGTGCTCTGCCACTGCAGCTGATCCTGCTCTGAGCAGAAAGTTGGACTAGAGATCTCCCAAGGTCATCTGCATGATCTTGTGATGCCATGGTCATCTGAGTCACAACCACTGCCTGTGAGTGTACTCATACATTGCCACATTTGCAAGGAAATTTGATTTAAGTTAAATTTAAATAAGCTCTTTCACTGTAGTTTAGCTCAACTTGGATTGAATCATTTTGAATTCACCATGGATAACAACATAGACAAGGACAGTAGCCCATTCTCAACTGACAACCATGCTAAGCTGTCAGAAGTTGTCCTGTACCTCAACCTTGCATGTCCCCATAAATTTAAGATGCCTGACTTGATGTGCATTGAAACTATTGCAAGACTTCCATTCACTTGATTGGAAATTGAATTATGCTCCACTCAGGTTAAAAGTGCAAGATTAAATTTTCAAATGTAGTTCTGAAGTACATTTAAAGAAAGACTAGCAAAGCAAACCCATCTATACCAGACTTTAGAAGGTTCACAGATAAATGCAAATAAATTAAATACATACAATTTGTCATGTTGCAGACCAGTTTCCACCCAAGGACCCTGCCTGGTCCTCAACAAGCAGTTTGGGCAAACTCACCTGTAGTCCAAGCCCAGTTCTGTGGGCTCACAGCAGGCTCATGTATGCCTTTCAATACCTGATAGGCTGCGGATTTGGTATCACATGTGCATGCCTCTTCCTTCTATCAGAATTTTAAAATTACCTTTTATTTCCAAGCTTACAGTATCTCTCTGGCCTGCTGTTAATAGCCTGCAAGATCTTTGCTTATGTTTCAGATATATAGTTTTTTCTCCTCCTACTCATTTTCTCTCGTAAATCCCCTGGCTGATGAGAAAGTGTGGTGTATCCTTTACATCTAACAACATTCGGCAGTTGCTCTGTCATATGCCTGCTGTGACAAACATCAAGTCTTTCCTTATTCTGCAGCTGGTTTAATGCCTCAGACAATTGGTTTTGTACGTACAGTAAAAATGCAAACTTTTCCAGAGGCTGGTAGCTTTATGGGATCTTTACTGGGTCTTTCAGAAGACACAGTATTATTTTTATCCTGTCACCACACAATACTTCAGAATTACATAAAATATAACAAAGAAAATGAGGTCTTTGAAGACGGTATGGAAGCAGTCATCATTCCCCCTAGATTCAAAGATAATTATCAAACACTTGGATTACCCGGAGAGTGGAGGGAATATTTCATCTCTTTGGATGTCTTTGCATCCTGGTCACATGTCAGGTATCTTCAATGTCACATTCATTAAATCCTGTATTCTGTTTTTCAAAGCAGAGTCCTGAGCAACAGATGGCATAGAACTGCACTCTGGGAGGAGGAGTTTCCAGGTAGGGCAGCTACTGTGCAAGCCCTATTCAGATCTTGCTCAGTGTTTCAGTCTCTTGCTCAGGAGAATATCAAGTCCTCACTCCCCCCATTTTTAGGGATGCTGGCTAGCACATGTTTTCAGACAAGAACAAATATTTTATATTGTCTGCCTTTTTTACACTAGTTCAAGACTGACCTGAAGAGGATTAATGCTATCTAGATTGAGAACTTTTTATTTAATATCTTACTTTCCCGTAGGGAAAAAAAGAAACCAATAAAGGAGAGAAAGACTCAAGTCATCCAGCCTAAATATCTGCAGCTTTCTGATCTTCTAGAGCCCTGGAGTGCAGAGCTAGCCTTTTGCTCTGACAGGACCCGTGATTATCTTCTGTAGAAAGTCATTACATCTCTTCTGCTCTTCAGGAGCTCTGTGTCTCTCTCTGCAAGTGCATTTCTCTCAGGAGTCTCTCTCTCATTTGCCCTGTCTCCAGTGTCAGACCCAGCTGCTCTCTGGACAGTGAGACCAGGCACCTTTTGGAGCAATATATTTGCCCATGCCTCTTCCAAAAGAATTTTCTTCCAAAAGAAGCCAAGGTACTCAAGTGAATGGTGCAAACCAAACTTCTCTCCCACCTTACAGCCAGGCTTTATATAGCCCTGTGCAAAATTGCCATGTATGAATCTCCACAGATATCAGCTCTGTGTTAATTGTGGTGTCAGAGATCTGCTTGTGGAAATTAATAGTCTGTGGGATAAAATTGTTATTTGCTGTCCTGTTTCAGCAAGTTCTCCTGAAAGTTTTCCAGAAAGACTCTCTGTCTGTTTCTCCCTCCCTGGTTCAAATGCAGGGAGCCCTGAATCAAAATGCTGGTCTCCAGGGATATCTGCAGAACCACAGGGTTTTCAATCCCATGAGGGAAATTCATATCTTTTCATTATCTGCTGATGAATGAAAGTGTCATTTGCAAGAAAAACCTCTAAATTGGCAACGGTGAGAGCATCACACAGAATGGTTGCATTCATATTGAGCAATGCTGGAGCTGTCATCATCAAATTGGTCTTCCATGTTTTCCAATACCTGACATGATTCGTGAATAATAAATAGGACCAGGTCCCTAATGATCTCCAGGTGTGACTTAACCTGGATTAAGCCTTTCACATACTGCACTTAGTTCTTGCAAGGTCATTTCATTTCTAATAAGCACCAGTTTGCACATGCTCAGCTGTGTTCTTGTCCTCTAATGCAGTAACTGACAGATGGTAGCAAAATATTCCTTTTATAATGAAACCTGCTGGAGGAGACTCAGAAAATATAATTTGCCAAATAAAGAATGGTCTCCAGGAAAGAAAGGAAATACTGTAATGTAGTATATATTAAATAATTTTCCTCAGGCATCTGGTGATCAGTAGCTTTTTCTCATGTCAGAGAAGTGACCTAACTGGGTTTTTTTTTCCAATTATTTATTGCCTCAATTCACCTTTTTACTCTTAAAAGTCTTGTTTCTGTGGGTAGACATAACTAGTGCCTCTAAAAAATGTAAATTAACTGCATGAGGGTTTGTTGTAGAGGCCTCATAGGTACCAGATTTGTATCTGCAGTATGTTGTCAGATTCTTAAGGTTCTCACTTACACTATAATTAGCCCAGTTTCTGGGTGAATTTCACACCAATTTCTTAGACCCAATTATGCCATTTCTCTCAAACCACTATTAATTCTTAGCAGGAGCTGCTGCTGAATTCTGATCTACTTTATGTGACTATGCACACCCTGTATTTTCTCATGGCCTGCGCAAACTTCTTTTGGCAGCTGAATACATCAGAGTGGTCTAATTTATCATCTTCTGTGAGGAAGGTAGTTTTGGATGGCAGAAACCTCTCCTTTTCAAGCCTCTGAGAACCTGTAACTTTCTTATTAAGGCAGGGGTTTGATCAGTATCTATCTTTGCCATGCATTTCCTCAGGCTTTCCCATAAAAATTTTTTTACTCTTTTATCCTCTGTACCAACATACAGCTAGGAAAGACTTGATGTGACTTCCTTCAGCATCCATTTACACTGTCCTATAAATCATACAAAACGTTCTGCACAGGCTCAAATCTAGGCATTAAATGAGAATCCATCTGTTCGTTGCTCCCAATGGGATTATAGTTTCTCTCCCTGCATCACTGCTTGACAAAACTTCTAATCCCACCTGAAACTGCAAGTGTGCTGTGTTTGGGGCCTGTTATATCAAATACACATCTCTCTGCTCTCTCCTTCCCCTCTCAGGAATTGCTATTTTTAGACTGCTTTTCTATCTCTGATGAAGTCAGAGTTCCATCTTAACCTACACAAGCTCTGGTGGCATATGGTGCTCTGCTTTTCTGCTGCACTACCATGAAATCTGTCATCCAGCTCTGTTCTGATCCGTAACCCCCTTGTCATTACTGCCCTCTTGGAGAAAGCCATGTAAACACCTCTTCTATTTCAGTTTCTTGCCTGGGTTTCCTTTCACTGTTTTTTGGATGTCACGGCCAGCAGTAGATCAGGACTTGCATTAGCCTTTGGCTCTGTCAGGAGGGGAATCAAGAGTGCTGGGCGATTTAGAGCACACTGCTGCTGCTATAATGTGCCCTGTGCATTACAGCCCTACACAAGTGTTAGTGTCAAGGTGACGTAGCTGCCACAGCACCCAGGAGCACCATTATTTTAAGATGGGGTCACTGCCAACTCTTGAACTGCAGACTCCTTAAACTAAAATACACAACGAAAAAGTAATTTCATTTCTACTAATTAAAAAGACACCAGAGGATGGCATGGGCACAACTACTCATAGATCTCTGACCAGGAGAAATGCCTCAGCTGGCCATTACAACTGCAACAAACCCCAGATGATCCAATGGACCTCCCTCCTCCTTCAGTGTGGGCCAGGGTCTGTCAGAGCCCCTTGTTGCTGGGGGCTAAGGATGCACATGGAGTTCCTTGGCTGACACATGGCAACTTGTTCTTCTTTGAGATGCAAAGGAACACTCGAAGCCACAATACATCTGAGCCATCAGGTGCTGCCTATCTGGCAGCTGCCCCTTGGAGCCAGCCTACAAAGAGCACAGACTATGTCACTGGGGTTTTTTGGGTTATCTTGCTTGTTTTATGCTTGCTCAACTGAGGATGAAGAAGCGTGTGACTCTTTTTACCAGTCTCACAGACTGTGAAGCCTTTAGTCATCCATAAAGAGGCACATTTGACATATTTTGGAGTTTATGCCTTTTCTTAGCATGGATTATTCACACCTTCAGAAATGTCTTAGAGCAACCCAAGCCCAGTGTCCTCTTTTATTGCCAAAAAATGCTTGCCAAAAAATTTTGGAGCAAGGCACCTCCTCATGGGTATGTCCTAAAGGAGCCCAAAGTACATATTTGCTTGCATTTAAGGCTGCCCAGTCCCACAAACCTCCAGCAGCTTACCTTGACTCTCTGAAACAGAACAAGAGCACCATTCCCTCACAGTCCCACACCACACCATCGTATCTCCAGCGCCATGCTCTCTGCCTCCGAGGTTTTGCATGGAGCTGCTGAGCGTTTCGCAGAGCAGATGCAGCAGTGTGAGTCACTGCCTCACCGAGGAACGAGTTACTGCACGTTGGCTGCTCCATGGAAACAGCCCATGGAGGCGCTTGAGTGTTGTGCAATACGCTCTAAGGCCTCTCGCATGCCTCGGAAATAATTTATTTACCTCGCATATTCCCAGTCACTCCCCTGTCTGGGTACTTGTGATGGAGCATCTGCTATGTGATCTCATGGCTGAAATTCAGGTGGTTCAGGCCACCTGGTTCCAGAAAAAAAGAGCTCCAAGTAGGAGCCTTGACTTGTTGGCCCTTCAGGTTGTTGCTGTTTCAGTCCTTAAAACAAGGTAGCCTTATGCAAACCACCTGTTAGGAGTGGTCTTCCTGAAATGTGCTGATCCCCAAAACATGCCTGAGAATTGTTTTGGATGGGCCAGTGCCATGCCAGGTATTGGTTGAAAGGTGTGACAGGGCAGAGGGTTGTGTTCTAGTAGCTGGAAATGTTGTTAGTGACTGATGAATTTACTCTTATGGCTGTAGCTGAATGTTTCCATCCATGTTCCCTGGAGGCAGTCTTGGTTTACAGCTTTAATAGCTACAAAATGTGAGTTTTCTGACCATCCCCAGACTTTATGGCAGAATCTCTCCAGCTGTTGTAATGAAAAACCACTTGCAACAAAGTTATTACTTACTCCACAAGCAAAATTTCTCTTCTTGGCAGCACTTGGCATAAAGGTAGTTCAAAAAATATCTTAATATTCTGCAAACAAATCAATTATTTATAATTGTCTTGTCTTTAGATGTGAATTAAAGTAATGATTTTGGAATAGAGTTGAAAGGAAGCAGACAAGTTTAATTGAGGTAAATGAAACTACATGACCACCTGTTTGTTTTTTTTTAACTTTATAGGAAATCAATGTATTGACAGTAGCATTGGTCAACCAGGACAGAGAAAAAAATTCAGAGAAACGGAGCCCAGGTCTAAAATCAGAGAAAGAGGCACTATTAATAGGTAAGATAACTCCAAAGAAGATTTTTGAGAACAAAAGGCCTTCTAACAGGTTTCTGTTTTGCATATGTGTTTATACACATCTTTGCACTAATACAAGTAAAAAATAAATAAAAAAGACTTTTTTGTTTCATGTGTGTTCAGATGGCTTTTAGTAAGAAAAATCCTAAAATACAAGTGAATTTTGCCTTTCTGACAAATTTTGCAGTTTAATGAAAGTATTTCAGGTAGAAAGAAAATTGCAGGATCTGCATTTTTACTTGAAGCATGAATGTATGATGACTTTATTTACATCAAGATTTAGCAGCCCAGAGTTGTACAGCTTGTTATATGATTATTAGACAAAGTGGTGAAGGAGAAGGGGATGGAAATAATATTAGTAAACTATGAACCAAAAAATATGTATACTGCATGTATTAAGCAAGTCAGATTTATGCCTTTGACATTAGGTGAGGGAATTAGCAATATGAATATTTATAAAGAATACCACAAGGACTGTCATATCCTTTACCTAGAATAAAATCTTTAAAATAAACTCTTAAAGAGTGCCTAAATCTAAAGCCTATAGGCAGTGGGCTGGCTAACTGGTGTCAGGAATTTAGCCACACAGAACTGGCTGTACCCATGCTACCCTTGGAGGGAGCGTGCCCCATTTACATCTGTGCATATTTTGCATTTGGTTTCAGTGGGGCAGGTTTGCATGGAGGCCCACAATTCCAAAGTGTACCCCGTGGCATGGCAACAGAAATGTTGACTGAAATAACAGGCTTAATTTTTTTGGTTTGGTCTTTTCACAAATCTGTGGTATCCTGCTAAGTGATAGTTCCAAAACTAGCTTAATTTGTTTAAATGCAACTAATTTTCATCACCTAGGCACCAGGAAAATTGCTGCTTTATTGCTGAGGCACAGATTCAGCAATTCTCAAGTTCAGTTCAGAGGTCATTTGAAAGTGAAGAATGTATTTAAATGTTTAAAGTGCATTAGGACACAAACTCCCAGTGACTAGTGAGAAGCGAAACAGTGGAAGGTACAGAAATGTATGACTGGATTGAATTCTGCTTGTTACAATAAAATCTGGAACTTTTATTGGCAGGGGACAAGGACCTGTGAGAAGGACATCAAGCATGGGATTTTAAGAACAGAATAATAAACTTTTTTTTTTCTAGGTCACTCACTATTTGACTTTATCAAACAGTGTCACTGTCCCAAAGTGGGTCCTGTGCATCTGCTGTTCAGAGGCACACTCAGATAAATGGAGTAATCTCAGTTCAGATGTTACTGGTCATAATACCCCCACAACTGACTCACTGTTACAGTTCAAAGATAAAAGATTCCTAAAGATGGATTTCGTGTTATCTCTTCCTCTGAGGCATGATCAGGGAAGGGAATAATGGGCCTTGCCTCCATCCATTCACTAATTTTTTCTGTATTTTAAAAAATACAATGTTGTCTTAGAGGAAAAGAACATAAAGGACAAAAATTACTAAAAAGTTATTATGGAAGTCCAGTGAATAGCTACAAAATACTGACAAATTAAAATACTGACAAATTATTGTATTATTACATTATATGAAAGAGCTGGCTTTGAATGTTCTGAATTGAAAAGCCTTGGAAATCATGTAACAGATGCAATGACACTGGTAAAATGTGATTTGAGTACAAATTGGACCAAAAGTGCCCAGTCATCTCATCCAAGTGTGATGGTCTTGGCTTTTGCTTCTAGAGCTCTTGTGTGGTGGCTTATAGTCACCCACAGCAAAAAGGTCACTGTTGCTAGGACTTGCCATAGTATAAAATTATTTACATGCCACTCCTTATGAAGGACTAGAAGTTTGTAAATGCTGTTTGCAAAGTGGAGGAGGAAAAAAGGTGTTCTTTGCAAAGCCAGTCTAAAATGCGTTAAATATTGCTTATCAGTTTCAACCACGGCCAGTACTTGGGGAAAAAAGAAATCCACGATTATCCTAATTCATTCAGGATCAAGAAAGCAGTATGGCCTGCAGTACACAAGATACAGTGACCCATTTTTGTCATTTGTAAGCATTTTTAATCCTGGTGTTTATGATTTAAGTAAAAGAAACTTCCCCTAGGGTGGTTCAGCTAAGAAGCCCATCCAAAGAGAGTTGGAAATATTTGTTCTGATTCTTACAGTTCAGCTCTCCCCAAACTGCAAGTAACACACATGCCATCTTGTATTTTCACTGTTTGCTTAGAAGAGAAAAAATTGGATAGTGCTTTTAATAGCAATACTGATGCCCCAAATCTTGTTTTCTCTAGTCTTCATTATTTATGCTGTCGCTTGATTTTCACTGCAGAAAAAAATCTCTGGACTTGGATCCTGATTCCTTCTAAGCCACTTTTAATCCTCATACCTTTTATAATCATCCTGAAAAAAACAATGAAGATAGACAGAATATGGTCTCTCTTAAGAAAAAGTAAATAAGCAAATATGTCATAAAGCATTTGTGTTTTCCTCAGCAGCAGTTAGGGGTAATATGGATTAAACACTTTTCATAACCAGCATCTGCATAATTACTAAAAAAATTTGAGGGAGTGAGGGTTCTGACACAATTGTATGAAACGTTTTCACAACAGAGAACCCAGTGAAGGGGAAAAAAACAATAATTTTACCATTACAATATCCACAATTTTATATTGGTAAATCAAGCATAAAATTAGTAGTTGAAATGCTCCCAGCAAGGCTTTGTTTAGAAATTCTTTTATTCATTAGTATATTATCTTGGTCACTTACTTGCTAACTGCTGTCATTCCTGAAGATGAGGTATTGTATTTAGCACGTTACTATGACTGTATTAAAAATGTGCTGTTTTGTTATGTTTATTGGGTTGTGCAAGAAAAATAAGAATCATAATTTATACTGAAAAACCTGCAAGAACAGACTCTTCAGAATTATTTTGCCTATTTTAATGATACAGTGTCTGAGGTAATTTTAATACTTTGTGTGCATTTTTTTTAATACAGGTATCATATCCACATTTCTTCACGTCCACCCTTTTGGAGCCAACATAGAGTATCTTTGGTCTTACATGCAGCAGTTGGACTCTAGGGTAAAAAAATTTAATCAAAATCTGTTTTCTCTTTAGAATATTGTATTATTCTTTACTGCAGGTTAAACTCTTCGTGCATTTCCATTAGAAAGATAATGGGATATGGGGCTTGGGGGTTTGCAGTCTTTATTCATTTGCAAATTACAGTGCACGTGCTTGTGTTGAGGTCTTCGCCTCACACTGCTTAGCTATTCTTTGTGGCACAGAAGGGCAGAGCTCTAAATGGCAAAGACTAGCCACTGATTTTATGACACATGAATCTGAAATATAGGTGAGGAGAAAAAAAGCAGAACAAGAGGCAGGTGTGGCCATGGCCATCAAACCATGCCATTTTTGGAGATGCCTCTTTATTCTTTGAAAAGCTGCTAGTTGCGTGTCACACTGAACTGAACCTCCATGAACGCAGGAGTGGACCACGTCCTTTGTCTCCACATGGAAAAAAAAGCAGAGACAACCCCATAAAGTAATTGAGTGACCCTACTGCTAATTTCAGTGAAGCTGTGGCCAAGACAGAAGTGAAGCCAACGCAAAACAGCGTGCAATACAGTTCAGTTCATACAGTTCAGAGTCAGCACATACCTGTAGGATAAGATTCTTTGACTTTTTAATATCTGCTGTAGAATGAGATTAAATCAAGTCCCAAAATGGGCCTATCCCTCTGCACTGAATATTAAGCAAGTCAAGGGTGAAAAGCTCAAGTGTGAAATAGCCACCTTTGATCAGGTGAAAGGTACTGCAAGTGCTAAGCAGCGGCTCTGCAAGATGCCAGGCTGCCAGAGACACTGCAGGGGTCACTCTGCGGCCAGCCACAGCTCTGTCTCACCTCTGCCAATACTTGGATGATGGTGCTTTCCCAGATCTTCTTGCAACACAACTCCTTTGATCCTGGTAATATTTTATTCCTGAGCAGCCCCCTCAGCCCATAGATAAGATCAGCTTCCCACTGCTTTAACGGGCAGCTTCATGCTTCTGGAGGATCCCAGATCCTTCCTCTGTTTCTGTGAAAAAATAGAGCTAAAAGCAGAGGAGATCCTGAACTAGAAGCTCACTGGAATTAAGACAGGCTGCATTGATGAGTGAGGAAGGATGATGGATTTGTTAGGCACTCCCTTCAAGCCATGGCAGCTCAGGTTTTCTAGTGCTTTGCTGCCCACTGCCACCCACAATGAAAAGGTAGTAGGGCATGAGGATGGTAGAAAGAGGTGAGAAACTGGTGAATTTCAATTCTCTTTTAAATGTCTGGTTTTATCAAGACCTGATGAATCCAGAGTTTCACACCTCCAGTAATTATTCTCGTGCTTCTCTATACCCCTGCCACGTGTGCGCTTTCCTTCACCTTGTCCTGCATCACCCAGGACAAGGTGTTCAATCTCCTCAGTCATCTCTCAAGTCCTTCCTTAACACCGTATTTGGCTAAGTTTCAACTGCTTTTTTCCCGCAATGACCTCTCCAGCTCTGTATCTCTCGAGTGGTAAGAGCAATCATCCAAAATATGGACACTCCCTGGGCTCCAGCCCTCTTGCTCATTGCTTCTGCCCAGTGAGCTCTTCAGCATTCTCCCCCTGCACTGCTGTGGTCCCTTCCTGTGCGTGACTGTGGGCTCTGTCCTTGAGTTTTTGCTCACGTGAGTAATGTGTTGGCTTCTGTGAGGCTGCCAGGGTCAAGCTCTTGACTTGCAGACAGAGCCCTCAAGGAAGGAGCCCTGTCTCCATCTCTGCAGCTACCACTGGACCTACCTACTGCATAATAAACACAAGCTGCAAAATTTGACCTCATTGGTTTATTTTGGAAGCAACTGCTTGTAGAAACAAATTACTTTTTAATAGCACAATCCAGAGATGCAATCTCAGAGATGAATTTCAATTACTTTCCGTGGTTAGCCTGTCATTCCTCGCCTGAACAGGAATGATAAGGTCAGCGTACCCGTGTGGGCTGAGGGCTCAGTATAGAGCTCAGATACATTGCACAAAAGCAACCAGACACCCACTGCTGCCATGTGAGTGCTTAGAAGATGGTGTGGATCACTCTGGGGCTGCCTCCAACACTGAGTTTTGGTGCCACCTTTAACAAATCATTTAATCCTTCTGCTGCACTAACCTCGACAGACGAATAAGAGGCAATAGATACTTTCTCACCCTCCTTGGATGTACTGAGGTATAATTAGCACATTTTATGTTTCTATACTGTATTAAAAAGAAAAGTTTTCACCATGGAAGGTTTCACCTAATATAAATAAGCAGAAATATCATTATTTCCAGAGAAGCCTTTCAAGCCATGGAGATACCTGTGGATAACAGGCAGTATCCATAGATTTCTTTGCTCTTCCCTTCGTGAGCACCACTTTAGAAGCAGTCAAATAAAATGGCTCATGTTCCAGGACTGTTCATTTCCTGACTTCCCTACTGATTATACCAGGAAGGTTGCCTTTGTGAAAGTGTTTTCTATAAGGACAGCATCTTGCCCATTAGGAAGATGACCAGTCATTAAGGTTTCGAAGTGATAAAAACATCCTGACCAATGCAGAATTGGGATCTTTACTGCTTGATTACCTGGGGCTCCTGAGCTGGGTAAGGCAGAAGATGGCTCTGCAGGTAGTCAGCCTTCAGTAACAAAATGGAGCTGAGAAGAAGGATAAGGTCCCATCTGCTTCCTCCTCCTCCCAAGAACACCCTTGACTGTAGTTTTTAGATGGACTTCATAGCACATAGCTGTGGCCACAGCCCCGGCATGGCAGTTGTCATTGCTTTACCGTGGGATGCCACCTACAAGAGCAAAATCATTCCTGCAAGGAATCTGCACTTGCTTTGGAGTCTGGAAAGTCATGTCAGACCAAGGTTAAAAAAAGTAATAATGGTTGGCTCTTTTCATATGGCCTGGATTCCTCTCCCCCACCCCCCTATTATACATGTTTTTAATGTTTCCTCTTTACAAGCTACGGGCAGAATTCTCACTTTAGTTTTACCTTTGTTTCCTTCTCAGATCTCTGCAAATGAGATAGAAATGCTTTTGATGAGACTGCCACGCATGTTTAAACAAGAATTCACTGGTGTAGGAGCAACACTGGAAAAGAGGTGGAAGTTTTGTGCCTTTGAAGGAATAAAAACTATCTGACTGTGACTAGTAATGAAGCTATGCAGAAGAAGAATTCCTAGAGCATGGCAGGGTTATAAAGTATTAAAGTAAGAAATTTGGGTTTGGGCACATAGTAGTATGTTTTCAAAGTTATCCAAGCCTAATTTTAGTTACATTTGTGACGTTCTCTTGTGAGTGGAAATGTAGTTGTGCACCAGTTCCTAAAATAAAATAAAATTTTTTTAAGAAGTTTCAAAATGTGACAGATTGTTTCCTATGAAAACTGAAGAAAGATACCACAGTCATAATGATTTCGAAATACTACATGTCCTACATCTAAGAAAAGCTCATTGAGCAAACAGCTAAGGAGAAAGATTGCCCGGTTATGGTCGCTAAGCTACAGCGATTTATATGTAATATGTAGTAGAACTCATTAAGTTTTGTTATAGAAAGTTCTTTCTGTTTAGTAAGAGAATTGAGTAATTTTACAGTGAGGAAAAGCATACCAAAAGAAAACTTGAAGATGTGTCTGAAGTTATTGTATTTTGTAAATTAAGTTATATGCTGTACCAGGGATTTTTGCCTTATTGAAAGAGGCCTGAAAATGTGATTGGAGTCCTCAAGAATGCTTTATCAAGAATATTATTTTTCTAATGTAACTATTCTCCATTACAAGTTCTTTTAACATGGATTGCATATCAATTTTCATAAACATGTAAATAAGGAGGAAACCAGTGTTACTGTATTGTATTTGGTATGTAACATTCAGGTTTATGCATCAAAATAAATATTCAGTTGCATTACTGTTACAAATTTTATAGCAGATATATTAATTTTTATCAATAAATACGACTTCTACCATATTGTTTGTGTAAGTTTTTCTTCTGATGTTTTTGAATTTTAATCAATCCAGCAAAAGTCTCCTGGAACTTATTTTTCCCCTACCTGAACTATTAATTGCGAGATAACTTGGTTAAATGAATTATAAATTGAAAAAGAGCTTGCAGTATTAGCTAAGATTAAAATGATGTAAAATATTGGTAGAGGAAGTACCAGCATGGACCTTTGATATTTTTTTTTCAACAAGCCGACAGGTGAAAAATGAACGCCTTCAAATTTCTTGTTTTCATTGTTGTGCTGGGCAAGAACTGCTGTGGGCAAGAAACAGCAGCCCCCTTGGAGCCACACCTGTGCAGGCAGAGGAGCCAGTGGTGAGAGAGCTGGTCTTTTGAAGTGGGGCACCAGCAGCAGGAAGTATGGAAAATTGAAACAGACACAGGGAGTATTCTGATCCATTGTCAGAGTGATGTTTCACTCAGGTTCTCCAATAAACAGCAATTAGCGTCAAAAGCATTCAGTGGTGAAGGAACTCCCCAGCATGGATTTGGTGATTGGCACTTCAGGACATACCTCTCTTCTAGCATCTACCTGGAATATAGAAATATTAAATGAAATGCTAATTGTTTACAAAAGGGGAAAAGATAGAGGTTCAACAGGGCTATTATGGAAGAAAATTATGCTTTCAGGCAGTACACACAAAATTTAAAAAAATAAAGTACATGTCGATTATGGTTGCTATAGAACCTGTGATAAATTACTCCAGTGAAACTAGTAATTATATGCCAGTTATGTTAATGAAAATTAACTAGTTTAATCCAAGTAACAACTCTTTCCTCTCTTGAGATCATACAGTTTCATTAATAATTCTGGCAAAAATGTGTTTGGTCTGACAGTTTGTATTTAAGTACTATAACATAAATGTGTATGGATGCCACAGGCTGGGGAAAAGAGACATGAGAAAACTTTCACCTCATCTTACTCCATGCCATACTTATTATATTCTGTCCTTCCTTTCCTTGTGTCCTCATTTTTTTCCTTTAGATCATTGTTTCTCTCACAACTTCAAATCCAAATAGTCAGAAAACATTTTATTTTTTGACAGAATCTTGTAACCTAATCACTATATTTGCTTTACATGTATTTTTTCTTCTTTTTCTTCATCATGGGTTTCCAGTCTGTCTAGACCATCAGAGCTGTAGAAGGGTACCTTTTTAGTCCTTGTATAGTACCAGCTAAAAGGGAACCTCTTTCACTGGATTTTAGATACAGCCAAAGGAGAGCTGAGCTTTGAGTATGAACAGCACGTAGGTATCCTGTAATATTGTAAGATACCAGTTGGGAACTTGAAACTCAGGGAGATCCTCAATGAATACCAGGTTGGGACCAAGAACTAGCTTTAACTTTGTGTGCTTTGGGGGAAACTGGATTAAAATGTTGAGCTCCATCATTTAGGTGCTGAAATGTCCCTATAATGGCTCTCGGGGTATCCAGCTGGGAGTTCTGCAGTTAATGCAACAAAATTAATGACAAGAAAGCCACCTTTGAAAAACATCTAGACTGGACACTAGGGAGCATTTCTTTACTGAGATGGTGGTCAAACACTGGAATGGGCTTCCAGAGAGGTGATCAATGCCCCAAGGCTGTCGGTATTTAACGGCGTTTGCACAATGCCTTTAGTGACATGATTTAACTTTTGGTCAGCTCTGAAGTGGTCAGGCTACTGAATTAGATGGCCCTCATAGGTCCTCACAAGACCTAAAGCAAGTTTCTGCAGCTGAGTCAGGTTGAAGGAAGATGCACATTTGGCAAAGACTGAAATCCAGTCAAAGTTAGCATCTTCACAATAGCAGTGGGGAAAAAAAAAAGGAAAGGCTAACCATGAGCTCAAGAGATGAGCAACAGTAAGTTATGGAAGAAAGTTATAGCAGTGCCCCCTCTTCTCAAACAGGGACTAGTGGAGCAGAAGATTTGGTTTCTAACTGCCCAAACATGCTGAGGGCATTTTGCAGGGAGTTGTAAGTTAGGTTGGTTGGCCTGAACTCCTCCCAGGAGAGCTTTTCAGACCATGCTCAGCTTTGAACTGTCTTGGCAGGGGTGACTTTCATCAGCTTAGAAGAGCCAGCCTCTTACTGCACTGTATCTGATACCCACTTGAAGGATTTAGAGATACACTCTGCAAAACCTCTTGGACAAATGTGCATTTCACCCTGCACATTCCAGTGTAACCTCTCTGTTAAACTGCATTTTATGTCCACAAGAGATGTTTTATGTTTGATCATGTTTGATGAAGACTGCATTATCCCCATCACTGAAAAGGAAATTCTTAATATCTCCTTGTACGTAGTGGAGTCAATTGTTTATTGAAGTGTGTGTGTTTAGGGCAAAACTTGCATGTTCAGAACTGCCAGAGCATCACATTCACTTAAGGAACAGCTATACTGATTTAGAGAAAATCCTGTATCAAGCTATGCTACATTTAGCTACACATGATGTGCAGCAAATGCTGTGGAATCTAAAGCTAGAAAATTGGTTGTAAGAGCATTCTGGGTGGTTTGTTTAAGTAAAAGTTCTGGTCTTGCAAGCATTGTTTTATTTAAAATCAGAATGGCTTTGACAGTCAGTGTTAGTATGACAAAAATATTCTGGGCTGATGTGAGTTGATTTGGGGAAGGAGGTTTGGGGAGAGAAGGAGGGAAAGGAAAGAGTTGGCTTTGGGTATAATTTTTGTGCCTCTGGCAGGAGTAAGTAGCCAGGTCTCATGCATTTGATATCCATTTTGTCCACTTAACAAATGCATCTCAGTGTTCAGCATTAAAAGTGTGAGGCTTTTATGGGTTCTTTTGTTTGTTTGTTTTGGGGTTTTTTTGGTGGTGGTGGTGGTGGGTTTTTTGTGGCTTTTTTTTTTTTTTCTTATTTTTGTGAAAGGATACAAGTTGTCCCTTGACTTGTCACTCTAGTTATCCTGCTAAGATCTGCAGCTCTTTCACCCTAACTTTTCCCTCAAAAAGGAAGTAGAAACAGCATCAAATTCTTTCTGGTTCTGTGTGTGACTGCTTGGACTGCAAAAAGTGACTGTGTATTTACTGAGTTAAAACTGAATGTTTCAAGAATTAATAAGCAAATGAAAAGGCAGCCAGATCAGGAAATTATGCTTACAAGGTACAGGTCCTCTGACTATATAAACCCATTACACTGAATTCATGGAAATCATAATTTGTAAGCAAAATCAAATAGATATTCTCAGGAGTACCTTTGATCAAGTGTTTTGCCTCACACTGGGTAACATTGTGTGTGTTCAGATTTAATAACCTGAGTCCAGTGTCAGACACCCTTTCAACAGGGATATTGGTGGGGCAGCAAGAGGAAAAAAAGTATATATTCCTTTAAACCTAGCAGACAGCATTCCTGCAATCCTACCACAGACATGTTACAACCATTTGCTCAGACTTCTGGCTGGTAAGTACTTCTTGCCAATTTATGTACTTTTATATGCATAACATTGAAGCCTAAAAAAACCCATTGACTTGGACTGCTTGTGTCTTAGCCATGTCACTGTTAATTCTGTAGTGAGCCCAATTTCATATGGTGGATTAAAATACACCTCCCATAAAGGCACCCAGCCATAATCAAGGTTATCAAATGATGAAAAAGATATTTTTTTACTTGATAGTTTCTTAGAAGAGATTAATGTTGTCAAAATTGGATCCTAACTTCCTAACTTAATTTTTTCTGTCTTCTTCTAGCCAGTTTTCCTTTTCTCTGCAAGATTAAATAAGCCTCTGGTACTGCATATTTTCTCCCTGTGAAGATATTTATATATTGTAGTCTATTTACTTCTCAGTATTCTTTCTCATAAGCTAAACAGATTGAGTTTTTAAGTGTTTTGCTATAAAGCATTTATCTTCTCTTCCTCGAATCATTGCATCCTTTTTTTTTTTAATATCCTTTCCAATTTTTCAAAACTTGCTGTAAAATGTGTGGAGAAACACTGTTACTTGAATTAAACTGATCAGTTTACAGCATACAGACACGCAGCCACATCGCTGCTCCAGTTCAACTCTTTGCTCCTATTCCCATCAGATTATGAGCTGATCACCAAGGTCAAAGCAGCAGCACAAGTGAGTCACTGTCAGGTCATTTTCTTGGTCTGCTGTAACAGATTCCTCTGCATGGATATGCTTCTGTCTGCTGAAGCCTGGGGTTTTATCCCCACTGACAGGCTTGCTTGTGCAAGGCCAAAGGTCTCACCCCACGAGGATATTTTGAGGCTTAGATCCTGTGCACATCCCTGTTCTTTGCTGTGGGATAGGTTTGGATAACTCTAGGATGTTTATAGCCTTTCATGATTAAAATGGGGTAATCAGATCTGCTGTCAGGGTGTTTGCTGATCGCTGATCGCATCAAGCATTCAGAGGGCAATCGCGCGGGCTTTGTCTAGACTAGGGTTTAAAAGCGTGTCATTAGCATATATTAGCTGATACATTTTAAAGACGAGGCATAATGCCTTTAATGTGAAAAGCTGGCTGAGTTAGGCCCTTGGGCATTGGCGTTGACACTGGTTTGTCTATTTTAGAATTTCAGAATAAGTTAGCTGAGGGCTTGTCTGCAAAGACCAGTTAATTTGGAAGAAGATAGGCTATGAATTTAAAGGGCTGCTCCAGGACTTACGGCCAGAAAAAGATTCATTCTCAAGTAGTTGCTCTGAAATAGCTCAGTATAATAGTAATATACACATAACTAGGTAAGTTCTCTCTCTCTCTCTCTCTCTCTCTCTCTTTTTTAACTTTCCGCAGAAAGACCACTTCCCATATTAGAGTTGTTGTGTTTAAAAATTAACCCTCTGGTGCGTTTCTGTTTTTATCACTGCTCCTTACTGAATACAGCTGATTAGCCTGGTTGTGTCTGGGGAGGAGGCTGGAAAACTTGTACATGCTGCAGATCTGGTTGCTGACGTTAAAAGCTGACTTGCATTTCACAGGGGGAAGACATGGTACGCTTGTGAGAGGAAATGGGAGTGAAGCAACAGAAGACCATAAAATAGGATTAAAAATAGAGACTGGAGGGATTTTGTTAGAACCTGGCGTTCCATCAAAAAAACCCACACAAATCCCAGGACATCCCAGAAGCCTGTTATAAACTAAGAGGGGGAACAGGGAAGAAGAGATAAAATTTCATAGTAAAAATAATTGTAAATTATGGCGGTATAGAATTTATAAGAGTTTGTGCATTTCCTTTGCTGGTTCTGCCCATGGAGTCAGCTGCCTCAGGTGTTGTGACTGAGACTCTGTAAAGAGGAACCATCCAAAATTACTCTCCAGTCGGCTTTATCCCAAAAATAAACTCAGATTATACAAACTTCCAATTGCAGAGGAGCCCCTCCCTGCAAGAAAAATCTGCATCTCTAGCTTTACAGTTCACTGGTTGCTGGTGATGTTAGCAAAAACATTTTCATTGTCCTTGAAGGCTAGTGAGAACACATATTACTCATGGAAAGCAAATATTTGCCAGGTAACCAGAACCCATTTCAGGGTGTCATTTCTACCCCTCCACTTTGACTGGCTGTCACCTTGGCTGAACTGGTCACCCTGGTTAGATGGAGACAAAAAAATCTAAAGTCTCCTCAGGGTGGAAAATACACTTTTGCCTTGAGAAGAAGAACAGACATGGATAAACATCCTGCCACCTGTTCAAGGCTGATTTGTCTAATAAAGAATTGCAAGGCCGGAGCTGCTTTGCAGGGTGATACTGGAAGCTGGTTTTGTGCAATAAAACATACTGACAGAGAAAGGAGACAGATGGTGTCTCAACAGCCCAAGTTTTCTAAAACGCATTTCCTACCCTGAGAAGTTCTTGATTGACAGCTCTGGAAACAGGTGTTTTGTCCACAGGGCAGGACAGGGAAGGCATCTAACATTGTCCCAGCAGAGGTCTACAGAAATCACCTGCCATTTCATTTCCATGCCTGTGAAGTCCTTGCTTCATCTGTTCGAACTGCAGAGAAAGGGGACATCTGTAGAATGCACATTTGACCCTGATTTGAGTTCACAGAATTTCTGCTAGTTAAAACTTTAGTTTCAGGGCTGGATTAGAATCTGTAAAATGGATAATCTACTGTTTTAAGGAAATGGTCCAATGACAGAGGAAGGGAAGGCAGACTTTCTTGAAGCACAAATATACCCTGGTGACCCCATTCTTCTCCCTCAATCTTCACAGTGAGTAAGAAGATTTGGAAGTACGTAGCTGGCAAAGAGGTTCATCCTATTAGAAAAGAGCTCATGTTATATTTACACAGAATGTTTTCAGATGGGTTTTTTAAGTCTAAAGAAAATCCATTGCAGTTTATAGCCATGAGATGCTCTTAAAATAAAGGTTAGTATGGGGAAATGGAGAAGCAATGAAAAAAAGAGTATTATCTTTTATGAGTACTTTATTACTCTTCGCCTTTGAAGAGATTTCAGTGTGGAGGATGAAATCCCTTCTGTTTCAAAGGTTTACAGTCAAGAGCAGGAATAATGCGGGATCTGCAGCCTTTGTTTGATTTTTGTGGTCTGTGCAGTTCAAATGTGCAAAGAAGAGTATGAAAGTGTGTGCCCAGGTGAAATGGAACTGGGCAGTCATTTATGTAACACAGGACTTTTGTTTTTCTGCCATGCGGAGATTTTTATTTACAGTAATAAATCCTGGGCAGATGGTCAGAAGTTCAATGATGTACACTGGTCATGCAATCAGGAAATCTCTACATGTTTAGGTCTGAGACCTTAAACTTTTGTCTTTCTTTCCAGAATGCTGAGATTTGTGTCATACACAGCATTGAGAAAGACATCAGAGGGTGATCTGGAAGGATCTGGGGAAAGAGGCCTAATCAAAGGCCAGCTAGAGATGTGTCTGTCACACAGTGCATATCTCCACAAGCAGTGAACAGGCTAATTTGGCCACAGGAGATTTCACAGCTGTGATTGTACAGCCTCTGCCCAGCTCAATCCACCCTACTTACTGCTCCCAGGCTAAGCAATATGATACTTGGCTGTCTTCTTCTAGAATTCTTCTTTCTACATGGTTGCTTCTTCTGGAAATTTAATTTAGAAGTAGTTCAAGCCTTTTTTCAGGCAGTTAAAAAGCTGTACCATCAACAGGAAACTATGGATGATCTGCAGTGATAGTGGGTGGATCTTAACTGGAGAAAGAACCTGGACAACGTCTTCCTAAATTTGCTACAAGCCTTGAAATTCTTTATTTGCAATTTCCAAAGGAGAAGTGGCAGTAAAAACATTTCCAGAAATAACCAGAATAAGGTTTCACGTCCCAGACCTTTTTGGCTCACACCTGTTTCATGCTCCCCAATCCATGCATGCAACCGTGTTCAGAAGCAAGCAAAAGGTGTTCCAGAGATTGAGTCACGTGAGGAATTCAAGGCTTTGGGAAGGTTATAAAAAGATCCCTTGTGGGCAATCCCACAATCAATGCTACTGTTCTTCTGTGCAACTAATCTAAAGTAAGGTTTTCATTAACTCTCTTTATTTGATGCATTGTGAAACAAACTGAATGAGAATGTTTAGGCTGGCAAAAAAACCAACACCAACTCCCCCAAGAACCCAGTGTAACAGCATACATCAAGAGTGCAGTAACAAGGAAAATAGCTCTGGATACACAAAGTCTCAGTTTTGCAGATAGGCAGGAGGTGCACAAGTTTAAAGCTATGCATGAGTACCAAGGCTCTTCTCCCAGCAGAGATGTTGAGAAATCACCGCTTTGTGCTACAACATAGAATATAACTCACTGCTGAAGGGTTCTCACAAATCACAGTTCTGTTACATGGCAACATACAGACTTGGGCTGAGCCCTTTGCTTTTTGAACTCCTGGGTGTCTGAGAGCTGTTACCAAGCAAACAGAGAGAAAGGGAATCTGTGACCAAACCCAGTCTTAAAGCTACTTAGCAACACTCCAAAACCCAGCCACGAAATACAAGTTTTCTACCAAGAATTAGCTTTTAAAAGCCATCAATACCAGGATTTTCACTTAAATGTGGACACAGAGCCAAAGACGTGAGAGATCTCAGACACTCAACTAACTTTGCAGAATATCCTGTCATGGAGGCACTCATCACTTCATACTATGGTCCAGAGTGCAGAACCTAATTATTCCTTGTCCAAGTAAGCACTTTATCTGCTGAGCTGTTGGATAGGCAAGATGTCTTACTGTTCCAGTTACCATCTCTTCATGTGAAGGCTGTATCCCTCCAATATGTTCTGAGGACCTCTGCCAGACTGATTGACTACCTGCAGCTGTAGGTGCATGTGGGACCCATCTGGGAGGAGGGGACCCTAGGAGACACTCCCCAAGCTAGGCAGACAGAAGAGGCTTCTCCCAGGATACCCTGTTTTGTTATGTTAATGTACCCCAGTTCTGTTTCCCTGGTTGGCCCTGTAGGCACCCCCTGCTCCAGAATGTTCTCTCCTTCCCCACTCACCCACTGTGCCCTGTTCCCCAGCCACTCCCCCTCTATTTCTCCACCGGCCTCCACACCCTAACCCCACCTGTGTACTGCCCCTGCCCTCGAACCATTGGTTCTGATGCTCTCTCCCTGTCCCTATTGCCCCCTGTACTTAAACCTGGACCCTCCCTCACCCTTTCTTCTTGTTCACTGGCTTCCTTGTGCATGTGGCAGCAATAAGCCACCATGTGGAATTCCACACGAGAAACCTTCCTGGCTCCTTGCTGTTGACTGATATTTGGAGCTATCCGGTGTGTGAGTGTGGCTTTGCTGAGCAGCTCTTCCCTGTGGGGATGCTCTCAGAAGGCAGCAGGATCATACCACCCCAGCACCTGGCTGCTACATGTGCACACCTCGCTTCTCAGCTCTGGGGTTTCAGACAGACCTCAGACCTCCGTGTAGAACTGACTGAGAACCATGCTCCTCTGCTTTCAAAGTCTAAGAGTCATACATTCTGAGTAACATAAGGAAACACAAGAAACACAGACCTTGAAGTGTAGCCCATGGGGGTGTAGGACATTCTTCTTGGGATTCTAAGGAGCCCTTTCTGCAGATCTTCTTGATCCAGCATTTATCCCTTCTCATCCTGTCTACAGATAGGTGTGGGTTTGTGTACATGTGTGAAGTCTCCAGACCGTTCAAGTGGATGATGGCTTTTTGCTTCCTCGGTGCATCAGGTCTTCGAGTTTGTTCATTATGTGATTTCTCTTATTTTACTGCAAGTCATATAGGTAGAGGTGAAGGACAAAGAAAAAATGTCTACCAAGCCACATAATAAAATACATCTAACTGCAATCTCATATATAGGGGAAAAAAAATCTATGTATAAATGGCAATCTGTCCAGTTTACAAAGAAGAAAGGATTTGCAACTGAGAACCCATAAAGAATTATATAAATGGGTAATATTAATTAGCCTTGAAAGATGAAAGGCTGCCTACTCAGAGTAATTTTGTCCTGTTGAACCAAAAGCTACAACTTACTTAAATTTTCATTCAAATATGAGAAACAAGAAGTCCCAACCGTAGTGTCTAATTGCCACCATGGATTACCAGTACCTAGCTTCAGGAGCTGACACTACTCCTACAGCATCTAAATTCAGAAGAGCAAGCGTGACTCAAGGCTGGTGCCATATGACTGGAAAAGCAGCTACAAAGCCTCCGTCTGACATCTGGCAGGTAGGGGTAGAATCCAGCCTTCAGCCAGCAGCTCCCATGCAAACAGGACTGGACCTTGCCTTCTCAGCCCAGCCGTGCTGGTAAACAAGAACCAGCTTCCACCTTTCACTGGAGACACTGTTTTCCAGATATCACGACAAGAGATGTGAGACTGCAGTCAGCTGAGCAGGAAGTTCAGACTTGGGGAAAGTGCACTTGGTCTTCACGGCAGGTAGCTGCTGGAAAACCAAGAGTTGCAACATCCAGCCAGTGACAACTTTACTCAAAACACACAGAGGGAGCATGTTTGTGGCAGTGACTTTATCTCATCCCGGTTTAGGCTCTCAAGCAGACAGATCTAGCTCTCAGTCACATCCACAATCCTGCACTGCCACCTCGTTAACGGGGTACTGAATTTATGAACCCATGTTCAGCTGTGGCTCACTGGATATGCTAGGCCACAATCTGATTTCAGTGAAACAAAGGAACATCTGGTAAATGCTGCCACTTGAGGAGGGTTTTCAGTGATAGGGACTGTGATTGCTGTTTCCTGGGGTGCTCCTAAATCTGCAGAGTACCTCCTTGGTGTTGCTACCCTCAAAAGCAATGCCACTCCTTGAAGGTATCTGTCAGCAGAGAGCACTGACACTGCTGACACACACAGGCAGTGACTTATTCACATCATCTCCAAAGGAGGCAAGTCACACAAAGGTCGTGGTGCTGCAGACAAAGGAAATCGTTTGCTATAATGTATGTGGTGAATAATAATGCCGAGCATTAGAGCATTGTTATAGAACAGAGGAGAGGATGAGGAAAAGTGTGTTTCCCCTTCCTTAAGATTTATTGAATGATCAGAACCAGGGGAAAATGAAGTTGAGAGGATGTGGGTAGGAGGGAGGTCTCTGAATCAACTCTTTTCTCCTTCCCTATGCCAACCTTATATATAAAATGCAACATATAAAATCTGTGTATAAATGTGCAAAACTTGTAGTGCATACCAAATCTGCAATCCAATAATTTGTATTTGAATGTTTTAGCAAAAGCTCACTGTGACTACAAACACTTCACAGACTAATTTTCAGATTCATGAGTTTTTGTTTAATTTGCCTACATGTTCTCTCAGCTCTGCCAAAAAAATATTTCCTTTCTTGCACTGAAATGTAACACTGACATGTGTCAAACTGCTTCTTTTGTATGGGCCTAAGCACACTTCTTCCTCTTTCTGCTTTTTGTAGATTCATACATATTAGACACACATCTTTGGGTTTTAATTATAAAATTAATGTAGACAGCAACCAGAAATGAAGCTGACAAATCTAATTTCCCAAGTAACTCAATATCATCTCAGAATCTCTGAGGAGGAAAACAAAAAAAATTATGTTCAAGGGGTTACTAGAATGTTTCTAAAGGGACAGACTTAAAAGAAACAAACAAACAAAAAAAAGCTAATCAGATGAATAGAGGAGCATTTGCCTAATGTCAAAATCCATATTTATCACCATCTAGGAGAATGTGATGGTATTTTAAACATTACATAACTTTTCATACTGCTTCTAATCCCAGACACTTAGGGGAAAAAAGTATCTATCTATCTATCTATCTATCTATCTATCTATCTATCTATCTATCTATCTATCCACATCGTAAATGCATCTTAAAAGAAAATAATTTCTAAAATAGTTGTTTAATGTCCCTATACAAGACATGTTTGGAATGTTTCCTCTTTAAAGCACCAATATGCAGTCAGTTGTAAAACAACCAGTCCTGTAAGGAATCAGTACACCCACATGTGAGGGTCAGACCTCAGGCTCCAGAGAAGCTGATATTCTTCTCCACTACCATCGATAGAGAAGGCAATTTCTCAGCTCAGCAATGAAAACTGAAAGAGTGGGCTGAGAGAACTGTGGAAGAAACTCATGAAGCCCTTCTCAGGGCCACAGAGCAACTCAGAAATACCTTCACGACACGGTGCTCTCTCCAAAGCCCTCAGCTCTCTTCTGAAGGACTGAGTTGGAGCTACCCTATGGAATGCCCCTGGGTCCAGCTCAGCGATGTGCATCAAGAAGCTTGTCCTGCCTAAACCAAACTGCAACAGAAACACAGAGAGCCTTGAGACAAAGGCTGGAGGCTTGCAGGTTCCCTCCTCCTTGGAAAGGAAGCTGGGGGCCTGAACCTTAGTGTCCAGTGCTCCCCAGAGCAGAAGCAGCGAGGCCAAGGGACCTGCATGGCACAGCATCGAGCTTCTCTCACGCTGCAGTGTCTTTTACGTGATGTCCAAACCCTTCCATGTCTACAAGAAGGGAGCCACAGCCACAAAACAGAAGCCTTTGCCTTTTTTCCCAGCTCAGAGACATGTAGGTTCTGCAAAGGTAGGTTCCTCTAGTTTAGGCTCCCAAAGGTTGGTGTGTGAGCAGAGTGCTCATGTTTCCATTACAGGCAGTGGAAAAGCAAGTCACTTAGGCTGAGTCTGCAAGGCTATTCAGCTTTCCGGATGTATGTCTGGTTTAGGGAGAGGTATACTTATATCCAGCCAGCTCCCCAAACTCCACTCACTACATGTGTGATAGTAGCTTAGTCATCTTCTTTATAGACTCTTTACAAGTTCGTCTGTGGGGGATTTAGCTTAGGCTAACATGGACCATATCTGCCTACCAGAGCCAAGGTGAATATTGACACCCACAATTCTCACTTAATTCCCCAGTCCGCTAAAAATAACTAATTCCATCCATAGCCAAAAACTTGTTTTGACAAACCAGTAGCTTTTGGCCTATGGGTCTTGCTGACTTTTCCATCACTTTTTTATTTTATACAGTATCACTCTGAGCCATGCATGAACGTATTTGGACTCTAGTACACAAAATTCCGAACCTCGTAAAAGGTTTCATTTGGAAGTGGAATTTATTTAAGTGTGTATTAACAATTTGGCATCTTAAAAGGGTTATTTTGAGTGCTATCTTTAACTTCATTAACATTAAATTATTCCTTAAATTATTCCAAAGATATTGTGGCCTAATGCTTTGAACCAATTTAAAAATTCATATGGAGAGTTTGTGATAGTCCACAGTCAAGAGTACATTTAAACAGTGGAAACCAGTTAAGCAGCTTTTGGGAGATCAAAAGATGTTTACCTCAGTTACACAATGTTGACACTTTTCTATATTTCTTCTGCATAGAGTGATTTTGCAATCAAAACTTGAACAGGTGGAAAGCCATCACAAATACCTAAATCATTTGGTAAAACACAATCCACACAGCCCTTATTTTGCAAGTAATTATTGCCTCATGCATGCAGTAAAGCTGAAAAGCTTCTAGAAAACAAGTTCCATTTGAACAGTCAATCCCAGATGGTTTCCACTCGTGAAGAAGAACATAATAGAAAACAGCATCTTGAGAGAAACACTCACCTCCAGTAATTTGGCTGTGCCCTGTAAGGTCAGCATGCAGACAGCCCAAATTTCAGGATTGTAATCCATTTCCCTCATAGATATAATACAAAAGGACAAAATTAAGGAATAATGGGCTTTCTTAATCCTTTATGTGATCCTAGGACTGGCCATAGGAACTAGTGGTGCTAGGAGTTTTTAAATGTGGAAAGTGTGAGGAATGCAGCTACTCCGTATAAACTGTTCTAATGAATGTTGTTTATCCTTATCCTTATCCTTAGCTGCACTGAATCACTGCAAGGGAAAAGGAGATACAGAGAACTGAATGTACTCTTAGATTCATCGTTAGGTTAATGTGGTCAGAGCAAAATCTTTCAGCTACTGACCAAGAGATCAATGATTTATTATGATCAATGACCACTGAGAATGTGCCTGAAATGTCTTTTCTAGGTGAAATCCTCGTGAAAACACCTCGTGAGGTGTTTTCTTAATTAGAAGAAACTTTGGCTGTGTGAACGTGACTTTTGGGGGTTAAGGGAAATGTAAGGGACAATTCTGTTACTTACATGAACATTTTATTTTCCTGTCATGCCTTCCCACACCTCCTGAGGTTTTCCTAAGTACTTTAAAGTTACTGTGGGATAGAGGACAATTGGTATTACCACTATAAAATCTTCCCCTCAGTCCACCACAGCATGAATCAGAAGTATAAATTGCTGTGCCTAAGTGGGTGAAGGTAGAAATAGACTGTTCCCACTGGAAAGATAAGTGACTGGAAATGAGCCCAAAAATTTGTGCTTAGGAGTCTCAAAGCTGGAATACTGCTAGAGTGGATTACCAGGGAAACCAGCAATGAGTAGGAACCAGAGCCTAAACATCTGACTCTGCTTTCCTGGCATACATTTTGGAGAGATGCAGTGTGCATAAAGAACTTGGACATACACTACCCATCTCAATAAAGAGACATTTTTTTACTAAATTGCTGTAGAAAATAATTTCTCTCTGGTTTAACCTTAGATTTCTTAGTGTTCTTCTCTCTACATCCAATGACTCTGGATGTAGCATTTTCTTTCTGCCTACCTGAGGGCACTGGTATGGTGAAATTCGTTTGCCCAGAGATGGAGGTGGAATGCCCACCCAGCCTACATTTCCTCTTTTGATAAACACTGCCGGCATCTTTCCAGGAGACAATTATAGCAACCGTCATCCCTTGCCATGTTTCCATCTCCATCTTTCCACTTTCTGAAAAAAGAAAGAGTCTTGCTGCTTTTATATGTTTTCCAAAGCACTGGTACATCTTCTGAGCTTTGCATTTTTAGCTGGCCTTCAATCCCACCTTCAAGGTTTTTTTTCCCTACACTTGGAAGAACTGGAAATATATTCCAGAAAAGTGTCTTAAAAAGCACTAATGACCCTGAGATGACCAGGGTCAAACCTGTATATATGTATAAACATGCACACATGCAGCTTCTCTGCGAGGTCTACTGTGAATGCAGAATTTGTCCTAATTCTGAGAAACTCACTTCTAACCCTCCTCCACACTCACACAAACTCTAATACACTCCTTCTTGTACGAATCCACCCTCTCCCACGCTGACATATATATTCTCTCTCTCCTTCACCACCCTCTTTGCCTCTGAGCTAAATTACTCTACTGTGGAAATTGCCATCAGCAATTTTCACCCTTTGCTGCTCTTTCAAGGAGTTTATGCAGTGGTGCAGTCATGATGCTCAATTAGTTACTTTATATCTTTTGAGCTATTTCCCAACTATTTGCACGCATGTGTTAGAGAACAGCAGTGTTTCTCTTATCATCTCCATACACTTAGGGCATGGGCTGAGCTGCATGAGGTTGAATCTTTGTGTTGATTTCTTAATCAGAATCAAATGGGTGTTTTGGGGATGAAGTTGCTCACATTACAAGGTCTCTGCCCAGCTACAAAGCACCTGCATATTAACTGTATTTCATGGGAAACACATTATTTCAAAAGGCTGAAGCAGTGTCCTAGGAACTGGAGTTAGACCCTGGTGCTATCACTAAAGGGATTGATGTCCTGGTCTTTTTGCTCAAGCGTGCAGCACCACCCAGCTGCTCGTTCCCATCCTCACAGCTCACGGTGAAGACTGTGATGAACAGGCTGAACGTTCTGAGGCTGTTTCAGTGTACAGTCAGACAGGTTGTCTTAGATCCAGACATACCCCATGAGGACACTGCTTTATTCCCAGATCAGAGATGTGAGAGCAGCTGTGAACCATTTTCCTTACATGCAAGCTTGAATGGAAGTGAGAAGGTCCCAGCTGAATTCATGGCTTGAGCTCCTGACCCCTTTTGACTTTCCCAGGTGGCCATGAGAAAAGTCTTCTAACTTCTCTGCACTTCAATTTCTCAGTCATAACAAAACAGGACTTTGTACCTCATGGGGAAATTTTGAGGACAAAGTCATAAAAGACTGTGGGCACTAGCGCACTAGAGTAACAAAGGATACAAGTGCCCAAGAAAATTTTTGCTTTGCATATGTGAGACTAAAAAAGCAAGTAAACCAGGTTAAAATGCTTACATTTAGGATGGATGGGGAGTGTTATAAGGTTTGCTTATTACTTGTCTACAGAGCTCTATGATGCTGTAGAACCAGTTGGTGTTAGAATTACACCATCATCTACACAGTTTGATGAGCCAAACAAACCATGGCAGATGATTTTTTAAACTAGTACTTTAGATTTATTCTTTGCAAATCACAAAATATAATCAAATGCATGTATGTGAGTGGGCTTAAGGGAGAGTAAGTGGAATGACAAAGTAGATTAATCTTTATCTCGAATTAAAAATTGGATCCTTAATATTGATTATTCCCAGGCAATAACCGTTGTAGTTATATCTAAAAAGCTGGGCCAAAGCACTCAGTTGCTGAAGGAAGAATAGTAGGAGCTCATTTTTCACCCAAGGGCTTGTCAAAGAAGTGGGAATTACAGGAAACTACAGCTTCTTGAAAATCTAGATTAATATCTAGTGATCTCCTTGGAAAATTTTTCACTGACAGTACCTGTTTCTCCCTGCCCCTTGAAAATGAAAGTCTTTCATGTTTCCAAGAACAGCTTTTTGTTCAAGAGAAATGCTGATTTTGTGGGAAGTGAAGAGAACCTTTGCTCAGCTATTCTGATCTTTTAAGTAAATATTTATTTATTTTCTGCATGAAGTTATAAAGTTTCTTGGGAATACAGATAATGTAGCAGGAGGAAAAGTAATTACTGTAATTTTGCCTGTGCTTTCAGAAAATAATCCATCTGATAAGCACCCCATTTACATTTTGTGAATTGCACAGTTCAGCACAGAGACATCCCAACTAGATGCATGCAGTCCATGTTTATCAAACACTATAATGCTCCTGCTAACAGAAGTACTTGTTTTGGCCTTTTCACTTTTCAAAGACCAGATGATTAAGATGTCATTGACATTAAGCGTGCCTTGCATCCAGTTCTCAGGGAATGATGAGGTCAGAGGAGGTCCTTGAGGGTTAGAAATCCTTTGAAACGAGAGAGGAGAACAGCAGCTCATGAGGATAGTCAGCACCAAATGGCTGCGCCTTCTTTCCACAGACCCAAAGTAGGTCCAAGCCCCCTCTGCATGTCAGGGAAAGGGGTGCTACAAACATCCAACCAGCTCTTTTCTGTCATCTCCCTTTTCTAGCAGAGAAAGACATCTGTTCCTCTGATTTTCTGGGGATAAATGAGGAATGTCTGAAAGAAAACCTCATTAATTCCCTGTGCTACAGATGACACCAAATAAGACATTCCTTAGGAAGTGAAGTGACAGGCTGAGGGGGAGAGGGGAATGAGAACTGACCTAGCAGCCATGCCTGCCAGGTAGCATGAGGACAGTCAGCTCCTCTCAACGTGAATGAGGACTGAAGGCACTCAGCACCTTGCACGATTAAGCCCAAAGCGAAAGCAGCCTTTCTCATCAAAATTGCACTGCCTTCCTCCTTCCCAAAAGGCACGCTAATTTTTAAGAATTTGCTATCCTTGGCAGTTGTTTCCAACTGAGCTCGTCTGACCTCCCTTCCCATCATTCGATGGGAGAGCAAGATGTGTTCCCAGCTGCTGTGAGATTCAGGGCACTTCAAAGGCAGCCCGGGTCTGCTTCCACTGGCCCCACCACATTTTCTATCATCCCACCTCACTTCAACCTCAGCTGCATCTCCTTTTTTCCAAGCAGAGCCTGGGGAAGGGACAGGCAGGTGCATGTCCATCACCACTTGCTGCATCATTCAAGTGTGGGCTCAGGGTTTGCAGGGATACCCATGGGATACCCATGTCACACATGTCCCAGCATGCAAATGAGAAAGGCAGGATGCCACCTGCTTGGAAGGGTCTGAGGGCTCCTCTCTTTCTCCCCTTCTCCTGACCTTTTTCTACCAAGCCTCAGCCCAAGTGGAAGCTAAGCTGTGTCTTCTTATGTAGGTTGCCAGCGGGAGAGGTGTTTATTATGTTTTATTATTTTTTGTGCAGGAATTTGCAGCTCTCAAGCAGCATTCATGTGACATACAGTAATACATTTTTTCCGCAGAATACCTTCCCCTGTGTTTTTACACTTTCTATCCTCTGCAGAGGAACACACAAAATATTTCTAAGGCATCAGGCTTGTTACACAGATTTTTCCTCGCTGCCTGTGTGCCAAAGCATTTCACAGTAAAACTTATGAGGCTGTGTACAGTGAAACGCAAGGAAAGCTGTTGCAGAATGACGCCACACAGCATGAGCGGGAGAGGGAAGGAGGAGTCAGTCATGAGACCAACAACTGAAGGAGAGATAAATTAAGAGTCATAAAACAAGCTGCCATTCAAAACTCCCTCTCCACGGCAAAGCCAATGCTGAGGTTTCTGTTGGCTTCACAAAATGAGAGTAATTGGGGAATGGTCCTGAGTATACACTTCAGTTCCTGTCCTGTGTGTCACAGTCACCCTCTTTCATTGCCTAGCCACAAATATAGAGGAAAAGACACTTGGCTCAGCAGTTCCACTTTTTAACATCTACTTCCTTCAAAGTGTATGGAGGAACAGGACAGAAAAATGGTATCATGTTAACATCTGTCCAAGGCTTTCCTCCCAGAGAGCCCCTGCTTCCTACTGCCTGAAATGCAGCACAATATCAGCCTGTAAAGAACACTTTTTGTGATTTTGGGTTTTCGTCTTGATTGCACTTGCACATAAAGAAAGACACAAGCCAAGTAGTGACTGCTTTGCATGAAGAAACTGTCTGTCAGTGCAAAATATAAAATAGAAAAATATTTCTATTTTTTTCTATTCTATATAAAATAGAAAAAATATATATCCACCTGTCACTGGATAATATAAATGTATTTGCCATTAAGTAATTTCCAAACAAAAGGAGCCTGCATTTGTTTAGTGGCCTTTAACCTTAATCTTAGAACAGCTCTTGAGAAATTAAGCAAACAAAATCAAAGCTTCTTTTGCTAGATTTCGCAATGAATCTCTGCTCTGCCATGCTCAGCAAAAAGAAAAACATCAAAAGGAAAACTCTGTAATGAAGAGTAGATAATCTTCCTCCTCCCCTTGCTTCCCATGCATCCTCCCTACCTCTGTCTGGTTTTGTGGACTCACCATTTCCTTGGCTTATGAACAGCAGCACACTCTGGTCCAAAAGCACTGTGGATGCCAGCAGTGCTGTGAAAGCAGTACTCTGTTTATTGCCTTATCAGTACCTACGCCAGATACAACCAGAGTTCAAAAATTACATGGATACTGGAGGTGAATATACAAATTGCACATTGTCAAGACGAGGGAGGAAAACCTAGATCACAGAACCCAGTGCTATTTTTGAATACATTATCTGTCCCTCTGTCTGTGCCACACAGCAGAAATGTTTTAGGAATGTCCTCCCATCCCTGTATGACCATAACTATAAGGTATTCCTCAGCATTCAAGATGCACCCTCTGGCATAATATCCGGAGTTCTGTCCATTTCTTTGATACATTAAAGCAGATAACACATGAAATCAGATGATCTTGAAGCAGATAATACACAAAACCAGATGCTGTTTCCAATCTTTCATGCCACTCTCATGCCACTGTCAAAGCTGTCAGCAAGATGGTAATTTTCTTGATTTTGAGTGTGCAAAATGTTAAAAGCTGTTTGTGCTTGCATTGGTGTCAAAGCAGATGGGGCCTCCTGCTTCTTATGAATTTTATTTAGCCCACCTCATTGCATACACACCAATGTATTGCATGGACTATAACGTCCTTCCTATCCATCTGACTTGTGAGAGAAGAGTTCTCCTTTTGAGTGTAATAAAACCTGACCTTTTCCAACAGCTATTGATTATGTTTTTGTCTTCTTTCAAACGTTCGTATGTCTGCTGGTGCCTGTCTTCTTTCAATTAAGTAACAACAGGCTCTGTTGTTAGTTTGGTGATATGAAAATATTAAAATTGGCAATAGGAAAGTTGCAATATTTTGCCACCAAGGGCTTTATGACACCTATTTCCAGAGTAACTGGCTCTCCCACAGGCTTTACCAACACCTGTTTTTTACATGCGTAAAGCTGTCTTAACATGTACTCACAACTTCCCTATCTTTGCAAGATAGTGTATCTAGAAGTCGTGCCAGACAAGATAATTAGAAGTTTATAACGGGAAGTTCAGCGTGTTTCTAACCCAAGCCTGTCCATAGTACTTCAAGTCTCTAAACAGAAAACATCCTTTTTTTACCTTTGTCTTTAGCTTGTCAAGTAAAGAAAGCATTTGAATTCAGAAAGCCACTGCCTTTCCCTCTCATGCACTGCTTCTCTGGATTCCTAAACCTTGCAAATAAAAAGCTACAGTTTTCTTCTTCGTCTGAACAGTTCTGTAGGAAAGGATAAGGATGTTAAAATTCACAAGATAACCATTTCATATTTGAGGCCTTGAAAAAAATGCAACATGGGGTCTGGAGAGCAGGGAAAAGAAGGCCCTGGAGAATGATATTTCCTAAAGATTCATCTTAGCAGTTGCAATTAACTTCCTCAATACCTTTTGGATAAAAGTTATCAGATAAGAGATCAAGAGAGAGAACATGATTTAGCTCTAGCAAGTCTTGATTTACAATCTGTCTTCCCTGATCTGAGCTCATTTTGTGCAACTCCTGTGTCATGTTCCTCTCTTGCAGAGATGGAAGAAAGAGTTTAAGTCAAAATAGATAAGAGTAGAGCCCCAGAAGCCAAAATGAAATGTCTCTTAATGGCATTTTTATGGCACTCCCAGGATATCACTGTATCCTACAGGGCTATTATGAGGGGAATTTCATCTCCTTTACTCGAAAAAGCTTTGGTGACATTCTGAAAAAATGCATAATGCAGCAATTTAAAATAGCTCAAATATTTGGTTCAAATTTCCTGGATTTCAACCCTGCCTGAAAAAAAAGTGTTCAGGAAGGGAGGTGCAGAGGGAAAGGAGAGGAATAGAAATAACCCTCTGTCCCTTCCTCCTTTTGCCCTCTTCTCCCACCTCTCCCTGACTGATTCGAAACCGACCTGTGGGTGGAGGGGGAGGATGCTGCTGCTGAAGAGTGCTCTCTGCCAGGCTTCTCTGTGCAGGGGTCTGATTTCCATGAGGGCTAACAGGCGACCTATCCCTGATCACGTGTCCAGGACTGGATTATTAATGGTTGTATTTCCATCCCTTTAATTGCTTCGTCTTCTGGTGATGTCGTTTTTAGTCTTACTGCAGCTAATACATACCTGGCACACATTAAATAATGAAAATGCACAATCAAGGCACACATGAGATGTGTGAAACAACTGCTGTTTCTACCCAAGGATTTAAAACTAGTAACAAGGGAGGTTAATGTTATTCTTAGGAGATAACACTTGTTGCTATGGCGAAGATGTCTTCTGTCACTCACTGTCGGGAAGATGGCACCTGAGCTATGAATGTTTGACGGCATTTTTGCTTTTGAGATGAGCAGTAGTAATTACTCCAAAGCAGACACTAACCCCTCTGATTCTGTGCAGACATCTCATGTAGGTGCTTTGTATTGGAACAGGCTCCTCTCTGCCTTCTCGGTGGGCTCAACTTGCTGGCATTGATTGGGTTTTTCGACACTTGAAGAAACAGTGGAAAACAGCAAGAGCTGATGTCAGAAGATAAAAACAGTCTCACAAAAAAAATCCCCAAACTACCAGTAGACTTAATTTTTTTGCTGTTTAATGGGTGTTACAGTTTGCATCACATTCTGAGGATCCTTCAGCTTTTCAAAATACATAAAACTTTGTTAGGCCTGATCTGCTGATCACAACTTCATGATCTGCACTTCCTACTAAAATTTATTCAGGCAATAATCCACAAGAAATTGGTTGTTTTCAGCAGTTTATGACTTGTTATTTAACATTTAACAGAATGGCAATTTATTTTGGTAACAACCAATACTGAGAGGTTTATTGCCATTGTAAACCATAATCAACTGTTTGTATCATTACTAGCTTTTCAAGATATAAAAATGGCCAGCTCCATTGGAAAATTGCTTAGCAGTTATAAAAATTTGCTTTTAAGATTATGTATGGGGTTATTTCACCTTAAAGGTCAAAAGTCTTTAGAGAAACCACTCACTTTAGTGGACATTTTCAGCAGATTGGTAAAATCCAACCCAGAAGGACAATACTGAAGCAATTCCCAGTAATTTTTTCAATTATGAATGTGAAAAAGGAGTCTGTAGGAGATGGACAATACAGAAGATTGCACTTCATTACAGCATCAGGCCAGAAACTAAATCTTGTTGTCTTTATAGATGTTGCAACTGTTTTGCTGAATTGAACTGTACTCATAAAATAGCTGAATCATCAATGCTTCCCACTGATCTCTTTGTATCAGGCAACTGGAAACAGATTTCATAACTGACACACTTAGAAAATTCAAAATACTCCCATTTTGATTGAAATAAGTTACAAATTAGAGTATGCATTTTACAATGGTGTATCAATTCATCTTAAACCATTATAGTGGGCCAAATCTCAGTGAGTAATTCACAGTGAATAACTCAAGTGTAAAAATTACTTACTATTAGTGCTCTCAAAAGTATATTTACAAACAGTCTGCAATTTCCTTTTTTTTTTCCTACTTATTTTGCTAATATTTCTTTTTACTCCAGAGCTGCTGTAGCATTTACTGCAGAATATTTGAGCTGAGTTTAATCACAAGACCTCTTCTATTTCCACTGTGTCAGTGGTTATGCACATTTGCACAGTTCATGCAAATGTTCACTTGGGAATAAATCAAATTCTTTCCTCTTAACACTTGTGCCTAGCTCAAAAGTTCATTCTCCTAATCTATTTGTGCTACTAAAACTTTCACTAAGAAAAGCCATTCACAGAGAAGAAAAATGGATGAGAAACATCTATTTAAACCTTTGAGCAGGTAAGAGCAGGTTTGGTTGGGGTTTTTTTAAATTTATGTTTAGTAGTATTCATTCAATTCTTTAATGCTGATTGGAATTTCTGGTAGAAAGCTTTAACTCACTTTTTCCTCCAGTTTTCAAACATCATGAAGCAAGTTAATCCCTACTATAACTCCAGGGAATTTGAGGACATTATGGCAGAGATTACTTTGGCTGGCACTGCATTTCTTGTTTAAAGTGCTTACCTGTTCATATACACTTTTAAACATCAAGAGTGGTGGTTGCTGGATTTCATTATTCACCTTCAAATGATGTGAAATATAGGAAATACCATGGTTTTAATGCTCTGACAATTTTTTGGGTTCCAAAACTTGGAAACTTGGAATGGGTTATTAGGATTGGCAGATACATGCAGCTGTTGCTACTCCACTTTACTGGAAACAGAAAATTTCTGAACATCCACAAAGTTGTCCAACAGGCTGCTAAAGAAAAGAAAACTGAACAGGCATCCTCCTTGGAAGCACAGTCCTCCATGTCAACCACCTAAGAAGCAAGAAGATAATTTCTTTTTATAAGAAAAATCAAAATAACAACAAACATTTTTGACTCATTCACAAGCTTAGAAATCATAAACAACATGAAAGAAACTGAAACAAAATCCTCAGGAAAAAAAAACCTCTAAACTCACATCCACTGCCTTGTCATATTCAGCCTGTTTTTCATGCTGTTAGAAATTCTCTTCAGCATTGGTAGCAGAACTGCAGCAATGAGGATCAGGCAATCTTGCCTGCCAGTCAGATGCATTAGCAATTTGCTGGTTGCAGAAAAACTAAAAATAAAAGGGGAGTATTTCATAAAGCAACAAAAGCAAGGCAGCCTCATCCCTACCAGGCTGCCTCGGTGTAGCTATAGGCTACCAGGTATCAGATATGAAGAGCATTTAGCCCTACCTGTTCCATGCTTTAACACAAGTGCAAGCAGAGACACAAAAGTCTATGGAAAAAAACCTGCATTCTTCAGTTTGCCTTTACTGACTGAAATAACTTGCAATCAGCATCATTAGCAACCTCTGCTGGATGGACACAGCAGAGGAAAGTGTGAATCAGAGGGTAGCTTTTCCAGGCATGGATGAGTTATTTAATTAAAACAGTGCCTTTGTCTTATATGAAATCATTTTCCCCTCCACATTTTAATGAAACACTGAGTCGTTCAAAAATTTTAAAGCATTTATGTTCATTCTTTTTGCTGCATTTTGGAAAATGGTATCATGTCCCCCAACCCTTCACCTCCAGCCCTTTTCTAAGGTGTAAAGCCATCACTTACTATGGCTTTCCTTCTTTGGCCTGGAATCACACAGTGTAGCCATCGGTATCATTAATAGCTTTGGAGTTGTCATTTTTTCACTTTTTCAAACTGGGCTGTAAAAGACTGTTCTTGCATATTCATTAAAGGCTATTGGTAACATAAGCTTGTAGGAATAGACTCTCTTTCAGGGCTGTAATGCCATCTGCTTATGAGTTCAGCATCCTCACCCAGGGACATTCCAAACCCGGAGCTCACCAGCCAGCAAGGACTTCTCAGCACTCTGCTTTTTCTTGTCATCCATGGACAGGCTTTTGAAAGAGGACTTTTCACAATGTAGAACCAACTTATGAGTGCTCCCCAACTCCACTCTCTGTAATCCAACAAAACCTGGGTGTTTTTTCAACAAAGCTTCAAGCCAACCTGAGTAAACAGGTCAACTTTTCCATGCACTGGCTGCTCAGCAGCTAATGCTGAAGCAGCACAAGCTGATTTATATTCTGTAGGGTCACTTAAACTCTTGAATGTTAAGCTAAAGTGTCAGACAGGTCCCCATGGGGCGAATCTCTGCAGCTCTTGGAGCACTGTTCTTAGGAGGAGAGTTTCATCCCTCATTAGAATTTGTTTTGTATTATGGATTTCTTCCTTCTTTCCTCACAGAATTGGAAGGACAAATTAGAAATAGTCATCACTGCTGACATTCAAAGCATTATTAGAATGGTAGCCCACTAAAAAAAAAAAAAAAAAATTCATTCTACTGTAGGAGATCCTGATAATTCAGGTGTTTTTAGACTCCAATAGGGTCACTTTTTAGGCTTTCCTCAGCTTCAGGTCCAGCAACCTGGCTTTCATGGTAAACCAGTGAGACTGGAGTACAACTGATGTCCTCTGAACTTCTGGGTTGGTTGCTTTTTGAGTTTGTTTTGGTTTTTTTT